>MU827813.1:122971-140208 GCA_029204205.1 Desmophyllum pertusum
TGGCGCTTAGCCTTGGTCCTGTGAAACTCCTCGAGATTATGGAGATTGCCTTATTGCTACAGGCGAAGTTGATTGAATGTGTGGAGCTCCATTAATAACAAGGAAAACTGTTACGCGAGAGTAAAGTGGATGAAACAGAACAATATATAAAGTCGTAATTACAGTTGAATCCCACTATCTCAAACATTCAAGGGAACAAAAAACAGTTTGAGATAGCAGGGGAGTTTGAGATAGCCCATAGTAAATGGACTGAAAAAACCAAGGGCCAAGGGGGGAATGGGGTTCGAGTTTCAAGATGGGTGGGCGTGTGTTGAGGATAACTGATGTTTTAAGATAGCGAGATCAACTGTAGTTTCTTTTAACCAAGCTGGAAACCACATGAAAAAATTTGCCAGAAAATTAAAAAATATATTTATTTACAAACAAGAATTTATTGTTAGTAAACAAACAAACCATTTTACCTTGGCTAAGAATCGTGCTCGCCCATTGATAGTAAAATTGTCAACTGCAAAGACAGATATTGTTTGATGACACCACAAAAATTATTGAAAAAAAATTAAACAGAAAATGTGTTAACTGAAAAAAAACCCCTGTTTTTAACCCAATCTGTTTCGTATTTTTACTAATGTTTTGGTGGTTTCTGTACACCTTCATCAGACTGGAGAAAGTTTGTTGGTGCTCACGGCTACAAGCCTACAGGTACATTTGTGGACATCTTTAATTTTGAATTAAAGGGACATAAGCGCAAGGGAATGCGCTTAATCTCTCGTTAAGCCTTTAATTGTAGACGCTAGAGTATCTGGGCATCTCTCGGATATGTGCTTGGGTAAAAAAAAACGGGGGGGGGGGGGGGGGGGGAGGACTCCCATATAAAAGTGACGGGGTGATTGTCGGAAATTTTGAAAGAACCCCTAAAAGGTACCAAAATCTTGTTTGGCGGGTGTGGCTCAAATTAATTTTCACCCCTAAGAGTTACCAATTCTACGACAAAACTAGTTCTTGTCATATTTTTCCCCTGCAAAATACCCTAAAAGGTATCGGAATAACTCTATCGGTAGACATTTTAAATTTTAACACCCTAAGCGGTACCAAACCATGGATTTTAACCCCTAAAAGGTACGACGATCACCCCCGTCACTTTTATATGGAATCCCCCCCCTGGGTAAAAAAAGTCAAACTAACCATGAGAGAAATAGGATAACCAATGAACTGACTGTGCTTCTTCACAATCTCCTTGACTCGCTTCTCTTCCAGATATTCATATTGATCCTCTTTGAGGTGAAGAATGACTTTTGTTCCTCGGGGCAACACTTCCTGGGTAAGACGGCGAACAGTGAAGGAGCCACCTGCCGCAGATTCCCAGAGGTACTGCTCATCGTCATTGTGCTTGGAGTACACTTCAACCTTGTCTGCAATCAAATAGGCCGAGTAGAAACCCACACCAAACTGACCAATCATAGAGATGTCAGCGCCAGCCTGAAATGAAAGGATTAGTCACTTTAATATGGTACTGTCATCAGCATCAACAGGGCTCGACTTTCAGGAAAAAACCTTGGGGCCAGCTGGCCCCTAAGTTTTCATAGTTGGTCGCCAGCACAAGTATTCTAGTCGCCAAAAATTTTCGGCGGCCCTTCGGGCCGTTTATTTTTCTACAATATAGGCATTACAGCCCTTCCCTAGCTCTGCCACTGCTCACATATGCTTTTTGCAGTCTAAAACTACTTAATAGTGCTCTATGGAAGTAGGGAGAAAGTTAGGGGGAAATTAATGGATACAAAAAATGATATAGTAGTAAGTACATGACTGACTTTTCTACGTTTACGCGTTGTGTGTTGTAGACAGGCTTTTCATGTTCAGTGATGCATAGCGACTGCACAGGTTTTGTAGATTTCCCATAGCCCGGCGTGTGAAAACTGTGAATTTCAATTTGCATGCTTTGGGAATTTTTATAGATCTGACCCTTCGAAAATGTTTAAATGACGTGTCAACCGATGTTTTCCAAAACCGGTATTTGTAATTTTCGTACATGTTGCCAAACGTTTGATGCGAAACATGTTTCACTGGTCGCATCGAATAAATGCTACGTGCAGTACGATACGCCGTCCGATTTGTTCAATCACTGGTAACGCGCTACAAATTTGTTTTATCGACAGAGTAGTTTCTTTAAGACCCTATTTATAAATCTGCTACAGTCTAACACATTTTGATAAAGTCGGACTGGGCCGAAAAATCATAGCGTGTATTAAAATCGGCCTTCACGCTTCACTGACGCTTGACAGCCAGCGATATCTGATAAACAAACTTGCCAATTTTTAATAGCGGGCTATTTTCATTCGAAATACATTTAATGAAATTGAAAGAGAAAAGTTAACTCTATATCAATCGATCTATGTCCTATTGATATCACAGATATAAACTTACTGATAACGTAACACTGATAAGATGAATATACAAAGATGTACTCGATCGAGTCCTACGGCCACGGCCAGACACGGCAAAATCCGATTTGTTTCAGGACCGGTTTAATACGGCCGGTTGTTTTCAGTATTATGAATACTGTAAGCGACAACTATTTCATTTGTTTCGCATATTCTTTGAGAACTACAGTTGCTAATGAAAAACAAAACAAAGCTGCGATTTAATATTCAGCGAATATTGTCGAGAAACCACGACACACACACAGTCACTACATCATAATGTACCGCCTCTACAGGGGCACCCAACGACAACATTTTCCTGTAGGTGTCAGAACGTCGTTTTTACGTTATAACTGTGCTTTCTGTGCAGTTTAATGGCTTATTTTTAAACGCTAAGAAAAATGTATCTCTTCGGATACGTTAGCTGAACTTTCAAACTTCAGAAAATTTTAGGGATTGAAATCTTATTACCCGAATTTATGAGGTGAATTTTCCTTTCGGAAAATCCTAGCTGACCGTTTTTTGTACCCAAAACGACATTTTTATCTCTCCGAAAACAAAAGGCATTAATTTTCCCATATTACGAAAGTTCGAGATGACATTTCCCTAACCGAATATACGAGGCGATTATAGGCCTTCCGAACAGATATTCCACCGAAACGATCCGTTGGGTGCCCCTGCCTCTATTGAATCAAATTACTATATCTTGTTCATCTCATAGAAAGCTACAAATTTAAAATAATATGCGATTATTCTTGAATCCAAAAACCTATAATATACACTTTCATATAGTAAAATGTGTAGTTTTTGCAAAAATCTAATTTTAGAAACACATGTCGCTTTAGGAAAGATTGCGTGACGAGATTCGTAGATCGGGTTTCAAACAAACAATCTGACAGAAGAATACTTTCGGTCGCTTCATACTTGAAAATGAGAAAGTATATTCTTCGGTATAAATATTCATTTAATTCATTTGAGCGCTAAGAAAGTAAAAAAAAATTCTAAATTAAAATATCTTAGGGGCCAAACTGGCGACCAAGGGTGAAAAGTTAGTCGCCAATGGATCAAATCCAGTCGCATTGGCGACCCCACAGGTCGCAACGTCGAGCCCTGATCAAATGTGTGTTAGTGTACAGGGGCAGATCTAGGGGGATGGGCCCCCAGGGGGGCACCCCCTTGTGTGGCCTATACGGGGACATGCCGCTGGACAAGGTATGGTTTTAGGCCTCTCTGCCCTGAACAGGGTATACAATTTCATGCGAGTCTGTCCTAAACAGGGTCTGAACCTGTCCTAAACAGGGTATGGTTGCACGATTGTCGTCGTAAAAATATGGTTTATACAGTATTTAGAGATCGGAGACGTTGGCCGCGTATCAGTCAAACAGGTTTCGCTAAATTGCAACCTAAACAGGGTCCTAAAATAGAGGATGTTGTCCTACACAGGGTAGGTATTTTAGGGTATTTTATTGTTTTTTTGTCCTAAACAGGGTCAGGGTTTCAAACCCTCAGCGGCACCCCTATACCCAAACATGGGTCAAGTACCCCCCGGGGGACGGCCCAGGGCCTCACCCACCCCTCTTTTGTAATTATATAGGGTTGGGAACATACCTTCGGATTTATTAATTCTACTTCTTTTCAAGGTGTTATTTCAAGCACTCGCGTTTTCGAATATTTTAATTTAGAGCAATTTCGATTTTTCGATTTCATTTAATACCTGCAATGCCTCCATAAAAGCCTTCGTTCCACTCTTGGCGATGGTTCCCAAGTTGTTGACGAGGTCTGCCTTGGTCATACCAATACCAGTGTCGATGAGCGTCAAGGTATTGTCATCTTTGTTGGGAATAATCTCGATCTTGAGGTCCTTACAACTGTCAAGCTTCGTCGGGTCCGTCAAACTCTCGTAGCGAATTTTGTCGAGAGCCTGAAATAGAAAACGCGATTTAAGGGTAAATAAGTCGTTCAAGAACAAAAACAAGAACAAGAAACTTAAAAGAGGAAAATATTTCGTTTGGGTTGGGTGGTTTTAGGTTAAGAATTTTCTCGTTTCGATTCTCTTTCAAAGAACTCGCGAGAAAACGACCACGTGACACTTCGAGACGCCATGTTCGAGCCATGTGCTCGAACTTTTCGCTTTCACACGTTCGTCAAAGAAAAGAAATCTGAAGTATTAAACTCTCGGTTAAACTTAACTTTCATTGGCTAAATACAGAGAAAATACACCACAGGGAAAAACTTTATTACAAGATACGACAGCTTGCTTCAAATTCTTTTCACTTCCGTTGCGAATTTATGAATTCAAATTGTTCATGTCCAAGAACCGAATAAAAGCTATTAACAAAGCGCATAGTTCTCGAAAAACTGTACAATTGCGACTGTGTACAAGAACTATATTTCCACGAAAAGTTACCCTAAAATGAAAATAACAGAAACTTAAAATTGTGAGATATTAGCAGTGAAATAGGGCCTTGCCCGCCGGTATAAGCTTACTATAGGTAGCGAAGACACAAGTTTGCGAAGTAAAACCTTAGCGTTCAAAACCAACTTAGAAATAAGCTCACTGAAAGCGGGAAGAGACAAGCAATGAATTAAAATACGACTCAAATCAAAATGAACACAGGTTTACTCACATCAGAGGAGTTCGAGATGAGTTCTCGCAAGAATATTTCCTTGTTCGAGTAGAACGTGTTGATGATCAAACTCATCAACTGGGCGATCTCGGCTTGGAAGGCGAATGACTCCGCTTCGGTCTCTTCTTCCATTTGCTGAACTTCTTCGACGTCAGACATTTTGGTGAGGAAGGATTGAGTTTTTTTGCGTTTTTAACCAGCCAGGGAAGTCGCAGACGCTGTGTCCACTGAAAATTTATTGTAAAGCACGTGGGATCGGCGTCACTTTAATATATAAGACTATTACCCAATCCCATAGAACATTCTAGAACCTTCTAGAAAATTGCGAAACGCGCCATTTGATTGGCTCGTTTAAACAATGCACTTGAATCTGATTGGCTGATTCGATCCATTTTACGCGCCAGTTTCTAAATCCGGCTGATTACGAAGTCTCTGTCATGCTGTCATGCTCACTAAGCACTTCTGTTCTTTGTTCTAGAATTATCCAGAAGGTTCTAGCGTTTTCTAGTATATTCTAGAACGCCAAGCAAGATAAATATAATAATTCCGAAACAATCTAAACACAATTTTTAGAGGCAGAGATCGAGTAAAATCAAATCATAATTGTATTCGACCCGTGAACGTGCGTTCATCTGTGACATGCACATGTGTCGAGAAATCATAAAAGCTTTCAGAAATGTTCAAAGACAGAATTTCATTCATTGAAAAACAATGGAACCTTTGACCGCAGTTTATAGGCATTGACAAGCGCAAAAAGAGTAAATTATTAATCGCTGGCAACGGAGGTGGACGCCGAAGCCATACACAGACACGAGGAATAACCAATAACGTGACTCGAATGAGCATCACGCAATCTTCTGCATGATCAAACATAGGTCACGTTAGCCAGGCTATTTTTCGTGCTTCATCAGTTGGTACAATACGTGTACATACAAAAACGTTGTAAATACATGGCGTAATCAAGATAGGTCCCTTAGCGTCGAGAAAAATAGATTGTATTGTGAACAATACAAATCTACGGCTCATTCTCCTGCGTACTACTTCCGGTAGACGACAACACCAGTGTAAAGTCAAGTAAAACTTTATTTCTGGGTTTATTTCCACAGGGTACGCCATATTCAGCTTGAAGGCTGCTATCCAGAGGGGCCCTGCATCTAAAAATATATATACTAGTAATACGTGACTCGCAGGTCCTCGCGAAGCTTTTGTTGCCTAGTAACGGGCACGCGATTTGATCAGCAAGCTAAGGTTTCCAAGAATCGCTGCAAGGTTTCTGAGAATCGCCGGACGAACGCCGTGTTTTTGCTATACCATCGGATTTTGGTTTCGATTGGAGTTCGCTCGTCTCCCGATATCTGTAATAAATTGTAGCGCTCTTGTACTGTTTTCCCCACTTTTTCCGTCCGAATGATCTGAAACCACCTCGCTTTTGTAGGTAAAATCTTCTTCGCAATATCGGATCGGCGAATTATTTTCAGACACAAGTCTTCACGTCTACAATGAAAACTAAGCCATATACTGATCGATCGTACTTTGAGAAATTCCTGAGTCGTATTTCCATTTCCTGTTGTTGATAACGGATTTAATAAAGCCGTTTTTTTTCACAAATGACCCGTACTATTTTTAAAAGGTTAAAACTATTCGTTACTAAAATGTTATGATAAAAATAAATTATTTGCTAGGCAGATAGTCTGTATACTGTCGGCGTTTGCTAGGTTGACAGAAAGCTCATTGGAAGAGATAGCCTATTAAAGGGCCTGTTTACATGGAGGGAGGGTGACCCTCATAGAAGGGCCTTTACATGCAAAGGGTTATCCCCAGGGCTATCTCGCCAATTAAAGCCGAGGCAACCGGAAACCCATTTTTATTTTGGCGGTAATGTGACAGTAACCTGATCCCGCCAAACTTGACACCCCCCCCCCCCCCCCCCCCTAGGAGAGTAACCCTACCTCGAGACAAAAAGTTGGTCCTGCTAGGAGGGTTACCCTAGCAAGCAGATATGGTAACCCTCCTCCTAGGGTGACCCTACGTATAGGCCAGTCCCGATTGTACTCGGCAACTTTTGGCGTTTGGAGCAACTTTTTGCAGTTCTAGCAACCTCGAGCAAGTTTTGCCTTTCTGAGCAACTTTTGAGCAAAATATAGGTTTTACAGCACATATCAAGCACGAAAAAGTGAACAATTTGATAGAAAACTTCAATTTTTGCGAATTTATTGAATGTTTATCAACATACAATTTAAAAAAAATTTAAAAAACTTTTTCTAAATTAAATTTTTTTTTTTTAAATTTAAAAAAAAAAAATTTCTAAATCGAAAAATAAAGCTTTTAATTAACGTTTGTATAAAAATATCAAGACCTTTAGGTAGCAACTTTTTAGCATTCCAGTGTGGCAACTTTTCAGCATTTTACGAGCACAATCGGGACAGGCCTACCTACGTACCTCTCATGTAAACGAAACTGGGAAATACAACTAACCCTTTCCTACTAACCCTTCTAAGAGGGCCCCTTCTAGGAGGGTCACCCTCCCTCCCTCCATGTAAACAGGCCCTAATACTGTACCTGGTAATATAGCTGTGTATGGAACGTTTTCAGGCTCAGCCGTGGGGGGGGGGGGGGGGGGGGGGGGGGGGGGGGGGGGGGGGGGGGGGGGGGGGGGGGGGGGAGGTGACGTTTTCTGATCATGGTCAACGAACTAAAAGTGAACCCCACCCTATACAAACGTTTTTCATTAGTTCGATTTTCGTTCAAAGTCTACCATAGCCTGTGTAGCAAGCTCTCTGGGGTTGGGGGTGGGGGAAAGGAAGGGAGTTACCAGTTATCATTACCAGTCTTCTTGAGGGTATTGAAGATTGTGTGATCCAAAGGGTTGTACAAGCGCTCAAACTGATAACAACAGCAGCAGCAGCAGAAGTAGCAACAACAACAACAACAACTTAAACAGAAGAACTACATTTGTTTATTAAACAAAACTATTTATTCGTTATTTTCTTGTTTACTTAACAAATAAAGAAGCCAAAACCATGTATTATACTGTCATAAAACACGACGGAATTTGAAAACACGAGAGAAAATTAGAAAACACGAGCCGCAGGCGAGTGTTTTCTAAATTTCTCGAGTGTTCTCAAATTCCCGGAGTGTTTTATGACAGTATAATACATGGTTTTGGCTTCTTTATGTGCTTTAAAATATAGATTTACGCGCGCGAAACGATAAAACACGCTTTTCTATGATTTATACTCTGATAAAACATGGTTTTTAACCAATCAGAGCGCGCGAAAATTTTCAGTCTATATTTTAAATCTAAATAAATAAATATATTTTTGATTTTGCCTAATTTCATTCCATAGTGTTTTAATCTTCATGCTGATGTCATTGTTTGGTATATTTTGCGACATTCTTCTAACATGTCCCGGTTTCTCAATAAAAGTTGTCGATCTGCTGGAAGATTGGTGAATTTTTCAAAAGGCTCTGAAGAATTAGTGGCAGCTGGCTTGTAGTAGTACAAAACATCATGTCGTACATTCTGAAATAAACAGGAAATAAATAAATAAACAAACAAACAAACAAACGACTGTCTGGCTGTCTGACTTGTTGTCTGGCTGACTGATAAGCTGTCTGTCTGTCTGACATACTTACTGACTGGCTGACTGACTGGTTGACTGACTGGCTGGCTGACTGACTGGCTGTCAGTCTGACTGTCTGTCTGATTGACTGTCTGTCTGTCTGTCTAACTGACTGACTTACTGATCATCGGACGGCCTGACTGAATGCCTGGCTGACTTACCATCTGACCGACCGACAGATCGAGTGGCTGGTTGACCAGCTGACTGGCTCACGGATTCTAAATCTAAATCTAAATTGTTGATCCGCAAAGGGGCCAGCCCATCACTGCAGATGTCTAGTGCAAGTGCAATATACATGTTAAAGTAATTCGGGTAGGCTAAAAAACCAATACCCTTCGCACGCTCAATTTTCACGAAAATAAAAGGGAGGTCAATTAACATGGGCAGACAGACAGACAGACAGACAGACAGACAGACAGACAGACAGACAGACAGACAGACAGACAGACTCGCGAGCTGGCTGAACAGTTGACTAGCTGACTGACCGACTTGCTAGTATTAAAGGGACACTGTCCTGATTTTAGCATGATTTTGGGAAGCTCCGAAAACATATCTGGATCATAGGAAGTTGATCAATAATGGTTTGATTCTGTAGAATAACACTCGACAAATGACTGGAACCCATTAGGAAGTGAGGATGACAAACGACAGCGAGGATGGAAATGGATTGCAATATGGATTTTTGAAAAAACGTCAGGATGTCAGTTTTTCAAAGTTTCAAATTTGTCTTGGAAATCTTTGAAATTTTGCAAAAATTTTGTTGCAGTATGGAATTTCTTTGAAGAAATTGCTTTTTATCATTTAGTTAGAGTTTATGAAGTTCTTATTTCATAGATTTAGGGACCATTTCATGCATTTATAACAGTTTTGAGCAAATACGCCGGGACAGTGTCCCTTTAATACTGGTAGGCGCAATATACTTATGAGTCAGATAGCAAAACAAAATACTCGCCTCATTTTGGATCGCAATGAACTTGCTTCAAAAGGGTGATCTTCTTTTTCAGTCCTTGTACATCCTAGAGCAAATACACAAATGAGCGAACACAAAACTTTCATAAATGTCAGATGAACATGATTGACACGGAAATAGAGTTTCAATTATTGTTACCGATGTAATAACGGGAGCACATACTCAAGACTAGTACAGTTACATGCACCAAACTATCCAACTATCATTGCCATTGGGGATAGGCCGTTATAACGTAACAAAGCGATTAGTTTCTAAAGATAAAGTGTTCAGTTTCTAATGAAACTGTGGTGCTGCGTCGGCGGGCAAGTAAAACACTCAGTTGATAATCAACTTGAAGTTGATAAAGGTAAATTAACCACCGTAGCGAATTCATTTGAAAGCTGACGTTTCGAGCGTCCTTCCCCGGAGTTCCCGGAGTTGTTGAGTTTTTACTATGTGTAGATACCAATTTAACCTTACACATAGCTACATACAGTAAACACTAACCTCAGGGTCTATTCTTTGGAAAACAAACAAGTTCACATGATGGACGGCGACAAGATAAAACAGAGGAGACCATCGAGGCCTGGAATAGAAAGAAATACAAGAACATGTGAGCATTGATTGTTTGGCTCTCTCGTTTGGCCTGAAACTCTCACACGCTCTCAGCCACTCTCATCGACTTTCGTGTGCTCTTATCGAATTTGACAGTGAGAGATGCAGTGGCCTAATGGTAAGTGCATTGAACTCCGGATCAAGAATTCCAGACACTTTACTCTCGCAGTGCCTTCTTCACACGAGTGTAAGTTGGTACCGGCGAATTGTTGGGAAATCTATAATTGCATTCCATCCAGGGGGAGAAACAATTATCCTAGTGGCTTCGTGCTGCTGAAACCGGAGTCACGCACCCGCCTGATAAGTCACCTGGCTTTTCTGAGCCCTAGAATGGTAGAGACTTTTAACCTGTTTTTCATTTGGCACAATAGCCTAGCAGTTTTTGTACATTACCGTCAGCCACTTATTACATAATTTCCTCGTAAAACGACAAATATTATTTTCATCTCTTTTCCTGTAAGTATACCACACAGTAATAAAAATTCTTGTTGACGAGAACACGCTAAACTTCGCCGGGAAAACTTACCTGACTGCTTGGGTGGCCAGAGCTCGCAGATAGAGCGCTAGTAACGACTGGTTCTGTTCAACAGGATACAGGAATTCCTCCAGAGGAATGGGCAGCTGATATGGGAAATAAAAAATACATATTATAAAGCTTGCCATTGCAGACCAAACAAAACTAACAAACAGATAAACAGACAGTCAATCAGTCAGTCAGCTGGTCAGACAGCAACCTCATTCCCAGGGTCTCTCTTCTTCCCGCCAAAAGCATCATCTTTTGGCGGGAAGAAGAGAGACCCTGGGAACGAGGTTAGACAGATGGTCCGAAATATAAATAATTGAAAGATTTCTTGTTTTGGATAAAATAATGCACACAAAGGCACGTTTTGAACTTAAATGAGGATCGTGAAAAAAACTTTTTTCCGTGTTTACCTGGTCTAAAGGAATCGACAAAGCCCTCAAGACTCCAATGTGTTCATCCCAAACAGCTCGGCGAAATTTGACGTCATGCTTCTGTGCTAATGGCAGAGTTACAAAACAACCAAACAGTGCATCTCCAAACGAGACCGCGGAGTACTGGGACAGCAGTGACGCGTACCTGGATGAAATCAATATCAAAGTACTAATTCTCCTTACTGGTAATTTCTTCAGTTGCTCTAACCTAACCCGTGACGCAGGTGGGCAAAAACATCACACCACCTTCTATCATGATGTATTCAGATGCTTTACCTTTCACGTGACCCACTCAAAGTTATTCTGTTCCACCCTGGGAAAGTATGAGTTTTTGTCATGGTTGCCACAGACATCAGTTTTCAAAATTCCCTGATAAAAGTAAACTTTCCCTGACCAAATAAATGCAAAATGTCAGATATAGTAGGCGGCCTCCAGCCTCCCCTTGCAGCCGTCCTTTCCACCCATTTATTTCAGACTGATAAGTTTTAAACGAATCACAACCTTGACTTTTTTTTAAATTTATTAAAATTTATTTTTGTTTTGTTTTTTGTTTAATCACAACCTTGACAGTGACAGTTCACCTTCTTCATTAAGTAAAAACATCGCTGAGATCACAGTGACCTGAAATGTTTCTTCTAGCCTTCAATGGTATTAAATCAGTGGTGTTATAATTTTCCCTGACTTTTCTTCAAAATGTCAATTTTCCCTGACCTTGAAGAATTTTTTCCCCTGACCATTTCCTGACCTGTGGCAACCATGTTTGTATTGTGTCTTGACCAAAAAAAAACAACCAACGAGAACGCACGTATAGGTTCAACGAAACTCCAGCTATATAACAACACTCTTTATACAGTCGAACCCCCGCTAATGGACACCTCTCGTAGGCGGACACCTCTCATAAGCGGACACTTGGTCATGTTCCCAGCTACATACAAACACTACATTTTTACCCTCCCATAAGCGGACACCTCTCTTAAGTGGACACTCTTTCTGGTCCTGAGGGTGTCCGCTTATGGGAGGTTCGACTGTATACTTCATTGTCGGTCGAGGAAACAGACACGACTTGACTGTTGAAGTTCTTTCTTCCAATAACCCATCCATAATGTGTAGAGAATGTAAAGAATAAATATATTAGTGTCACCACCAAATTACTTACAGATCATAAAAGGATGTAAGTCCAGGGATTGAAGAATTAAAATCGAGCTGGTTGAGTTTGGAAGGGCATGTGTAGGTCCGCAAAAGAGCTGATAAGTAATTATGAACGCCACTGTTCAGGAATAGATCGCTTCCTGCAAAAATAAATAAAACATAACATGTCATACAGTGAACTCACTCTAAGGCGGGCACGCTGGGAACCGAGAACCTACTGTCCGTCTTTGAGAGAGGTGGTCCACTACAACAGTTTTCATCAGGGACTTGGCAAAATGAAATCGTTTTCGAAATAGACTTTACTTTACTTTTGTAGTCAAAAACGTTGAATCTAACCTGTCAAGAAGACACACATAAGTCTAGCAATCCGTGATGCCATGGAAACGTGACGTAAGCAAGAAGGTTGCCATTCCTCGAGCAAGAGAACCAGTTGAAGTGTGGTGGTTACTATGGAAACTGCAGGTCCTGTGATTGTACCAATCCCCTCGCCTTTCATCTCACTTGTAAAAGAAACGAAAATATTTTATTTTTTTAACTCATTTTCATTTGAATGGTTTTGCATACTAGGACTCGTTTTGAAACCGAGGCAAAAGGCAACTCGGAAAAGGACCTTTTTAAGCACAGCTGACAAATTTGATAATTTTAATACTTACATACTTATTGCCTGGTTATATAAATCCACAATGGGAAGGAGCATCCAGTCAGCTGGTTGAAGGGGGCCTGCACAGGAGGGTATGAGGAACGATTGAACATTGCGCACCTGGCGAAGGGACAATGACCTGAAAAGGTTCCAAATTTTAGGATTAAAAAAAAGTTAGGTTATAAAGTCTGTTCCAATCCAATGGCTCGGAGAAGCCAAGTGGCTCATCTGTGCCAGCGCTTAATTCCAGTTTCTGTAGCATGAAGCGGCTAGGAGTATTGCTACTCCCCCTGGATGGGAAGCTAGTCCATCGCAGGTAATCCCCAGCATTTTTGTCGAGTTGCCCTGACAATTCATCAGTACCCATTTACTCCTGGGTGGAGAGAGGCACTGCGAGAGTAAAGTGTCCTGCCCAAGAACACAACACAATGATCCCGGCCAGTGCTCGAACTTGGACCGCTCGATCCACAAAATAATAGTTCAATGAGTAGCTTGTGTCACTGACAGAATAATATCTTTCTCATATTTTCTACCGAGTCTCCTGTAGCTCAGTGGTAGAGTGTCCGACCGGTGTGGCGGAAGGTCATAGGTTCAACTCCTGTTGGGGGAACTCGGAATTTTTTTCCGAGTAGCTTGTGTCACTGACAGAATAATATCTTTCTCATATTTTCTGCCAAGCTTAAGATATACCATCATTTCTTTCCACAAATTCTCTATCATCGACAAATCTAATCCTAGCAGTATGCGGGATGTTTGTCACACTTGAACCTAGTTATATGGCCTTAGCTCCCACGAGTCTCCTGTAGCTCAGTGGTAGAGCATCCGACCGGTGTGTGGAAGGTCATAGGTTCGACTCCTGTTGGGGGAACTCGGAATTTTTTTCCGAGTAGCTTGTGTCCACTGACAGAATAATATCTTTCTCAAGTTAAACTTTGTATTATAAACAGAAGAAAATACCATTATCAGTAAACCTCTTCAACTATCTTTTCTCACCTAGAAGTATCCAACGGATGTTTCATGCCCTGAAAGGCACACATGAATGTGGACCTTATACAAGGCAAGTTTTTGTGAGCCTGAGCAATGAGCTCCCCTCGACTTGCAGCTGTAGTGTCACATGTACTTGGCAGTGGAGGAGTAGCAAGG
Organism: Desmophyllum pertusum; assembly: GCA_029204205.1. Taxonomy (NCBI): domain Eukaryota; kingdom Metazoa; phylum Cnidaria; class Anthozoa; order Scleractinia; family Caryophylliidae; genus Desmophyllum; species Desmophyllum pertusum. Next base: position 137,089 of record MU827813.1, read on the forward strand.
GACATTTCTGACAGGTCTTTGGTGACACCTACTGATGATGGACCATTTCTTCCACTAAAAATGAAAACACTATCAATATGTCAGAACTTACGAAGAATATTGGAGTATTAAAGAACGTTAAGTTAGAATAACCTTGTATAGCATAAAAACAATGTGACATGAAAGTACTGCTCAATAGCTTTCATTTGAATGGTCACACACTCGGATTTCATCCACAGACTTAAATGTTACACAAACCACCTTGTACAGCATAATAAACAGTATGTACCACATGAAAGTACTGCTCAATAGCTGTCATTTGAATGGTCACACACTAAGGTTCCATCCACAGACTGAAAAGTTAGAGCCACCTTGTATAGCAAAATAAACAGTATATACCACATGAAAGTACTGCTCAATAGCTTTCATTTGAATGGTCATACACTAGGGTTTCATCCACAGACTGAAAAGTTAGACCTTGTACAGTATAATAAACAGTACCACATGAAAGTACTGCTCAATAGCTTTCATTTGAATGGTCACACACTAAGGTTCCATCCACAGACTGAAAAGTTAGAAACTACCTTGTACAGCAAAATAAAACAGTATATACCACATGAAAGTACTGCTCAATAGCTTTCATTGAATGGTCATACACTAGGGATTCATACACAGACTTAAAAGTTTAAACCACAACTCACCAGAAGAATTTTGCATTTAACAAAATCGTGGAGAGGAGATCAAAAGCGTAAAACTCATCTCCAGGAAAAATCTTGGAGAATAATGACAGTGCAGCTTCATGCCAGAGTGAAACATAACTTGAATACTCATGCTGATTCTGACACTTCAATCTAAAACAACAAGAAAACATTTGAATTAGTGGTACAGCTGGAACCCCGCTTTACGGACACTCGTTAATACGGACACCCGCTTATTATGGACAGTTCTGTTTGTCCCGACGACACATATTTTCTCTTATATCAGCCCGCTTAATACGGACACCCGGATAATACAGACACTTTTTTGTGTCCCTTTGGTGTCCGTATTAACCAGGTTCCACTGTAGTTATTTATGTGCGGTTCCAGAAAATATCCATACCCACCCCAGGGAAGGTAGCCTATGAATAGGCTCTGCGGTGGGGAAGGGTGAAAAGAAAACTGCAAGCGGAAAGCGAGCCGCGTGAAAGGAGGCGCAGTTTTCTTTTCACCCCATCCCTACCGCGGAGCCTATTCAATAGTCTACAAGGAAGGTCATTAGTCTAAGTTAGGTCAGCCTCCTCACAGACTTTCTTTGGCTCGTCACGCAATCTTTCCTCCCCAACGAATGTCTGCTGAAACAAGCGGCAGATTCCTTTCCTTTTGTTCGTAAAGATCAGCTGGAGATCACGTGAAAATTACTAAAGAGCCAATCGGTGCTAAGTAATTGTTTAATATTAAAGCCAATCATAAGCTGCGTTAGAACAGGCTCCCTTGGGGCGATTAATTTTTCCGCGACTTTTTTTTAAGTTTATGGTTTCAGGCCTAATTGAAAGCGCCGTGGAAATAGATTTAAGCGTGTTTCGTCAAGACCCGTTCGTCTGTACCAAGTTTACAAGCGGTTACTTTGATTTGAAAAAATGAAAGCAAAACTTCGATCAAATTCAAGTGAGATAAAGGAGGATTACAAGAAAGGAGCAATTAGAACTAAGCGACTACGCCGAGATTCCGCTGAAACGGGCGTGGTATAAATCAAAGGCTCTCATGAGCCAGCTCAGGATGTAATATAATGATACTGATATTAATGACATTCATTGAATGCAGTTGTTTGTCCCTTCCCAGTGAAAACCCTTGAATTGGAGGCTTGAGAAATAGGGGATTGTCCATTCCCATTAATTTTTTCCAAAACTATCCACTGTTATGTTATGTTGTGGTTTAATTAAATTAATTATTTTGTTTTTGCGTTTAAACAAAAAAATTTTTTTCACAAACCTTGTTTTGATTATTATTTGTTCTCCTTTGTTTGCAGATTATGAATAATGAGGGTATTAGACAAAGCGACCACAAATAAAAATCAAAACTGGTTTTGAACAAAAAATTTTAAAAAAACAACAAAAAAACCCAAAAAAATTTGAAAAAAAGAAAACCCCTAACGAACATATATATTGGGGGCAACTGACACAGCCTAAATCTGACAAAAGGAGAAGTTTATTTATTTGAATAAGCTCCAATGCATCTAATTAGGTTCGCTCTATCTATTCTATTGCATAACCAAAACACAATAACCTTTGAAAAAATAAATTATTTTGATTAGTATTATTTAAATTATTTTTTCTTTTTTCGATTTTCTTTCGTTCCCGATTTCTGGTTTGACTCTGGTATTTATGTATGAACCTATCAATGAGGGGAAAGAGAGAGGGGAGGGGGGAAATGGCATGCTGCGGTATATACGGGGGGTAAATAACCGAGGGCAATTTTGAGACCCTCCTTTACTTTGCTGTCTCCCCCACCCTCTGGAATTTGACTTGCCAAGTTCTTGCTGGTTCCAATCAATGATTCATAAATAACAACAAAACAATCTAAATACAAACACACCAAGTACATGGTCTTTAATATAAGGGATCATAAAAAACAATTTTTTCCCTTCCGAAAGAAGGTGGGGAAACGGTGGGGGGAGTTTTGAATGCCGATTGTGAAATGCAATGTGCAGCGTAAGTAGACACAACAACAATCACAAATGTTTTTCATACCTCATATTTGTGGCTTGTTCTATGTGGCTTCTTTATTCTCAGTTTACATGTAAACATGGACACTTTACACTTACCAAACACTTAAACAAATCACAAATCTTTGTGGTGTTGCTCAAGTACAAACCAGGGGCCGATCGAGGCTTTAGATGTGACAAGGTGCATGTAGGCTTCTTAGTACATAATATTACCCTACAGTTCATAAGTATGTGTAACAGAGGTAATGAATGTTTTATGTTTATAGACCTGATTAAGATAAAAAGGGACTTTATTCATAACAATATTAAACCTTAATAAAAACTGTTATAAAAACTATAGTTAGGAAAAATCCATATACGCATAAGATATTTGCTTGTATCGACCATTTTTATCCGAGATTGTACCGTTCAGAATTCTGATTAGAAACGGCCCCCCGAGTA
>MU827813.1:140708-160665 GCA_029204205.1 Desmophyllum pertusum
AAAGGACAACGGACAACTACACAACAAATAAGACAAAGGGACACCATGCACTATACACAAGAAATAAGACAAAGGACCAACATAATACTAGTAACAAAGAAATAGAAACAATAGATACAGGCAGACACTAGATCACAAGAAATAAGACAAAGGACAATCAGACACTCTGACGCACAAGACATTCATGACAAAATGATGTAGAGGCTAAAATGGAACTCGGAAATGGCCTATTTGGCTATTTCGCCGGATACGACTGAAATGCTGATATGCAAATAAGGCCATACCAAGAACACTTGATTTCCTAATCCCTTTCACCCCGTGTGGGGCATTAAGTATTTCAGGACAAGTACTGGTAAATATACCCTCTGTAACGTTCGGAGTCGACTCGTCAGCTTTTAAACCTCATTGTAAGACCTTTATCTATGTCGAGGAAAGGTATGTTCAACCATAAGGATACATTTTTCTCATTTGGTTTTTAGCTGGCGCAGCTACATTTTGGTCGACTGAATTGGATCCGGTGTCCAAAAACAACATGTCAGTTCCTAGTTTAGGAAGTGGAAATAGGGATTGATGTCTAAAATAGATTCACCTTTTAAGACTCTTAGCGATCTTAGCGGTGTAACAACCTCACGGGTGTTTTGTCTACTCGCGGCTGTCTCGACAATTCGTTTTACTTGAAGATAGTATAGTTTTATATTTAAAGTCGCGTATGTGAGTTTAAACCCCTGAACTACCCGCGAATAAATATTTCCGCTTGATGGAAATAAAGTAATGTTCCTACCTTTAACTGACAAAGCAGAGAATACGGGATTTAATAGCCCTGCCTTTCAACCTTCAAAATTCTGTTCGATACAGAGGCCATTTCCCTAGGCTGTACGAGCTGAAATATTTCCTGAAGTTTATCAGCGTATTGAGTTTATTACAGGAATCGCATCGAAAATTAAATATTTGGAAAGCAAAGACGAATGTCAGCTGGCAACATCATGTATTGTTGCAAACTAGTGTATGACTGTGACCTTAGCACGTTATTCGATCTCTTTAACTTTACACCAAGGGTGTAATGCAATACAGTCAACTCTCGCCTTGCGGACACCCCGTTATTACGTCCACCCGCTATTACGGACATAATCCAGCCCTCCACCCGGCAAAAGCTATAGAGGTTTGACAGAAAATGACTTCCGCTATTGCGGACTCTCGCTATTACGGACTCCAAACTACGTCCCGTGGGTGGCCGCTACGAGAGTTAACTGTACGTGCATAAAATTAAATTAAATGAAAAATAAAATAACAAAAATTAAATGACAAAATTAAATAAAAAATTAAATTAAATAAAAAATTAAATTACAGCGCGGACACTCGAACCGTGAACGCTTTGGCTTTATTTTGGCTTTATTTTGGCTTTATTTTGGCTTTATTTTGACTTTATTTTGACTTTATTTTGACAGTTATTTTCACTTTTTTTTTTTTTTTTTTTCAGAAAAAAATACAAAATAAGTACAAAATAAGTGAACATAAATTCAAAATAAAGTCAAAATAAAGCCAAAATAAAGCCAAAATAAAGCCAAAATAAAGCCAAAATGAAGCCAAAATAAAGCCAAAATAAAGTCAAAATAAAGCCAAAGCGTTCACGGTTCGAGTGTCCCGCGCTGTAAAAATAAAATTTTAAATTAAATTAAATTAAATTAAATTTTAAATTCAATTAAATTAAATGAAATTTTAAATGAAATGACATGACATGACATGACATGATATGACATGACATGACATGAAATTAAAAAAATACAATAAAATAAAAAATACAATAAGATAATCCCGAGATATCCTTTTGGGCCATCTTTGATTTTGTAGGTGGAGGAGGTGGCGGTTTTTACTCCAGTGGAAGAAAGTGGAACGAACTTTGGTGGTAACATGGGAAAAGGCGGAGAAGGGGGTAAGGGATTTCTTCAGGGAGGGGTGGGTGGAAGAGCCTATAATAGCCAACATATTTACGGAGGATTTGGAGGAGGTGGTGGAGTAGGATTTGGTGGAGGTGGCGGAGGAGGGTACTCTGGAGGGAAGCAGTGGAGAATATCTAGCTGACTCATGTGGGGGAGGAGGAGGATCTTACAACACCGGAAAAAATCAGATCAATGAATGTTGTTATAAAACAGCTGGCCATGGTCAGGTGACCATTATAATACTGTAGAGAAATCAAGCCACGTGACACACAACATCAGGTTGTTAGTCTTTGGAACTCTCTGAAACCTAAACTTAAACTTTGCCAATCTCAGAGCGAATTTAAACAGTCCTTAAAGCGTCAACTCTTAACGAAATTCTTAAGTTAATTAACTTTAATTTTTATTATATTTATAGTATATTCATAATATGTATTTATAGGTTTAAGTATTATTATTTAACTCTGAAAAGCCTCATCAGGGATGAGTTAATAAAATGTGCATGTATGTATGTACAACATACTCAGTAGTTACAATAGTTACTAAGAAGTAAACTTAAAGTTCAATGACGTTTGGACGACTTCCCGTCATGATTATAAAATGTAACGGATAGCGTGAAGTTGATTATATGGTAAATTAGTGCGAGATTTTATTACCCTGAGCCCAGAGGTTCTCTTTATTGTCGTTCTCAATCGAACTATGAGCCGCGAAGCGGCGAAAGCGAGTCGCGGAGTGGCGCTTCAACTCGCTTTGATCGAGTTCTGTAGAAGTAAGAAAGAAGAAAATATCCTTTGGGACCAGGGTAGAGATTTATAAGTCTCGGCATGTAATTATAAATGCAGTAGGGTGTTTTAAAAGCCTTCATTCAGTTGTCAGGTAAATAGTTTTGGCGCGAATGAAGGGTCCGATTGAGGGTTAAAAAGTCGACTGAAGTTTCGATCACTGCGTATCATTTATCAAAATTCAAATGTAACAAATAGCGTAAAGTTGATTAGTGCGAAATTAGTCCGCTGTGTAATTATAAAAAGAGTGCGAAGCATTCATTGAGAGCTGAATCAGTTTAGCGTGGAGTGGCGATTGCTATGTTAGTTTCGATTTTTTTGTCCCTGATGAAAAGCATTTCTCTCGTGGGGGACTCCCAGATAAAAGTGACGGGGGGGATCGTCCGTACCTTTTGGGGTTAAAATTCATGGCTTGGTACCGCTTAGGGTATTTAAATATCTAAAATGAACACCGTTAGAGTTATCCCGGTACCTGTTAGGGTAAACATATGACGGGAACTAGTTTGCCGTAGAAAATTAAATCCTTTCAGTATGGTATCTTGCCCAATCCCCTCTCTTTCTTTACACCATGTACGTTCGTTTTCCATTTAATTGCGCGGGATAAAAGTGCGGTATATATCCCCAGGAGTCCCCCAGATGAATAACGCACGTTCTAGTTAAAATATAACTACATCTACTTTCAATGATTTGTTTGTCACTGAACAGTCAGTGTAACACTGGGCTTGTAAATTTTTTTCGCGACATGCACAAGACAAATGAAGATGCTCCAATCTAGATAGGAAACTGTAAAAAAACAAAAATTGGAGCAAATTAAACTAGGTTTACTTCTAATCTATCAGCATTTGTAGGTTTCCATTCGGGAATAACATCGGTGTTACACTGTGTGTTTTAGTGGTATTACAGAGTAGGATTAGTAACTCACTCTTGACCATGGCCAGGTTATGTTGGGACACATTTGGGGTCCACTTTGAAAATGGGGCAAATATTAAGTATTGATAAAAAATACCCTGTTATAATTGAGGTGAACGTTTTTTTTATGCTCAACTCCAAAGATAATGCAGAGTGAAGTTGAGTAATATACAAATTCTCCTTACTGGTCTCTATAGACTTCTTATAGTACTAGTTGGGAGAAGTTGTTTGTATATGAAGACAATTTACTGTTGAGTTAATCGGAGCAAGCCCAGAAAGGCTTAATTCTAATTAGATTGTAGAAACATGATTCAATTTTGGAGTTGATCAAAGAAAAACGCCCTTAATATATTGTGTCAACAATACGATTTGTAGGCTCGATTTCCGCCGCTCTCTCGAGTCCGGTCTTCGTTCTTTCCCGAACAGCGGCTGGTAATTCGAGCCTACAATATGTGCTAATTTGCTAATTGTTGTTATCTAAAAAGTATTTGTTTAAACATAAGTGCCGCGTGACTGACTATTGACTGGTATTGCAATTAGCAAAGTCGCAATCTGATTGGCTGCACAAGCACCTAGATTGATAGAAGGCTCTCGGAGCACGCGCACAGTTTTTCGTGCGTTACGGCCGAAAAGTATAAATAAAACAAAACCGTCAATAAATCAGTTTTATCGATATTAATAGATCAGCTACTGGATATACAAAAAAAAGAAAGAAAGACAATACCTAGACTTTGATAGTTGACTCGGTAGCAAAACCCCGTTGTAACTGAATTCCCGCTTTATCTAACGTTAACGGACAACGTTTTGGGTCCCAGTTTACTATACATTCGGCCTCGAATATAACGAGCATTGAAATTTGACGCAAAAGAGAGTACACTCGTTTTAGAACAACTTTGTAGTATTTTTTAGGAAATGCTCTTTTTAAGACCGGTTATATTGAGCGTTTAGAAGCGAAAATGTTTGTTAAATCGGAGTTCCGATATATGTATTTATTATATGGCAAACTGGTCCACGATGAAAAGGAGCATTCTGATTGGTTCCCAGAGCGGTCCGAATTTTGCAATACGGACATCTATATATGTTCCACTGATGTATTTGTGTTCGGTGTGAGGGAAAAACTCGTCTCTTCCCGCAGTCAATATGGGTCGTCACGCAACGCTTTTCCGTGAGGCGTTGCGTGACAATGTTCCCAAGAGACTATGAGTAACCCATGTTAGAAGCGTTTGCAACTGAATTGTGATGATTACCATGTACAGACTGTACATCCACTTTGTTGTGGATAGGTTAAGAGGCGTGCATCAATTTAACATGTGTGTTTCCAGCACAACTACTAATTGTTTACGATTATATTGCTATGTATTGATATACAGCAATAATAATATTAAATAATAAATATAAATTTGAATAGCGCTAATATTATAAGTTTCCAGTAAGATACTGTTGCCATTCGCGAATTTTTTTGATTGATTTTTAAAACTTTTTGTCATCTTTGTTGGCTTTCCAAACTTTTTAGCCAATCATAGAGCCAAGTCTATGGGTCGGTCTATGGGCATGTGGCTACTTTGGCTTCTCTCAGATTGGACACGCAATGTGATAAGGTGTTAAAAATGATTCAAAGAGCTTTATAGAGTGGCGGCAGCGATATAATATATATTCATTATCTTGCGTTTTTAATCTAACAACCCGTTTATACCTAAATTTAAACATATCCTGAAAAGCTATTTAGTTTATGTAGCCTTTGAACATGCTCTTGGTGGGTATAAAGCCTGCTACTCGGGAATAGCCTCCTCCTCGGGGAAAGGAAGAGATTGCGTGACGAGTGTTGCGTGACGAGTGTCACGAGTCCAAAGAGCTTTCTGTGTAGGAGGCTACTCAACCTCCGAGCCTGGTTAAACATGGTTTAAAATTGTTTTGCGCTTATCGCAGTTATTTACTACGATTTAGTTCATCAGTGTTCTAAAGTAGGACCTTATGTCGAACTTTGCATAACATTTAGCTTTCAGTTTCTGCTGCTTGTGAACAGTTTTAGGTAAACATAGGTTAGTTGGTATATACGGGATATTATAAGCTTTTTAACATTATTGCTGATACTGCAGGGGCACCCAATGAGCAACATTGTCAGAATTTATCAGGGTCCATAATGGCAACGAAGTAACCAACAAAACGCAACTTTTTTCAGGAAAAAATATCTGATGTCCCATTTCCCCCCTGTCAAAATTTCCCAGACAGCAGGCATACAACCTAAATCTCAATCCACTACACCCAGAAATTGGTCACGTGTGACATGAGGCCAATATTTTCACCTCTAGTGGGGCGGGGAGGGTGAAATCTTTCCCGTAGGAAGTTAAGTCAACAGAGGGGCCGGGTACGGGTACGGCAGCAAACATCCATATTTTCTGTCATTTCAGGTGGTTGCCAACTTACAAGTATCATATTTTACCCTTGAACCAGAGCATGTTACGTAGACAAGGAAAACATATTTCCTAGCTGGCAAGGAACACCTATTTTGCGCTAACATCTCGGTCGGGTGCCCCTGATACTGGAAACTTAGTGTGCAGCTATCAATAAAAAAGTTTTCCAGTAAATTGTTTGATTGTGTTTTAACAAATACATAATGAGGCATACAATCAACTCTCTCTTAACAGACACCTCTAAGATGGACACACTAACGTACTTCACTCATTTTACTATAACTAAACTCTCTTAAGAACTCACACTTGTCTAAAACGGATAACGGATACACTTTGAAAAGTTAATGGACACTTTTAGAGCTTGTTTTGGAAGAAAATACCTCAGAGTGGAAAATAGATATCGAATCTGACAGCAATACGACTTGAGAATGCAATCTTGTATTACACTAGTACTCTTTTTTTGTAAGAATGTATATTTTCATGCCCACGGCTGAATATTCTTATTTTTCTGCCGATTTTAGCCTGAAATTTCAGTAAAATAACAGAAACAATGCGACCTGAGCTGTACACGTTTTTATCGTTTTGTTAACTCAAAATAAAGTAGTATGATAGTACATATATATTTACCAAACTTTTAAATGAAACGTCATGTGATTTTAATGTATTTTAAATGTCTATCAACATGCAAAAAAAAATTCTTAACTAAATCTCAGCCTTGGGTATTCTTAGCATATTCTTAACATTTCGCCAATCTCAGCCTCAATATTCTTATAAAGAAGATTCTTCCAAAAAAAGAGTAAAAAACTAGCAAATAAGTTTATATCAGGAGCTCGCTTTCAAGCTGCAAAGGCATTGAACATCCGACACCTGGCAATGCAGTAGAGCCTAAATCAAAAGTCCACTAATGTAAGGCTAGTCTCCTACGCAGCCGTTATTTGGGTCGTCACGCACTCCTCCCCACCAGTGAGGAGAAGCGTTGCGTGACGAGCCAAATCACGGCTGCGAAGGAGGCTAATGTAAGGCAGGTAGCTTGCCCGACATATATATAACGTCAAAAACGAGAGCTTTCCAACTTAGTAGTGGGGATGAAGGCGCGCCCCAAAAAAAAAATGTGCCTGCCGATTGCCTTCCGTCTTTAGTGCCACGCTCCTAAGACGGACAGTTGCTGCTGTTCCCATGGTGTCCGTCTTAGAGAGAGTTGACTGTTATCTACTTAATCTGTCAATCGCTGGGCGTAGTGATGGTAGCCACCCCCGAGTAACGACAAGCAAAAATAGAAGGAAATGATAAAAGCGAAAAAGTGAAAGCGAGGGGAATTGGAGAGAGAGCAAGGATTGGAACGTGTCCGCAAACTCCTGTTTCTCTCTATCTATTTTTCTCTATCCCTCCCCCCCGACATTATTTACAAATCGATTAAAGCTCCTACGAGTTCACTCGTGAATGAAGAAATTAATACGCATCAATTAATAACGCGATGAAAGTTTACAGCCCATTGACCGAGCGCGTGAAAGTTGTCCACCATAACCCGTTATTGCTTTCGCATTCACGAGTTAAAAATGGTGCGCATGTTTACATAGCTTGATGCAAACACGAGAGAAAGTTTGGGAGAATTCGAACGTTTATGTAAGTTCTTTACATTAGTACTTTCTAATTCTCCCAAACTTTTTCGAGTGTTTGCATCAGGCTTTGTAAACAACAAGTGGCCGTTTTCTCTTTTTCTAAATAAAGCGAACAAAATACAAAAATACGTCATAGCGTTTACACAACCGGATGTAAAACAACTAATTAGAACGCTTGTTATAAGATGAAATTTTTATAAAAGTTTTTTAATTACAAGTTGCTCGCCAGATGCGATGTTTATTGCATGTATATTAAGCGTGCGTTCAATTCTATTTTCTTTCCCACTTTTCCGCGTGATATTATATTTACTTTTAGCCTGAATTTCAGCCGTCTCCTCTGTCGCTTACTCTCTCTCGGGAGTAAGCGACAGGGGAGATGTTTCAGTAGCGTGCATTCAAATTTTTATTTTCTTACCTATTCGGTACCTCACGAGCGACGTTCATGTTGGTATGTTACGGTTATACCTGCGTTGCGAGCAAATTTTGAGAGAAATCAATGTTTCAACTTCTGCCTTCGATATTTATTCAATTCATTTGTAGCTCAGTTCTGACTGTAAATATGAAAAACACCACGTTGCTTTTTTTCTAAACTACCAGTTGATATATTTTATTTTAGTCAAGAAAGTTTCACATGAGGGATTTTATTGATTCTAGTAAAACAGCTTTAATACATTTTAAAATTTATTGAAGTGAATGTCTAAATGTCTCAAAGGAGATCTTTTAAAATATTATGTTAAATGTGCGAAACCTCAAGCTTTTTCGACGCGTTTGGATATGGTTAAGAAACGTTACCGACCAACAATAAAAATTGTAGGTTTTCTCAGACCTGATTTGTCACTAAAAAAATAATTCCTTCTTTCATTCCATTTTGCGGGTAACTCAGTTATCAAGAAAAAAATTATTTTTTCCTCAAAGGAAATAGATCGGTTTGCAATAGGTCCGGGTAATATATAGATGTTATTGAACTAGCGTGAGGTCCGTATTGGGGAAATATTGGTCCTAATACGGACCGCTACAATTAGTTCCATAAAGTTTTTTTATTATAATAGCTTTTTTTAAACTTTGTAATAAATTAATGCAACCATTCTCGCCTAATACGCGCGCGCCAAAGCTAAGCATATTCTTGCATTTTTCAAGCCACTTTGCCAAAAGTTTAACCAAAATTGTCCGCCAGACATAAGAAAAATTTTTCTTCTTAATATAAAAAAGTTTTCTTTCGTTCAATGTTGCATAAAAAGAATTCGGCGAAATGAGTTCGTGAGCGGTCCATCTTAGCGGTCCGTATTGCAAAATATCGGACCGCTCAGGGAACCAATCAGCATGCTCCTTCTCATGGAGGACCAGTTTGCCACATGATAAAAGCTTTTAAGACGCGAGGTCAGGGAAAATGAAGCATTGAGTGGCAGAAGTTGAAAAATCGATTTCCTTCATTTTTTGCTCATAAATACCCATTAGGTAGGAAAGATACCTGATGTAGTTTGTTTCCGCCAGAAGCCGTTTTCTTTTAAGAAAAATAAGAAAACCGATTTTCTTATTTTTCTCAAAAGAAAACGGCTTCTGGCGGAAACAAACTACATCAGGTATCTTTCCTACCTAATGGGTATTTATGAGCAAAAAATGAAGGAAATCGATTTTTCAACTTCTGCCACAAAATCCCGATTTTGCGTGGTTTTCCCTGACCTCCGTTCTTAATTAGCTTTCATTAATATTTAGGTAAATCTTGTTTGTCAAGTTCAATATCCTGTTCTATAATTGCAGGTTCCTTCTTAACTGCGTGTTCAAAAGTATATTAAATGGGACGTTGTCTTTCAGAGAAACTACTATACCGGTCTACTTAATTTTATAAGATATGAAAAACTTGTTAGCTTTTTCCAGGTATAAAGTCACTACCTCTCTGGAAGTTGTATATCCATTCGCCCGTAACAAACATATCCATGCATCATATCGTTTTTTATGTCTAGGGGCATTTATGACCTGTTTTCGGTTGTTTTAAGAATTCGTACGGTGCGGCACCGTTCCGATGCGTTTGTGAAAATCACCTTTGAAGAAGAAAGCGGCCAGAGCTGTTCAGATTCAACTCGACATAAGGCCATCCCCATAAAATGTTTTGTTTCCCATCGCCCTCTCTCTCGTGAAAGTGGGTCGGTCGGTCGGTAAAAAAAATAAAATAATAAAAAGCCGAGAAACGAAATATTGACTAATTAAAACATAAATAATTCCAAGCGAGCCTTGATTATATCTTCCCGTGACCATGCACCATTTTGAAACGGGCCGATATCACATCTGAAAGGTGTTCGAAGAGGTCATTAATGGGCTGATTTAGATGTCAAAATGATTTTAACATATATAAACAAAGCAGTTTAAGCTTGGTAACACCCGAGAAAAGGTCGCAGCCAATTAATTATAATTTTTTTTTTCGGGCGATGGGAAACTAAACATTTTATGGGGATGGCCTAACCGTAGCGTATGACCGTCAAAACTAGAACCATACAAATGGGGATGCTATTGTTTCGGTTACATGCTAATCACATTTTATTGAAATCCACATGTTGAAGTTAATAGTTTATATTTACTGTTAGTTTCTTTGTACTAAAGGTTGTCGGCAACTTTTCGTCAATTGAAACCTTTCGTTTTTCAGAGTTGCTTATGTGCGATAATTCCAATTTTACTGTTTTTAAAATATCTGATCAAATTTACTTCACTATGGGAGCCGATTACACGGTCAAATGTCCCACTGTTCGACGCTGAACAGTAATTGGTCAAATGCCTCACAATGCGGACGGGAAGCCTACCTTCGTTCTTTATTGTCTTTATTGGGGCAGTAAATACAAAACAAAAATTATACCAATATGTTTATAGTTTATAAACGTAATATTACCTTTTCAGAAGCATGCCTTATACATACATACATTATATTGGACACTCACCAATTCACCACTCACCAGACACTCAACCAACAGGCAATTGGAACTACACCAGGCAGCTACGCGTAATAGATCGTGCTTTAGGTCTTTTAGGCCTTTATCAGTATCTTTATTTGAAAATGAGATGTATAGTTTGGAGTCATCAACATAGGATTCAACTTTACAGATCTCGCAGGTGGATGGTAAGTCATTGATGTACGAATGTTGAATAGTAATGGCCCCAATATCGAACCTTGGGGTACTCCATGCTTTATCACTAGGGGGCAATACAAAACAAAACACGTGTTGTTTGTACGATCGTCTGGGTATTTTTACGAGTCAATTTTTTTTACTTTTCGAGCCTTTAGGCGAGAAAAAAATGAAACTGAACTGACAGGTAAAAATACCCAGCCGTATAATACAACTTCCCGCTGAATAAATTATTGAACATTGTTTATCGTATAGATCGTACTATAGATCGTATCGAAACTCTGGGCTGCTTTCATAGTTGCATTCCTTTTGGTGCGTATTCTCACTCTAAAATGCTATACATGAAATGTACGCGAGACAAGAGTGAAAAACGTTTTTACTGAACATATGCAAATACATGCAAAAGACTGAAGCGTTAGCAGGTTAGTGAAGAGAGATATTAATTCAGAAATGACATCTTATTCCCGTGGAGCGCCGCTATCAATTGTTTGCCACAGAGGCCTTAAGTAAACTAAAGAGCTATAAATTAATATATAATGAATAATTGATTACCAGTAGTCACTTTCACCGTTTTGTTCATATAGCAGGTGTTAGCGAGCTTGTTGCATTGCAACTCACGCCCTTGACGAGCCGTGCAACACAGTTCAACCGACCGTACATATGCATGTACAAAGCGCCCTTGTAAATGAGCGATTCTACTGTCCTGACAAGCTTCCAGGAATGAAAGGCCGTCCATTCCAAGCGCCGTTTCTCCTGTTCGTATTTGTTCTTTGGGGAGGCTGGCTTCACTGCCCTACGGTTGCGAACCAAGGTAAGTAAACTGATCCGATAATGTTTTTACTGAAGTGAATATTGCTGAATTAAAAACTGTCCTAGCTTCGTTCTGTCTACAAAAAACTGTGGACCCACCAAACGCGTTCGCAACATTCCTCACATCAAATTAAATGGAAAGCTGTTAATTGAAAGAAAGTTTGACTAGGGTATTGGATGTAATCTCCTGAGGACATTGCTTGGTTTTTCCTAAAATTTAAAGTTTTAATTCATTTTTCAGGGAATGTTATGAATCTATCATTCAATTATTGTTGCGAACTGAGCTGAAGTTTACTTTCGGAAGTATTCAACAGCTCACAAATGTTTTACGGAGCGTTTTCTCGGCTAGAAGTTTCGAATTAAAGAAATGCTGCATCTTCGGCGGTATCGGAGAGTAACTAATTATAAACCTAATTCTTAACGGACTTTACACGTTTTCAGATGTTAAGTTTCGAAAAGAAATAATTTATCCGTCGGTTCCAAAAACAAATTAATAATTAATAGTATCAGAAAAGTATATTATGACTTGGGAAGCTTTATTCACCGAAGACCACATTACCCCATTAAAATTAAACAAAGGCTGTTTAAAAACTAAAAGTATTGTCGCCATCGTGAAACAAACCGAAGGCAATTTCAATTACAGTAGTCCCTCCCGTAGGAGACCAATTAGTTTGGGATCTTTAGCTTTTGTATGTAGTCGGCTCAACGCAGGTTCGACGGTAGTTTTTTTCTTTAATTGAAAAGCATGAGGTATTTACAAAACTGTTGAACTATGCTAAAATGCTGGAATGTTTTTATAACGACGGTGGATGCGAAACAATCCATCATTTTCTCGCTGAAAAGATACAAGAGAAACGAAAAACAGTTCGAGATTGAGAGGGAATTCGAGATAGCCGATACCCGGGCCGATACTAGTAAATGACTGAAAAACAAGGGCTAGCTAGGTGAATGGGTTTGAGTTCTAGATAGCAGGGTGTTCGAGATAACCGAGTTCGAGATAGCGAGGTTCAACTGCAGTGTGTATACGTACTTTCTAAGATAGTTTACATGATTGTACAAGGATTTAGATTCGTATTTGTGTTTATTGCCTGCAATATTCCGATTCAATCCGCTCGAAATACGACATCAAAATACCGGACATCTGTGTAATGCCAGTCACGACTGAATTAAAATATGGCGCAGCGAAGATATACCTCTCACGTGCAAAAAAACCGTTAGCTCCGAATGATGATCCTTCGAATGATGATCCTTCACGAAGGCGGCGATGGATGAAAAGTGGGTTTTTTTTGTATACGTACGGGAAGCAAGTATTAGAGTACTTATAATCCTAATCCTTTACGGAATGTACTCGTTTTGAAAACTTTAAGTCATGAAAAAGGAGGTTCAAAAACAAATTAATAATTAATAGTATCAGAAAAGTATATTTATGACTTCGGAGGCTTTATTCACCAAATACCAAAATTACCCCAAACAAAGGCTGTTTAAAAATTCAGTACTGTCGTCATCGTGAAGCAAATTGAAGGCAATTTCAATTACAGTAGAACTTCCCGTTGGCGACCAACTATTTTGTCAAGCCATAGTTGTTGTTAATGAGAATTTTTCGTATGCGGTCGCTAAAGCCTGGTTTCCGCTGGTTTCCATATGATCGCAACGATCGCAGTCGCAACGATCGCAAGAGTAGTTTCCATATGATCGCAACGATCGCTACGATCGTAACGGTGGTTTCCATATGATCGCAACGAGCGATCGTTGCGACTGCGATCGTTGCGATCGTTGCGATCATATGGAAACCAGACTTAGGGAGAGGGGGTCACTTTTAAATAGTCGCTCACGCAGGTTCGACGGTAGTTTTGTTTTTAATTGAAAAGCATGAAGTATTTAACAAAATGTTGAGGCTATGCTAAAATACTATAATTTTTTTTATATGGCGTGGATGCGAAACAATCCATGTTTTTGGTTACTATTTTTTAGCGGCTACTACACTAAAGTTAGCGAATTTAGCGTTGTTATGAAACAAGCTATTTTAAGTATTATTGCTTAGAATTTTCAGTTGAGAACACCAAAATCTCTAAAAATCGAACTAAATAGCCGCTAAATCTTGTAATGAAAAATCGCTAAATTTAGTAGCCGATACTCCGGTTCAACCCGCTTATCATGCAAGCTCATGCACGTCACAAAAACTAAATTTGCGAAAATATGAAATTTTGATCAGCTATTCGGAGGAAGCATGCCAAAAACATCCACTTACAAAAAACAAGCTCTCCATTGCAACTTGCGGCACTTTGTTGGCACTTCAGGTTTTAATTTCTCCATACAAACCCTTCGAATTTTGCGTCTGTTCCTTCAGTTTAAAACCGGCGCAAAATTAGAGAGGTTTGTATGGGACGGTATCAAACTTTGTACCAACATATCTTCTGTTCTATTCTTGTTAACAAGTTGACATTTTGTGGCTGATCGTACGGCAACGATCTTTATCTAATAAAAGCTTGATAAAAAATAATTTGAAAATTTGCGACGTCACACTTAATCACTCTATTCTTGGTTTTCAAGTGACGTCATCAAATTCTAAAATTCAAAACCGCGAGGCCTACATAATTTTTACCTTCATTCAACGAAAGATTACCTAAATATATACCTTTTCACAATTTCTTAGCTCGATACCATGCTTCCTTTTGAAAATAGAACAGTTTAAATTTCCGAGTTTTCATCGTACGTGACATCAGGAGGACGGCCGTGATTTTCAGCATTCTAAACAATTTAAGTTTAAGGAGAAATATTTATCTAAATATTCGGAAGTTCACAAGAGAAAACAAACCTCCTTTCTGGCAAAAGTGAACTCCAGATGTTTTTTTCCTATTTCCGGCGGCCATTTTGGTGCCCCTCAGAGGGACACCAACATGGCGTCTCCATACTGAGCTCTTTAAATTTGTGTGGAACATTTTGACAAATAACTCGAGTACGGAATAGCGCACCGACCTGAGAGTTGGACTGATTCCTTATTTATTTATTATCTATGACATGTCAATTCCTTGACTTCATTCATTGAACGGTTTCGATTTTTTTAATTTATGGCGTGACAGTGAAAACCGAGAATACCTTCGCTTCAAGTCTAAAAAATATAACGAAAAAAACAGTTTGCGCAAATTTCCGCTAAATAACCAGTGGCGGATCCAAGGGAGGCCCCCCCCCCCCTTTTTTGTGGGCGAAAATACTTAAAGCCCGTAGGCCTCAAATATCTCGAGACCCCACCTTATAAACAGGTCTGGATCCGCCAGTGATAACCACTCAGTATTATACGAGTGAGGTTAAGATACTACCCACCCACTCAAAGTTACCATGTTTAGAAAAAAAGGGATGCGAAGAGGGAGTGGGGGGGGGGGGGGGGGAGGGGGTGGTGGAGGAGAGAAAATTGCCGCGCTCGCCCCACTTATATATATGAACCGGATGACAGGAACTCCCCTAACCGGAAGCTGGGATATGATTAGCTACATAAGATCATTACTTTTGTCAAAAAAATATTAATTTATAAATATTATAAATAAATAGATGAATAATAACACTTTTATTAAGTATCTTCGTTAAATTGATGTTGATGAGTATTATTATTATTATTTGCAGGTCTCTGCCCGCGGCGTTTCCGCTTTTAAAACCGATCGATGGACATGCTCTGCAGGGTCACGTAATTGCAAATTTAACACTCTTCTTGGGACCACATCTAGGTACTGATTGTAGAAATCGATGCGTGATGGAATCGAGATGTGTATCAATCAACATGGGACCACCGACCAAAGACAAAGTTATTTGTCAACTGAGTGATTCTGACCACATGCGACACCCTGAAGATCTTAAGCCGCGGGAAGGCTTCGTATATAGCGGCATTGCGGTGAGAAAGTCACACTACATCAGTTGATTTGTGACAATTATATGTCAATGTTAAAACAAATTAGTTTTCTATAAAAAAAAGTGACGAAATGTTTATTCTTAATTCTCATAGAACTCATGTTACAGTAACCCATGTCTTCATAATGCGACCTGCCTAAATGGATTTACGGACAACGGATTTCTTTGCAATTGCCAAGCTGGTTACACAGGGGAACGATGCGAAAAAGGTAAGGCCAACGAAACTACAGTGCAATATATTATTGTACCGTACCACCGGGGGCGTTTATTTAAAACTCGGCCTTACAGACCCGGGGTTTATTTGAACAGACACATTGTTATGAAGCTTAGGCAAATATAATAAATTTCCTTTGTTTATAGATATAGACGAGTGTACCGCAGGAACCCACAACTGTCATGTTAATGCTACCTGCAATAACACCAGGGATCTTATAGTTGCCGTTGTAAAGATGGATTTCATGGAAAAAATTGTACTGGTAAATATAAAATTGTCTTCATTTATTGATTATTTCTTTCTTTCTTGGAAATCAATTTATTGTAATTGAAAACTTCCTTGTTTGAACAGTGTATGTCTGTATTAGTCTTGTGTCCAGTGTCTGTTGTCCTGGCCTGTGTCCTGTGTCTTTGAGTCTTTTAAGTCGCTTTAAATATTATAACCCTTGCATTTTGTGTCTCGTTTGTCTTGTGCTGTGTTTCTGTCTAGTATCGCTTGGTGGCCTTCAGTGTCTGACTTCCTTTATGTTAAGGCGGGATTCTACCTGAATGCCATTTTTCCGCCACTTAACATGGGTTTAATGGGAATATCTCGTTCGCGTTTCAAGCAATCCAAAAACTCTCCACTCATCCCATGAATCTATGTTATGGGGTGTTTTGCAAATTTTTGGATGATTTTTGGGTATTTTGGGGAGGAAATAGTTTTTCTCAAAGGAGTTGTAAAATTTAGGGAAATAAGAAATATTGAAGATTTAATGTAGTTTTAAAATTAGAATTTGAAGTTAAAAATTAGTAGATTGACAATTGACGTCTAATGTCTGTTTTCTTTTATGTTAAGTCTTGTGTCTAGTGTCTGGGTTTTTTTAAAAATCTTGTTCCTTGTGTCTAGCGTCTCTTGTCTTTAGTCTTATACATGTGTGTCTAAGTGTCTGTTGTCGTTTGTCTCATTTCTCGTGTCTGTATGTCCTATATCTTGTTCCTTGGATCTAAGTGTCTGTTGGTCTGATGTATATCGGTCTAGTGTCTGTTATCCTTTTTCTTTTGTCTAAATTGTGTCTTATTTCTGTTGTCCTTTATCTTGTTTACCTTGTCTAGTGTCTGTTTTTTAAATATTGTTCCTTGTGTCTAGCGTCTCTTGTCTTTACTCTTATGCATATGTGGCTAAGTGTCTGTTGTCGTTTGTCTTATTTCTTTTTCTTTTCCTTTTTGATTAATGACGAAACGGACTCAACGCAAATATATTTATCGAATGATGGCCGGAATTATGAAGACGAGACGGATTCGATTAACGTAAATATATTTACCGAATGACGGTCGGGAATTTTGAAGACCAAACGGACTCAATAACTCAATGTAAATATATGTTACCGAATGACGGCCGGGATTCAACGAAAATGTGATAGGTTCACGCCAGGGGGGGATAGAAAGCCGGAACTTTTCTTTAAGGACATAGCGGTGCCGGGCAACAGACCAACAGTGCGAATCCTGTGTCAATCAAGCCGTTGCTAAGAATGACGTCAACCAAAACTTCATTGTTTTCTAACCCGGGAAACTTTTTCAAGCTCGCAGCGTAGAGCTGTACGCGTGTAGCCTGCAAACACAGCGCTAGCGGATTTTAGGCCTGATCTTTCACGCCGCCGACTCGGCAGCGTGAAACAACAAGCGAAAAATCCGTCTGAGCTGCATTTACAGGTCTTTACATGCTACAGCGAGAGGATCTAGCGAGAGTCTTTCGGATACGGTCAGTAGTGCAACTACTGGAACGGGAAGCGCCGAAGTCGGATGAAAATGTTTATCGTAATACACGAGACGAAGCGAAATCAGACAACGAAAAAAACACGTCTTCCTTTTCGAGCGAAAACAACCAAGGAAAAACACATTTTTGTTACCATGCATACTAATTTTAGGTGTGAATTTCTTGCCTGAAAAGCTTTTTTATTGTCAACAGACAGATCTCAGTGATCTGTTCATAAAGTTATGCATGTATGGAGTTACATGTAACCTGCTCAATATATTCGCGGCTTATTCACGGCGTTGAAAAAATAAAATACCGTTTTAAAATTTTTCCTTAACAAGAAAGGAAAAGGTTTTCATTGAAAGTTCTGAAATTAATCGTGCAAATTCGTCGGAAAGTCAGGATATATTCTAAGCGGTGTCACGCAACTCATCCAGCAAGATCAGTGAACAGGAAAGGCGTACATCCAGATGCCGGGAGACTAGCGAACTCCAGCCTGGTTATCAGACTCACACCCAAACAACAGAAGCTTATCAACTAGAAGCGTATAAGTTCGATTCAATGCGTGGGTTTATTCCCGACCAATCAAAATTAACTTCCTTATATGGAATGACAGATGCGGTTTAACGCGCGTGTTCGCGCGCGGGATTTTTTCCGGGAATATTTTTATTCGTCGAGGCGCGTAAAAGTGCGTACTGCGTAGTCGATTTTCCGGGAATCTTGGGTGTTTTTCATTATGCCAGACCGACGGGTCAGGGTCCACTCGGACCAACCGCTGGAAAATGGAACGACATTTTCCGATCGAAGCGACCGACCGAACGGAATGCCGGTTCTCTTTTCTCAAACCATCACGGAGGACGTCGTAATTGTCGTAATCGGCTTCCTGTTTGCCAAGATTCTGAGGAATCTGAAATCGTGAATAATGTTATAGAGGCTGGTGAAGCTTCGTGCTTTATGTGGAGACATTTAAATCGAGTAATAGGCTTATTTTGAGGCTACATACCGAGGCCGAGGCCGAATTCCGATGACTACCAGAGCGAGAGAGCATATTCTGGTGCTGAAAATTCGCAAATACTACACTGATATAATGAGTCGCTTCCATACTTTCCGCAATGATGAAAAATATACAGCAGTAGACAGGAGAGCGGCACTGGAAACGAGAATTTTGGAAAATGGAACGGTGAATTTCGGACCGCCGGTCCGACCGGTCCAACGGGTCCACCTCTGGTGGTGGACCACTTGGACCGGAAATTTTTCCGCTTGGTCCAGACCGTTCCATTAAATTTCCATTAAATTTCCATACCCATACCCAGAGGATACTAGATATGTTGCATTTAGATAAACGTTGTGTTACATCCGGTCAGCAGTCTTGCTTCTCGCACTTCCGGTCTGCACGATTATTCAACAACAACTTCTTGGCTTATCGGCCAACGTAATGTGTACGACTCGATTTTAGCCAAATACTTTATTCTGGATTGTTCACAGGGCATGCATTTGCGTAGTACAGTGATCTTGATGCATTTATTTAACTTCCTGGATGGATTGTATCGATGAATTTTGGTGCATCGATGGCAGAAATCACAAATATTCCGGGAAATATTACGACTGCGTTTTGACCCTGGTCAACTATTCTTTATCAAGTGTATCATCTGTGGTCTGAAAAACCGGAAAGTGGATGTTCGATGGGACGACCTATTAGATCTGACCTTTCTCCTAGAGTCTGTGCTAGATTTTGTCAAGAAAATGGAGCGAGCGAAGGAGAGACCCACGCGATAAAATTATCCTGAAAAAATGCCAAAACTTGCAAGGTAGGCTTTGTAAATCAATTTATATTTCACCAAATTCGCGGGCCAAAACATTATCAATTGAATGTAGTTAACAGAAAAGATGATAGAAAATACTTCTGAAGCTGAATCTTTTTCTCTAAAGCCTTTTTGGGCGAAATAGTGGAGCCTCAAAATGGCCAATTTTGCATTTTTTTACAATTTGCCTCAGATGTCTTCAGCACCCACGGCCAAAATATAATTTTCCCCAAATAGATTTTATGATATTTAGAAACTTCAATATCCATGTAAGCTCTGCTGCTAATTTGGTTTCTGGAAAAAGAGTGCTTTTGGAGAAATTGCGGATATGGTTATGCTTGTTTTTCATGCTTGTCAAAATGGCTGACGGGCAACATGGTAGATCGACCATTTTTTCCTAGTTCATAAAAATCAAAATATTTTTCTAGCGATTTTTATAAACCAAAGGAATGGCTCTGCACCCTGGTGGAATTTCATTTGAATTGGTTCACATGCACGCGAGAACCAGACTTGTTTATTTTTACTTTTCGAGAGTGAATTTTTTTCTCAAAACATGGACCTAAGGCTGGCGTGATCAATTGCGGTTACCATGGCAACAATACATCTGCCAGCCCAAATATGGCTGTTTTTGTTCATACCCCAGGTAACCTACCTCCACACAAAAAATGAAAGGGGGTTGAAAATTTTCATTTCCAACTTTGCTTCACTTTCTCAGAGAACTACTCTTAA
>MU827813.1:161165-444057 GCA_029204205.1 Desmophyllum pertusum
CTCGCAGCCCCCGGGAAAGAAAAAATTTTAAAAAAAATCGTTGGAAAAAAATGGCGCCCAACCTTTTTTGAGTTGGGACACTTTTAAAATTTTAAATTAAGACCCAAATTTGCCCCTGCAAAAAAGGAAATTTTTTGTCCATTTTTTTGATTATTTTTTAAAACAAAGCTTACCATTTGTACCTTGTCTTTTTCCTTGCGTGCTCTGGAATAGGCCATAAGTTTAGGCTTTTTTCTGTATGGTTTTGGGGAAGACTGGGGGACTGGCCCATAACTGGAAAATTTGCGTCGGATATAGCTATACCCCAAAAAACAGTGTAATGCTAACTAAGCACAACGTCTCCTTTCCTCCCTCTGATGCTGCAGTTGTCATGTGCAAAAACTGGCCTTTTTGCCACGGGTTGTTAATTTTTCTGGCATATCTGCTCAAAAACGGGGTGTACAATTCTAAGGCTTTGGTTTTTTAAGGTGTATACAATATTCCATGTTTTTTGGGGCATCTAATTGCTTTGTAAATTCCTGAGGTGAAGAGATTGGTTTTACCCGCCTGCTGCAAAAGGTGTGTTTTTTTTTGGAAACGTCATTATTCAAGACACTTTTTCCCACTTTTCCCCACTTTTTCCCACTTCCCCATTTTTGGCCCACTTTAAGTATTCAAGACACTTTCCACATTTCCAAAATTTTCCACATTTCCCACATTTGGCCACTTAATATTCAAGACACTTTTCCAAAATTTCCCCCAAATTTTCCCACACCCCACACTTCCACATTTTGGTCACTTAAAAGGCACCCCCTCTGAAAAAAACCCGGTCCACGATTTGGGTTTGGGAAAAATCTTTTCCTTTAAACTTTGCCCACGAACTATCTTAATCAAAAAGTAAAGGGAAACAAACCTGTTTTTTTTGCAAATTCTCCAAAAAAAATTTTTAGGCCCAAATCGTTTCGAATTGAAGGGCCAATTTTTTAGCAATGGCGAGAAGCAAAAAATAGCAATTTGGCGAGCTCAAAGCTTCAAAAAAGCTCAAATTACAAGGACATTGTTTACATTCCTGGATTAAATTGGGCCTTTATCAATGTAAGGGACACAATTTTTGGGGTTTTTTTTAAATAATTTTTTTTACAATAAGAAAATATTTTTTGTTTGAAACCTACTTCCCCCTTTCCGGCCAAAGGGTCAAAATGCCCATTTTTTAACGGGGGGGGCATTGCCAAAAATCCCCCCTTCTTTCCCCGCAATAATTTTTTATGCAATCGACTAAAATGAAATTAAAAAAAGGAAAGGGAAAAATAAAAAAAGGGTTTTGGTTTTAAAACGAAATTTTAGCACAGCCGTCGACAAATTTTGTACTTTTTTTGAAAATGTCTGTGTTCTTTTCAAGAAGAAAGGGCCTTTATCGAAAAAGGGAATTTTTGTAAAAAATACCACAATATTTCTCTAGGATTTTTGATTTTGCAAGAAATTCTAAATAGAATTAACAAAGATAAAAAAATAATTTTTGGGAAAAAATTCTTGGGGCTGGTCGAATTTAAATACTGCCACCTACCTGAGCGAAAACCGCTACTTTCACCCTTTCAGCTCTTAATTAGCCTGGCCGTCCCTGTTGAGGGGATTTTCCCCCACTCAAATAAAAGCTTTCAATAAAAAGAGCCAGATCTATAAAAACATTTTTATTGTTTCATTTGTAGACTTATTTCTTTTTTTTTTTTTTTTTCAAAATTTTAAAAAGAGTTTTTTAGGGTGAATAAACCCGTTTAAAAATTTTAGCCTTGGGGGGGGGGTTAATTTTTTTCCGCATTCCTTTTTGGAACCTTTCCCGGCTTTGATTTTAATTTTTTACTGAACAAATCCGCACCAAATGGGGAAAGAATTTTTTGCTTTAAATTTATAGGAGAAAACCCGATGAAATTTTGTTTCCCCAAAAAAAATGAGAAAAAAAAGAAAATGGACAAAACGTCATCATCGGTACTCTTTTTTTACGTTCAAAAAAAAGTTTGTGCCCGCAATCCATATGAAAACATCCAAGTATGCGGCCCAAATGAAAATTTCTTTGAATTTCCCAAAATAAAAAATACTTAAAGGTTTTTTTCTTTCCCAAATGGTTTATTGTTTTCTTTTTTTCAATTTTTCATGGAGAAAACCCCTGGGAAGAAGCCATTTCCATTTTTTTTTTAAATTTGGGGTTATGTAGTCTTTCTGGTCTTCTAACCCCTTCCCGTGCGGGGGAAAAATTTTTAAAAGTTTTTGGAAGAAACGCTCAATACCTAAAATTTTTTAGGGGGTAGATTTTCATGGGAATTTTTTTTTGCCCCGGGGGGAATTCCCCAGCCCATTCCAAAAGGCCCAGGGTTTCCCATGTAAAATTAATCGGAAAAGGAATTTTTGTTTAACTTTGGGGATGGCATTTATTGTTTTTTTTTTAGAAAAAAAACCCGGTGGGGGCTGCAAAGGGGAACAGTTCCAGTGGGAAAAAAAGGCAATAAACCCATTCCCGGAACCTCTCCCCATCATATTTTGCCATCATTGGGCTGTGGGGCCCCTTTTTTCACCCAGAACGACCTAGCCTTTCGTCGGTGAAACGACGAGCTTGAAGATGTCCCTTTTCCGCTTTCCTTTTACAGCTATTAACTCCCTTTCCCGGCGAACATTTGGGTTACCAAAAACAGGTTTTTTTTTTGTGTTCCATCATCTGGTAGGCTGCTACCATCCCAAAAGTTGAAAAATTTAGGGTCTAACAAAAGGGTAAAATTTCGAATCCCAGAGAAGCCCAAAGTGGCCCTTTTTCCCCAAGTGGATCCTTTACGCCCCCTGTTATTTTCTGGTGACTATTTCCCCCGCAATTTCCCAAAATTTTGGGGGCCCGGGGTTTTATTTCAACCCGGGCTGAAAATTTCCCTCATGTAACAAAATTTTCCCGTCCCCTTTTCCGCTTTTAACCCGGGGTGAAATTCGCCCTGGGAATCGGCCTCCAAAACCCCAAAAGGGGGGGCAAAAAAAAATAGACCCATATAAAAACGCCGCGCCAAAAAACTCAATGTTGTTTGAAAAAAACTTTTTCATGAAATTTCACGTTTTTTTTCAGGGGGTCAAAAATTTTTTTTCGTACCCTCAAAGTATGGGGTAGTTTTTAGGGGGAAAATCCGAGTATGGTCATTGAATTTTTTTTAGAGCCTTTTTTTTTTTTTTTTTTTTTTTTTTAAATCCTGTCATTTTTTCCCCGAACTGAAACAGCATATTCGTACCAAGAGCAAAGGGGCTTAGTAAGGGCCTCGCTGTATCGATCCCCTTTCACCGCGGGGACAAAAACTCCTCCCGCAAGGGGTACAGTTTGGGGAAGAAAACAATCAAACTTCACAGTGTGACTATTTCCCCATTTTGGGCAGCCCGCAGTGCTTTTTTTTTCAATGTAATGTAAAGTAATGGAATTGTAGGGGAATGTATTAGAAATTTTAATTTTTTTTTTGTACTAGTCGACAAACTATTTTTTTTTTGTATATGTAAAATTTTTTTGGGGTTTTTAAAAAAATAAAGTATTTAAAAAAAAAAAGGTTCTCGGGGAGGGGCACGGGGGAATGTCCAGGTATGTACTTCCCCCTCGCGCTGCACGAGAAGCCCGAAAAACCGCCTGTTCTGGGATGCTAAGAAAGAATTTTTGAAAGGTCCAGTAAAGGAAGCCTGCGGAATAAATTAAACACACGGCTAATTTGTTTGCAGTTTATTCATTCTATAAAGTACTCTCCTAATTATTTTTAAAAGACTCAGTTTAAATATGTACATATAGAATTATATTTTAATCCTTCTGGTTCTTATCTTCAGTCTCACTTTTATTGAAGCTATATTTTTGAGTAAGGGAATAGCTCAACAGGACCGGCCGCGGGCTAATTAAGAGCTGCAAGTGAAAGTAGCGTTGTCGCTCAGGTAGTGGGCAGTACTTATTCGACCAGCTCCAAGAATTTTATAACCTAATGATGTTTTATCGTGTTGAATTCTATTTAGAAGTCTTGCAGACTCAAATACTAGAGAATTATTGTGGTATTTATACTAAATTCGTTTTGTATGAAGGCCTTTTTTCTTGCAAATGGACACAGACATTTTCGAAAAAGTACTAATTTGTCGATCGGCTGTGCTAAAATTTCGCTTAAACCACAACATATTTTTATATTTCCTTGCTCTTTGACTTCATTTTAGTCGATCTGCATAGAAATATTGCGTGGAAGAAGTGGGACCTCTGCGCAATGCCGCGTTGAAAATGTGCATTTTTGAGCCGTTGTTGGCGTAATGGCGAAGTAGGTTTTCAAACAAAAATATTTTCTTATTGTAAATGTATTTAAAACGACCCCAAATTGTATGCTCTACATTGATAAAGGACCAATTTAATCAGGGATGTAAAAAAGGCTCTGTAATTTGAGCATTTTGAAGCGTTGAGCGCGCCAATATTTGCTATTTTGGCTTCTCGCCATTGCTTAAAAATAGGCCGTTTACGGTTCAAGCGATTTTGGGCCATAAAAATTTTCTTATTGGAGATATTTGCAAAACTAAGGTCGTTTCATTTACTTTTAGATAAGATAGATTCATGTGCAAAGTTTAAAGGAAATTGATTTTCCGAACCGAAATCAGTGGACCGCTTTTACAGAGACTGCCTCTTAAGTGTTCAAGACACATTTCCACATTTCCACACTTCCACAGTTGGCCACTTAAGTGTTCAAGACACATTCCAAATTTCCACATTTCCACATTTCCACACTTCCACAGTTGGCCACTTAAGTATTCAAGACACATTTCCACATTTCCACATTTCCACACTTCCACAGTTGGCCCAATTAAGTATTCAAGACACATTTCCAAATTTCCATCTTTTCCACATTTCCAACACTTCCACAGTTGGCCACTTAAGTGTTCAAGACAAATTTCCACATTTCACATTTCCACACTTCCACAGTTGGCCACTTAAGTATTCAAGACAAATTTCCAAATTTCCACATTTCCACATTTCCACAGTTGGTCACTTAAGTATTCAAGACAACATTTCCACATTTCCACATTTCCACATTTCCACACTTTCCACAGTTGGCCACTTAAGTGTTCAAGACACATTTCCAAATTTCCAAATTTCCAAAATTTCCACACTTCCACAGTTGGCCACTTAAGTATTCAAGACAAATTTCCAAATTTCCACATTTTCCACACTTCCACAGTTGGTCACTTAAGTATTCAAGACACATTTCCACATTTCCACATTTCCACATTTCCACACTTCCACAGTTGGCCACTTAAGTGTTCAAGACACATTTCCAAATTTCCAAATTTCCACATTTCCACACTTCCACAGTTGGTCACTTAAGAACAGCACAGTGCATTATTTTCATGCATAAATTTGCCTCAGCAGTACCTTAATTATGAATAATTTTGCTTTTGGTTAATTCCATTCTGATGACGCGTTCTGTGCTCTTCTACCCGAAGTAAAAGCCATATAATGTTGCTTGTCATAGCCGGACTTGACTTTGACACCGGGCGCCGTCTATGAAGAAACGTTTTCGTCTTTTGTAACGTTTGTCAATCTTGCAAATGGTATTTTGCACTTCTACACGACAAATGAAATGTCACAAATGAAAGGTCAGTTTTGTATTGTAGTGCAAAACCAACTCAAGTGTTCAATCTCGCATGCGACCCATCGAAGTGTTGTGTTGTATTTCAGCCCAGTGTTTGTTCATTGAACTGTCGAGTTCAGCAAACATGAACTGTAATGTCCGGGTATTCACATCGTGGATCATTCATTTCTTGATACAATCATAAGTACTAGAGGATGCCAGGTAAGTCCTTAGTTAAAAAAACGTAATCCGGCACTTACAATTTACAAAACGGTTAAACCCGCATGCTGTGATGTCCGGCCAGTCAAATGGAAAATATAGGCGAGTTTTGTTTATGTTATTTGTATTGCAACAATTTGCTATATGATACCGGCATAGCAAACATATATTTTTCCCGTAATGAAAGACTTCAAATTTACCAGCCCAAATATACACATGTTCATGTACTTTATTTATCACACCCTTTCCAGCGGTAGCAAGAGAAACCAATAGAAACGGCACGCGCTATAATTTTTATTCGTGGAACACCCAGGAGTATGGAATGACCGGCAAGAGATACTAATAAAAACGCGCTATGATTTTTTTTATTCGGAAGTAGTTTATTTTTATTTGGAAGTAGTTCGCACTTAATATTTTCCGTGCATCTGAACTGGTGTGAGGCACACCTCATACAGTTCGACGTAACATAAAAATACTAACTTTGGCACTAGCTTAATTTTTCGTCCATCTGAACTGGCGGGTGGCACACCTCATACAGTTCGATGTAACATAAAAATACTAATTTTTGAACTAGCTCGCACTTAATTTTTCGTCCATCTGAACTGGCGGGGGCACACCTCATACAGTTCGATGTAACATAAAAGTACTAATTTTTGAACTAGCTCGCACTTAATTTTTCGTCCATCTGAACTGGCGGGTGGCACACCTCATACAGTTCGATGTAACATAAAAGTACTAACTTTGGAACTAGCTCGCACTTAATTTTTCGTCCATCTGAACTGGCGGGTGGCACACCTCATACAGTTCGATGTAACACAAATAAGTACTAATTTTTGAACTAGCTCGCACTTAATTTTTCATCCATCTGAAAGAACAAACAAAGCCCGTGACGAGTCGGCGAGTTTCCAGAGTTTGTTTAAAATAAAAGATTATTAAGGGCCGTAAAAGCAACTGCATCTTTCAAGTTCCCTCGCACAGGCCTTCGAGATTTTTATTAAACAAGCGAATACCGTTCAAAAGTAGTGTATTTTTTTATACAGTTCAATGGGGTATACATGTACAAAAGTCGTTTCGTACCTATTATATATATTTATATAATTGTTTACAACTATACAACACTGATGTGGACAGCACTGTGCCCCCTTTTGTGTTCCATTTAGTTATTGGCGTTTGAAACATTTTTCCTAAATGCCGAAACGTGTAGTAGACTCTAGAAAATATTCATACCTGCAACTGTATTCTCTTTACGGTCAAGTGTCATTGTTGGTGGTGTGTTTGTTATTATAGCTTAGTAAGACTGAGGAACTGGCCTACTATCAGCCTACTACTATAAAGTAGATCACTCTTTATAATACTTCTCAAATCTTCACTACAGGCCAGCACGCGCGGTGCGATTAATTAGTCCAGTTCGTTTAAACGTTTTTGATATCGCAGTGGAATTTGTACAATCCGCTTATCGCGCATTCCCTTCATTAGGTGAATTGTCCACGCATTATGAAAGTAATATCCAGTACGCGATCGCTACATCGCATTTTGATCTAAATGGTTACAGTATACCTAGAATAAATATTGAAATATTTAACTGACTCAGATTATTCTCGGTCTAGCTAGCTCGAGGATTGCATGGACAATCGTTTGTTGTATGTTTGCGATGTAATAAAAGCATACCGCCCCTTTCTGTTCACGCTTTCCTTTGCCTTCTGCACTAGCCTGTTCACAGACGTTTATTTTTTCGTAAGATACTGGCGCGCGTGCGAGCGCGAATGTTGTATTTGCATCTTCAAAATGAAGAAAACAGACACGTTTCATTTCATCACAACATAATTATATAATTTATTCGGTATCATTCCTTTTCTGGCTTTCTTTTGATTCGGTGACATTTCTTGACACAGCTCGAAGAGATTATAACACCTTCCCCGGCCCAAAGGGCCGAATTAGTAATTACTTTTCACAGTAGGAAATTGCTTGATAATCGGTTTAAGCATAGCGTCCATAGCGACTGTGGTATCATGCGGCGTCCCAAAAAAAGGTATATGGGGCTTCTCATGTACGGCATTGCGAAATTATAAAAGTGCTCTGGTAAAAATACACGGTGCATGTTCTGGTTGTAAAATGAATAGGTGATGGTGTTGGTGCATGAATGAACTTCTGATATTAACGAGAAAACTATCAATAAGTGATTTATGTTTTTATTTAATATTTTGTTTTTGTAATTTGCAACAGGTTTTCTCTGAAAAATAACTTCCCTTCACATTGGCTTTTGGCTGTAGCTTAATTCATTTTACGTCATCATTTGTCTCGCTCAACACTTACTTTAATATGTTATTCTTTAGCTGCTATGCAATAAAACAACATCCGTTATCAATACAGTCGTTTTCATTTATCGGTGCTGTAAGGGAGCGGAGAAAATAAATTACGAGACAAGAGGGAAAAACGTTTCTACTGAATATATATGCAAATACATGCAACAGACTGAAGGGTTAGCAGGTTGAGACACGAACGGCAACCGGAAGTCGAAAGTTCTCTTCTTTGGCGCATATTATCGCTTTTTCGTTCCTAATGTCAAGTTGTAAATGCTAAAACTAGTGCGTTCCAACTCTTTGGTGATGACGAAAGCGCGCCAAACACAATAACATTCACCTTCCGGTTGCCGTTCGTGGCTCAAAAACGTCCGTGCGCTTGAGGTCCCTATTAATTCAGAAATGACATCTGTCTTCGTATTCCCGTGTAGCGTGGTTATCATTTGTTTCTCACAGGCGTTATGTAAATTAAAGAGCTGTCCATAATGAATAATTGATTATCAGTAGTCACGTTCACCGTTTTGTTCATATAACAGGTGTGTTGGCGAGCTTGTTGCATTGCAACTCATGCCCTTGACGAGCCGTGCAACACAGTTCAACCGACCGTACAAAGAGCCCTTGTGAATGAGCGATTCTACTGTCCTGACAAGCTTCGCAATGAAAGGCCGTCCATTCTCAGCGCCGTCTCTCCTGTTCGTATTTGTTCTTTGGGGAGGCTGGCTTCACTGCCCTACGGTTGCGAACCAAGGTGAGTAAACTGTCTTTACTAGTCCGGTCTCACCCAACTGGTTGATATATAAATTGTTGATAACAATCAAATCCTTGGGATAAATTTTCTTTATCGAATAAAGGGCAAAACGTTTGCTTAGTTTGTTCACTGTAGGCGTATACGTGGATTTATAAAACTTTCCCGTTAGTAAGTAAAACATATTCCTGCCGTGATTTACACTGAATTTGGTTCTATACGTGTACGTTTTCAAAATGCGATGTGTTTATTATATACATTATAACGTTTTCCTTACATCATGACCCCACAGCCTTTGAATCATATCTACACAAAGAATCGCTTTGTTGTTCTGCAATCAATATGCCCAACCGTCATTACGATACGATAAAATGGTTTTATTTAGGTGCATACTGCTGAATTTAGAACTGTCATAAGTTCGTTCTTTCTAAAATCCGGACCCACCAAACGCGTTCGTAACATAGCTCAACATGTGACACAATATAATCAAATTAAAATGGAAAGAAGTCTGACCAGGGTATTGTGGAATCTACTGAGGAAATTGATTGGCTTTCCAAAATGTTTCGGTTTTTTTTTTCAGGGTATAGATTGAATGTTATGCATCTGGCATTCATTCAACTATTGTGCGAACTGAGCTGAAGTTTATTTTCGGAAATATTTAACAGCTCACAAATGTTTTACGGAACGTTTTCTCGGTTAGAAGTTTCTAATTTAAAGAAATGCTGCACTGATTCGGCACTTCGGCCACTGACTTCAATGTTTAACTAAAAAATTGAATAACACCACCGTATTGCACTTGGTAACTCATATAAACCTTAATTTATACTGTCTTAACCCTATTCAGACCGGGCTTTTTTGTTCTTTTCCGACCGGGGGATCGAAGTTGAAAACTGGAAAAATTAGAGACGTTTGTATGGCTGGGGGTATACGCCATACCCCCCCAGTCATACAAAAGTCTCTGAAATCATGGATAGTAAAATATCCATGATTGTCACGTACAGTTTCTATACATTCATCATCCTAAAGGTAAATTAAAACCGGGTGAAAACAAAGTAATTTTGAAATGGCTTCTTCGAGCTTGTTTCCATTTCAGCAGCGAGCACCAAAAACGACACGTTGGTTTCTCCTACAAAATCGGTTTTGCAACCACAGATATTTTGCACAAGCCATCTTAGAATGTTCAAGGTTCATAATACGTCGAAAAAGTGTGAATACTCCTTTAAATGTGCTCTAAAAATAACAGAACGTAGACACGTTTTAGGCACAACGGCAAACTTGTTGTTTTGACGTCGCAGACAAGCCCTCGAGGGCGGCAAACTTCGTGTACGAAGGCTGCCGGAAGTGGGTCTGCTAGCATTTTAATTATAAAGCTACGACAACAGGCGCCATCTTGGATCCGCCATCTTGGATCTTTTGATTTTTCCAAAACGTCAGAAAACCACCAAAAATGACTCAAAAGTAATCAAAACCAACATGATCAAAAAAGGTAAAAGTTATTGCCAGAAAGTTATTTTCTTCCTTAAAAAACTAGCCTGCGTGGCAGGCGTATAAAGGGAAGGGAGGGGAGTTCGGCGCGCGCGAGGAAAGAGCGCGAAGCGCGATCCCACTCTATCGCGCTTCGCGCTCCGACTCCTTGCGCTTCGCGCCCGTCGAACTCCCCTCCCTCCCCTTTATACGCCTGCCACGCAGGCTATTAAAAAACATGAAAATTGCAAATTTGGAAATACTTGCCTGTCAAAATATGGTTGCCATGGTAACAGCAAGTTTCGTGAACAATGACATGTCATACCAAATTGTTCCCAGTTACATTTTAGGAAAAGTCAAAAAGTTTGACGGCTGTTACATCAATATTAAAAAAGTTATTAACGGTCAAAGTCAGTGCGGGAAAATCCTCCCCCCCCCCCCCCCCTCCGGGTCTGAGTAGGGTTAAAACGATCTTAGAAGCGCAAAATAACCCCGTAAGATTTTCAGGTTTTCTCTCTCTCTTTTCAAATATACCCTATCAAGAGAATATATTCTCTTGACCCTATTCTGCCTGGGCTTTTCTTGTCGTTCGTGAGCCTAGGGCCTGTCAAAACTTGGTTGCCATGGAAACATCAAGTCACGTGATCAAAAAATTGGCACACCAAAATGTTCCCAGAAAATGTTTAGGAAAGTCAGAAAGTTCGGATATGATTGCTCGAATGCTCTTTAAGTACGATAAATTTGAAATCGGCGCGGGCACTTTCTGCCCCCCCCCCCCCCCAGGCAGGATAAGGTTAAGGTGCCCCCTGGATCCATATCTGAGTCTAGTGGAAATACTTGGATGAATATCTGGTGTGATAGTGACAAAGTGTACAAAAATATACTTTCTAATATAGTTTACATGACAAAAAAAACTGACACGTAAAAATACACAGTAGTTTTGTAACAATTTTGCGCTAAATAACCTCTATTATCCTAGTGAGTCGAGGTGTTACCCACCCACCATAATAGAAAATATAAGGGATGCGAAGAGGGGGGGGGGGGGGGGGGTGTTTTCAAATGTTAAGAACATAATCGAAAGAGGATTGTAACCGCGCTCGCCTCACGCATGAACCGATAAGGCTTTATCCCGGATGAAAGAAACTCCCTTCCCCGGATGCAGCGAGATGATTATGGACAAGCTACATAAAAAGAGGATAAATAAATAAATAAATAAATAAATAAATAATAACACTTTTATTAAGTATATTTTATTAAATTGATGTTGATGAATATTATAATTATTATTATTATTTGCAGGTCTCTGCCGGCGTCTCCGCTTTGTAAAACAGATCGATGGACATGCTCTGCAGGGTCACGTGATTAAAAATATCACTTTATTCTTGGGACCACATCTAGGTACGGATTGTAGAAATCGATGCGTGATAGAATCTACGTGTGTATCAATCAACATGGACCAGCAACCAAAGACAAAGTTATTTGTCAACTGAGTGATTCTGACCACATCCGACACCCTGAAGATCTTAAGCCGCGGGAAGGCTTCATATATAGGGGCACTGAGGTGAGAAAATCACACTACATCAGTTGATATCAAGGTTAAAACAAAGTTTTCTATAAAAAAGTAATGAAACGTTTATTCTTAATTCTCATAGAACTCATGTTCCAGTAACCCATGTCTTCATAATGCGACCTGCCTTAATGGATTTACAGACAAGGGATACATTTGCAAGTGTCAAGCTGGTTACACAGGGGAACGATGCAAAAAAGGTAAGGCCAACGGAACTACAGTGTAATATTAAAATAGAAACGTCAGGTTACGTAAACAGAAAATTGAAAGTTGCGACGAGAGGGCAATTATTTTATCCCGCTTTCATACAGAGCTGCTATCACTGTTATACTTTAATTGCATGTAAGATATTTTATACGAAGCCGTGACGTTTCGCGAAAAATGAAACCCGGAACTTGTCAGAACGGAAATCGCAACTTGCCAGAGCAAATTTCAATTTCAATTTGCAAGTTTCTCCAAGAAAATTGTCAATCTAAAATATTAATATATAGAGATAGGCTTAGCCTAACAGAGGAGCTCCCTGAATTCTTATATTCAAGATGCAATAGGGCCAATTCAAAATATGACCAACTTAATTAACAAAGGATGTATTATTAAGTATTATTTGAGATCTCAAATCTTTTATAGTGGCATAAGGTCCAAAGGAAAATGTGTGTCCTTTGCCTGTTATGTCAATAACTAAAAAGGTTGTAAAAAACCTTTTTGATCTAATCACCATAGTGAAGAAAAGCCTGGGTGGTGTAATTCAACCGTTTTTACATAAGGGTAGCTCAACAGTACACCAAAAAATTATGTACACTACTTTCCAAAGGAGGGAAATGAGTGTTACAACAACACATGCTAGGACTAAAATAGAAACAAATATAGGTTTGACAGGTTGATATTTTGAAAAAGCCTTTCTTTGAACTGTAGTAAAGAAAGGACAATAAAAAAGAGTCAAACAATGCAAAATCTGGATGGACTGAAAGTGTTAGACTGTGGAGCTAATGTTCCAGTGGAATGAGTTATATACTTATTTGCTTCTTAAAAGTCTGAGAGGGATATGAAGTGAACAAGGGATTTTTGAAAGCCTTGGGAAAGTTATTGACTGCCATTACAACATGGGTGCGCTTGACAGCCATCACAAGATGGACAATATAATGACAGTGTGGGCTAAAAGCCCCTGGGGGAGGGGTGGGGGGTACTCGACAGACGTTCGGGTAGGGAGATGCGGCCGGGTCACTCCACTTAAACCCTGAGCCTGTTCAAGACACAAATCTCTGATTTTCCTACCCTGTATTAAGATATAACTCCGATTTTGAGACCCCATCTACGACATTTAACTCAAATCATACCCTGATTAAGACAAGAACAGAATAGTGATTACAAATCTATTTACAGCTTATGGAGTCACTGAGCTGTTTGCTCTACATTGTAATTATGCCAACAACAAATGGTACAAATTTGGCTTGTGGTTAGGTTTTTTATAAATTAACCATATATGCGGCTTATCCTGACTGTTCAAGACATTAGCCATGTAAAGATTAACCATATGTAAAGATACCCTGTTTAAGACAGAAGTGATAAAATTGATACCCCGTCCAAGACAAAAAAACCTAAAAACCATATACCCTATTGGGCCCTGTAAAAGCCAGACAAAGGGAGAAACCCCCACCCCGGGTAAAAACCCAAGTAATATCAAAAGGAAATCATAGAGCAACAATGCAGATACCAAATATATACACATTATTATATTTTCATTCATCAGTCAACAAATATACATGTACAAACACAGGCAGCCAACAAATATATATACACTGGCTGCAGCCAACACAGGCGGTCAACAAATATATAAACACGGGCAGTCAACAAATATATAAACACAAGCAGCCAACAATTTATTAACACAGGCAGTCAACAATTTTATAAACACAGGTAGCCAACAATTATAAACACAGGCAGTCCACAAAATTTAAGAGAAACCAGAAGATGTTTTGGGTGTATTTCACTAGTCCCGATGTCAAGAAGAAATTCAAACAAAATTACAAATAAACGCAACCACAAAACAATAAACAGTTTGAACGCACAGACAATATTTATATTACAACAAAGCTTGCACACTTACGGTCAAATAGGAAACAGCTTAAATTCGGGCTTGCAATCCTTGACTAGGAGAAGTGTCTCGTTAATGGAGGCGGTGAAGAATTCAATACGACAGGAAAAGACTACTAGCAAAATTCCCCACCCCCAGGCCACAAAGACTGACTTTGTCCCGGGGCTGCCTGGGGGGGGGGGGGGGGGGAGGGGGGATGGTAACAGTAGGAATTGAACCATGCATTACACTGTAGTTCGCGGTTGTGTGAATCAGGTTAATTTACAAGTAACATCGCTGGACAAAAAACTTTCTTTCTTCTTAAATAATTATATTATATGTGTTTCCTGAGTGGTCTGTGCGTTTACGATGGCAAATTTTTCGTGTGTTTTTCTTTGAGTGAATTTATACATCACTGAGGATATTCGACTATTAAAATAATAGACTTGTTTTTATATATAAGCTTTCAGTTATATCAGTAAGCTCACAACATACAAGGTGCACACAATGATAACAACGTGCTTGTGAGCAGTGGAAATTCTTATTTGATCTTTGGCTATCCCTGAATTTATAATGCTAGTATTGATGTAAATGAATATTTAGGCTTGGTACAAACTCTCAACATAACAATCTATTAAATAATTAATATAAGCTTCTTTCTGATCAGCTTTTCGTCACCTCAGACAAAAAACGCGAATATTATTCTGCACCATAAGCAAATATATTCTTTCCAATCTCACAGAAACATAAACACCACATTAATTTATCATTAAAAAACAGCACCGTTTTCCGCAAAATACACATCACCTCGACGCGCGTCCACACCAATACATTTTCGAAATGCTCTGAAAACGCATCGAAAGCTCCACACTAAAAAGCTCGACAAATAGCCGCGCACGCATAATGTTTGTGGCATGAATGACGTTAGCGTTTTCGAAAGCCTCCATTTTGTTGTTCAAACTAATACGATAGGGTGCCGCGTTTAAATTCACTCTGGACAGCGTTTTCGATGAAAACGATCAGCGTTTTCTATCGTTAAATCGAAACGTATGCGTTTCCAAACGAAGAACGCGGCCTTGGGATCTGTGACCTCTGTCGTACTTTCCAAAGCTTCCTTCCTCTTCAAAGCGCCTTTTTCTTCCAGACTCTGATTATTTTTCTCACACCCCGCCTTTGTTTTTTTTTGGCGGACTGCAATCTGCGTCCCGAAGGTGTCCGCTAAAATGAAAGTTGACTGTACAAGTCTAAGGAAACCCTATCTAAGAAATGATACCCTATTTATGGACGGAGCACTTCAAAAACCATACCATATCCCCCCTCACCCCACTCATATATAGAGGTTATTGGCGGCGCCGGGAGGTCCGTATTGAGAAAAACTGCGCCCGTGGTCTTGAGTGCGGCCCGAGGCCGTTAGGCCGAGGGCCGTACTCAAGACCAAGGGCACAGTTTTTCTCAATACGGACCGACCTAGGCCGGCCAATAACCTTTTTATTTTTTTCGTACTTCGTTTGAATTTGATAAAGAAATATTGAAATCTCAGGCTTGTTTTGCAAAATCTGTTTTTCACGCGCGCTAGTACATGTAGCTCAGAAGACTACCGAAGAAATAACCCAAGTAACAAGAAACTCAGACGAGTAATTTTTACACCACAAATATGTAATTACAGAAATGGAGACTAGAGCGGCATTTCATCACAAAGCAGCTGAAACGAGAAGCTATTTCCATTTTCACAAAAACCATTCAAAGCCGCCGTCAAATTCTACGACAATCTTCGGAATCTTCCATACATTACTCTTGCCGTAAACAAATATCATGAAACTGAAGCATTTTCGAGCAAAACTGTTCCCAGTTACAGTCTTTACGTATACTACAATTTTATTTCACATGTTAAATCTGATTTTTGCCATTCGGTGGCAATTTGCAGTTTTCATTTATGCGAAGCCCTGACAAACTTCGCGCCATAAGCTCTTTCAAAGCCGACGGCATAAAATTGATACGTGCCGAGAATTATAAAACGGGAATACCGGTAGCCACAAAGTTATTTCTTGAATGAAAATTAACGGAAGGTTTGTTTAGGAAAACAGAGAAACGAAAAGCAAACAATTAAAACGAAGGAATTGAGTCTAAACATGGTGAATTGTAATTTAAAACCCGCAAGTTTGAACGTGAAACTGATTTCCAAAAACGAACAACAAACTTGACTAAAACTAAATTCTGTCGGTTAAAATCAAATGACTACTCGCCTTTTTGAAGAAATGCAAGCTCTTTAATTCCACTGCGTAGTTCTCCATTCACTTGACAACGATAAGAGAGCAAAATAATGCGAGAAATTCAGTAAAAAGCTTCTTCGCATCGACCTTCACACGTTGCTGAATTAAAAATGTTTTCGCTTGTAGCGCATGCCTACGCTACGATTCCGCGGGTCTCCGCCGGGTTCACGGCAATTTTTCCCGCTCCCGGACCAATATTGGCTTGATTAATATGTTTTTGTGGTCTTACAGTATTAAACGCATTCTGGCAGTTTTAAAAGCTAAGCGAAATTTTCTACCTTCGCGCGTTGCTGAAGCGGTCCGTGAAGCCTCGGTTACCGTGACCGTGGTCAGAGATAGGAGAATACCGCCCGCTCCCGGAAACCAATCAGATTGCAGGATTCGCAGGATACCGCCCGCTCGCGCACTGAGAAAAAAATAATAAGCCGTTATCTAAACGTCCTCGCCGTAATTCATCTGTAGTATATTTTCCGTATCTTGGTAAGGTATTGTGCTAATTAGGCCCAGTTCAGACGCCGTACTTCACATGAGCCGAATCGAATTCGAATTTAGGCTGACCCAAAATTAATTTAGACCGGCTGAATTGATTCAAACGCCGAGCTTAATTCAGCCGAACTTAATTTAATAGGGGAAAATTGCTGTTATATTGAAAAATACATTATAATAATTCATGCATTTGTTTCGGCTCATGTGAAGTTCGGCGTCTGAATCAAAGTCGGCCCATAGCCGTTTAAGGTGACGCAGGACCCTTGCTCTCATTATGAATGTATTTATTTAAAGAGTATGCACGAACCATAACGACTGATGCCGACAATACGCGACATATTTATGAGGATATTTATTTTACGTTCTTAATAATGTATTCAATAAATGCTGTTTTCGGCGTATTAGTAATTACACGTGCGATTGAAATATTCAGGTACGAGCTTGTTGTGCATTTCACTCTCGAAAAATACTATTTCGAGAGCTCGTTGTTTCAACTGAAAAACGGTATTTTTTACAGGTAATTCAAAATTATCAAACCGTAATCCATCGCCACTAGTTGAAACGTAAAAAGGTGTACATGTGTATTTACGGTGGTTCAGTTTGTTTCGATTGAAGCATTTCAGTGCACAGAAATTGCAATGTAAATCAATAGCGTTCGGCACACGTGGCGCGTTCTTGCCATGGTGTTCAAAAAATATGTTGTTGTTAACCGATACAAAATAAAGTTATTTATGACTGTTGTCTGGTTTCTTTGAATAGCGTTGACTGAATACGAAAAATAAAGAGTCCGCGAAATTGAATGAAATATATAACAAATTTAAGAACTTGCATGCTGAAAATTGCGAAAAAATTTATCCACTTGTTTTTTTATATAACTGGCGATGGTATGTATCAGGCCTTGCCTTTCTCTTGTGCACTACAAAACTCTCGAAATCTTCACTCACCTTGAAAAAGTACGCGGTTAATTACCGCGTTATTGTACTTATTTTTACGGCACGTGCACTGGAATACGGCAAATTATCATAATTAGATTCACAGCTCTAAAGGCGTCGTTGTTGAATATATTATTGACTCGTGTGATCTTCGGAGACGGGAAAACTACAAACTTTGTGTCCAAGCTTTCGTCGCGGATATAGAATTTCCGGAATTGATACTCGAGGAAGGTAAACTTAGTACATTGTATTGTGATGTGACAGAAGCGGAATTTCAAAAAAAGCCTTTCAAAAAGAAGATCGAACGTTTCAAAAGTCTAATTTTCACATTTTTACTCCCTTAGATGCTAACAACTTTCAACGAGTCTTGAAATTGCAAATCTGCTTCTGTCACATCACAAAAGAGGTTATTATCTACCACTAGGTAATACAAACATTTAATTTAGAACGCTTCTCAAGTTGAAAGCTTGGACACAAAAATTGCATGTCCGCAATTCTAACTTTAGAAGCTTAAAGTATCACCGTACAGCGCGATCTGCCAGAAAAACCACAATCATGATATAGTTTCCATCATCCGCCAATATCCCTATTAAGTTTCAGCGCAATCGACTTTCAAAATTCGGAGATTTGAAGGTTTAGAAGACAACACCCACCCCAGAAATTAAGCTTATGAATTTATTTCATGGCAAGGGTCCTGCGTCACCTTAATATTCCCGGCTGAGCCAGGCGGGAAGAACGGCTGAGCCGATCCGAATTCATGCAGCCGTTCCGAATTGATTCAGACGCCGTACCTCACATGAACTTATTAATTCATCGAATTCGATTCCGCTCATGTGAAGTACGGCGTCTGAACGAAATGTTACCAGAACCAAGCTAAATATAAATTATTCTAGATTTGACGTATAAATATGTTTAGAAATACATAATGGGTCAGTATGTATGTTGACGCAAAATTAAAATTATTACATTATTTTTATACCTGAGGTAGATTAAAGGATTGTTTTATATACGTAGCCAAAGAGCAAACCAGGAATGCTTTTCATTGTTGCGTTACGAGCTTCCTGAAATCGCACAAGTTTTCATTGTTTCCGACGGGATCGAACGAGTGCTATTTTGAACTTTTTGATTTTTCGCAAAAACGAAAGAGCGATTATATAACTTTTTGATATTATTTTCGAAAATCATTTACCTAAGGGGTCTTTTAGGTCAAATAAAATGAAATCTGAAAGCAAAACAGTTGTATATATTTCTCATTCAGCTAGAAGGCCAGTCGTGGGAAAACCCCCCATCATCAATTGATCAATTCGAATAATGACGTAACTCGTTGTTGTAAAAATTTAATCCGCAAGCCTCAACACGTTTCATGTATATATGTCGCAGACATGTCAAAATTAACAACTGCGTGATTTTTATTCAATGCGCTGTTTTGATGACTTGCCCTAAATCGCTTTTATAAGCTCTCGCTGGTTACTTTGGGAGGCAAAGAAAATTCAAAGCGGAGTCACAATTTCGAGTCGCGAGAACGAGTCGGCGAATTGACTATCCGCTCTTATCCGTTTTTACATCAAATTTTTGAATCATCAATGACAAAAATATACGGCGCGTGATTTTATTTAATACACTTTATAAAATAGCTGAGATTCTCGCGCATGTTTTTCTCACAGAAAAAGCTATGTCTTTAGGGATGCACCATTTTATTTTGGGAGGGGGGGGGTTGGGCAATTTTTCTTAGCTCGAATTTTTTTTTTCCGTCTTGAGTTTGTGCAATAATTTTTTTTCACATTGTGCTTGTGAGTGAGTGAGTGAGCTTTGCACGACTTTTTTCTTTCTACTTTTGCTGTGCAGGAATGTTTTTAATTGCCCACACCCCCCCCCCCCCCCCCTCCCAAAAATAAAATGGTCCATCCCTTATCAGAGTATAAAGAATAGATATGACGTCAGATCAACGCATACGCTCACTCAGGCGGATCATTTACAGTCGGCTAAACTCAGCTTGTTTGCAAGAAATTCAGCTTTTACACGCATTTACGAGGCAGACTTCGACCGACCAAACAATGTAAGCTATTGGAGAAAAGGTATATGCTTATTGTGGCTTTATTGTTTGAGTGATTTTGAGGCTAAATATTTTCAAGTCGA
This sequence comes from Desmophyllum pertusum, assembly GCA_029204205.1. Classification (NCBI taxonomy): domain Eukaryota; kingdom Metazoa; phylum Cnidaria; class Anthozoa; order Scleractinia; family Caryophylliidae; genus Desmophyllum; species Desmophyllum pertusum. The sequence goes on from MU827813.1 coordinate 180,941, forward strand.
GGATTTTGATTTCCATAGTTGACCGGCGAGCGCGAGGAAATCTGGCAGTCGTGGCGGGCGCTTTGATTCATTCAACGATTCCTGTATGGAAAATGTCTTCAATAAAAATGTAGACAAAGGTAAATGGTTTATTTGAGCGTTAATTTGTACTTTAGTTTCGAAAACGTACCAGTTTCTTAGGCAGGGGGTTTAACCTTTGGAAAAGCTTCTGCTGCCAATTTTACTCGCAGTTTCACATTCGATTCCAGTAAGGAGAAATTTCGCTATATTGAGAATTTTTGAGCCGCGTAATAAAAGTTGTTGTAACCATCAGCTCGGGTTCTCTTTCTAAGCCATCTCGCGAGCGAAAATTGACGTCGGCTATTGATCTTTATCGGGTATAAAAGACATAGGAACGGAGGTTTTATTCCCTTTAAATGAAGAACCATGTATGTAAATAATATCTGAACCACGGTATTAATATTATCAATGACGTCAACTGTTGTTTGAAATTTAATCTCCATGCGGTCACGCTAATTTTTTCTTTACTTTCGATTCGCGATTTCCCAGTCATGTTTACAAACATTTTATTTTTTTTTTGTTCCCCGTTTGCAACTTAGGGACTTTTCCGACAAAAATTACTATATTTTTTCACCTTTCATTTTCGTGTTCGCCAAAAACCATCTCATAGCAATTTCGGGAATAAGTCTTCTAACAGGACCGCGTAAAAAAATTCAAAAACTATCGTCGTTTTGCTTGTTTTCATCGATGTCCGGATATTTGACATCGTTCAAGCAAACTCGCGGCGGAAAGGCTTTCAAAAAACCACGCCAAGAGGTGAATTAAAAAATTACGTTTTACTTGCCTTGAGTGTAAGCTTGTTATTTTGAAGGAATATTTTCGTTTCCGCCACCTGATTTAGCTTCGCGCCCTGAAATGTTTTTTCCGAAACTTATTTGCCCCTCTTATGTACACAAAACAACTTTAACGCATGTTTCACGTTTTTAAAATAAAAAAATCGATTGATAATCACTTTTGTGTTTTTCCAGAAGTTTGCAGAAGAAACGCAGAAGATAAAAGAAAAAAACCCGTTCAATGGAACTTCAATTCGTAACAAACGCAACAAACACTGTCACAAGATTCATTTTTGCATTCCCATTCCCGGTTGTCCGCTCCACGTAACAGTTAACAAATTTAGCATTTTCACTATTCAATCCACATAAACTGCAGCTTAAACAAAACCGGATTACGAATTGGCTCGGAGGACTCTCAATACTTAAATTTATTAAATCAAAGAGGGCCCAATGGGCATCTCGGGCATTTATATATATATGATAATGAATGGATGCTTGTATACAGATTTATTGCTGCATAAATTATTTGAAATAATTTATATGGGAGAATGAAATGGTCACTCTTCTTTAAGAATTTAAAATTAATATTCCTAGTTTGTATCGTTCCACCAGCATTATCTGTTGCTTGCTGGTAACCATTTGTATTCCTGGAGGAGGGAGGCACCTTAGAGCGAGGGGGGGTTTAAGGGGATCTGCGAAATAATTATACCAGGGAGGGGACAAGGGAGGTTGCATAAAGTAAAATCAAAGCAACGGGATTAAGGGGCTACTTACATTTTATTCACAGTTGATGGGACACCAGACCTGTTTATTAAAGGGCCCCCTTTCCACACGAGCCAAGCTTGGTCCTTGGACAAAGGGGGACATTGACAATTTTTATTTGCTCATGTGGCATAAAACAACAAATTTTAATTTGACACGTTTTTTCCCTTGACAATTTTTCTTTGTAAAAACAATTAATATTGTCTAACAGCGGATTATCATTCTTTAATAGGATTTCCAGGGTCGCAAAGCAACCAATATAAAGGCACGCTGGGCACCCAGGGATTTCCTGTCTACTTTCCTTGTTTGCACGTTCCACATCGAAACACGAAACGCCCCCCCCCCCCCCCCACCAAGTTTATGAACCAAGGGGACACTTGTCAAGTAAAAAAATTGTCAAATTTCCCTTTCCCAAACCAGCGCAAGGTTGCACAATTGTCCAAGTGAAAACTTGTATCTGTTACCTCGAGTGTGATGTAACCAATGCGATTATTTTGGGAACACAAGTGATAATGTTGAAGCTATTGTACATGTTTCTTTTAAGAAGCTCATCAAACACAAAACATAATATATGTAAATCGGCATAAGAATGCTATTGTTGGGGGCTTTAATAGGCTTTTGTCGGGGTTAACTTAACTTTTAATCATTTTGTTAAATTGTTAAATTTATAGATCACGTTTCTATAGTGAGGTCAACAGTTTCGAAGGTTGACTGCTTATATAGGGTGTGAGATTTGACTGTAATAATTATTAATAATATTATTATGGACATTTTGCAACAATTTTCAGAAAAATTATTATGCTAACATGTGTTTTTTGAGCGCCACCCTTAATTAAAACTTATTAATGAAATATTGAAAGTGGTTCTAAAACCATTATGGTACATATTTTTTTGATAAACTTCGGTTATGAAAATATTCCTTACATTCAGGGTAAGTAAAAATGTGCTGAAAAGGAAAACCTTTACAATGTAGATTATTAAGTATTTGGCCTCTTCAAAAATGGAAAACCAATTTAGGCATTGTTTGGCATTTTTTTTAACATTGCCATTGGACAAAACTGATGATGACATCGTCTAGTATGGTATATTAATTACTGACGATGTTATCAATGTCAGAATTATGACCAAAAAGTTCTATTGTCAGCATCAGCAGGGCTTAGCTGTTTCGACAATGTCAAAGGACAAAGTATCTTGCCCAATAACAGAAACCACCAATGCCCCTGACCATTGTTTTGCTTTTTCAATCCAGAGTCCAAATGCACTAACCATTCTAGAACCACTGCCTTTACTCTTCTTCCAACAACACATAGTAAAACAAAAGTTATTTCCTTGATTAAAAAAGGGGGGTTTTTTTTACAAAAAAAAATTATTACCATGCAATTGCACCACATTCCTTGATGGACTAGTTGTACAGTGCTTAAAGTGGAATATAATCTATTGAAGGGGTTTTCTTGTAAAGGTGTTGATTAAAGCTTTTAAAAAACTGTTTTTAACTCCAGTTGGCAGTATTGGGCTCACTTAGGGTTGATGCGTAATGAATTCTGAAGAAGGAAAAATGTCATCGGTTATTAGACATAGATTATTTACAAAACATGATGTTGTAATGCACGTAGATCAATTGTACTTTCCATAATGGAGATTACAGGGCAGACACCCCCCCCCCCCCCTCCCCCCCCCCCCCCCCCCCCCCCCCACCCCTCAAGACTTATTTTTGACAACAAACGTTAGGATTTTTACCGTTGTCCCCATCTTGCCAGGGGCAGCTTGGAAAATTTTTTTTTTGACATACGAGAGCCCCAGAGGGTCGGTGTTTGTTTTATCATTTTGTGGAGCGAAAGTGGGATATCACCCAAAGTGCGATACATGGAGACCAAAATAATGCACCGTTCAAGAATCTTCATACGTATCCATTGCTGGAAACATACCACCACATTTTCGGTAGTCGTTTTTTTAATACAAAGTAAATGCTATATTTAAATATTAATTTTTTTGATATTTTATTGTAAAAAACTTTTATGCCGGCATTCTTTGTATTTAATGCTTGGATTCACTTTTGATCAGTTCAACATGGAAAAATATATTTTTATCACTGTTTTTTGATTATTATATGTATAAAGAGATCGAAAACACCATTTATTGACAAATAAATTCCACTCACTCCTTTAGGGGAACAGTCTTTATAAAACAGGGACAAGCGTTCAACAAAAAATATTTTATTTTATTTGTTTTTCTAGTTTCTTCAAATTTATCCTTTAATTTCCATATAATTCACATTCCTGATATTAATCAACACAATGATTATGAGATTACTTGCATGACCTGACATGAAAAATAACTGCTTCAGTATAAAGGAGAATCAAATTTTTTTTTTTTTTGGGGGGGGGGGGGGGGGGGGGCATTATGACAAGCATTTGACATGTTCATAATGGGGATTTATGACAAATACGGCTTGTAAATTTCACTTCCTCCTTTGGGGGAAGAATTTTTTTTTCTGCGGGTTAGAACCTTAAATTTATCAACTCTGATATTAATCATACAATTATTATGAGATTGCTTGCATTGGACCTGACCTGACTGAAAACTTGCCAAAAAGATGGACAACTTGTACTGCAGGGGGACTTTTTGCTAAATTCCTCCTTTCATCCCCAAAGCAGGGACATTGAAATAATCGAAGAACAGAAATCCGATATTGAATGAATTAAAACATTACTGTTGAATCGAAATAAAAACTAATTTTTTTCTGAACCAAGAGAAGAAGAATTCAGAACCCAGCGAAAATATTCTTAACCAAATGATATATAAACATCGAAAGAAGCGGGGTTTCACAATTTCAAGTCACGACTCAAAAGATTTAACAAGAGAGACTGAAAAATCCAGGGGCAAACCATCAACAAACTTACAGTAATTACATGTATTGAATAAAAAGGAGATTTAACTAATTCAAGAAAAGAGCATGGATGAATCAGAATGAATACAAAAACAAGAAACCTTACCGTGTACATTCACCAAGTTGTTTAACACATTCCAGCATTGTCTGGGACTCTGTAAACATTTATTATGGCATGTGCTAAACATTTTCGTTCTGAAAGCAAGGAATATGGTTTCAAACTTATTCTCCGAAGGCAGGTTACGTTGGGCTTCCTGTTGTTGTCATTCAAGCCCAAAAAATTTGTATTTTCAATTAAATATAATTTTGTAAGCTTATATAATATTTTACATTTTAAATAAATTTATAGCGCATGTACATGTTGTGCAATCATGAATTATGCTGAGTTTGATTTAACGATAAAATGCAACAAAGTTTTCCGCTAAAAACACCCCAAAATGCTTATGACCCAAGAAGCTGGTTACGTTTTACAAAAAAACTAAAATGTTTAGTATCAACCCCTTGCTGTAATTTCTACAGCAAAATAAAAAGGGACCTAAAGACACGGACAATGTTTCAGAACAGCAAACAAAAACATTAGGAAATATAATTACCTGTTGGTGGGCGCCATTCAGTGACGATATCCCGAAGGCAATTCCCAAGGCCAAAGAAAAGAAGCACAACAAAAATTGATCAATGTACTGGTAAGAGTAGTTGCATGTTTTGTTCGCTATTCTCGGATCGGACTCGAGAAGTTTCCACACGTTTCAGCTGTTTCCGCCTTCCTCTACTATCGAAACGACACCGGCGTACAGGAACGCCACCGGCGTACAGGACTAGGTAATCCTTCCACGAATTATTTAGTTTTGTGTCATATCCTCTCTCCTGCAATACCTCAGAGTGACAAGGTTGAAATTTTTCGTCTTTTGAGAAGTCCTTTGCCCAATTTTACAAGCAAAACACTTTTTCCCATGGCCTCTGCTTGGCCACCATGTTGCTTCGCAAAATACTGTCACACTTCTCTACGCCATGTAAAGCCACAATGGAAATTGTACCTCGCTAGAAGATCACAAGAGGAAGAATTCTGAACTTTCTAACCAGTTGTTCAATTTTCATTGTGGCTTACATCTGGACCATCAGGTGGACCAAATTTTGTTCACAGAAAATTGTTGACCAAGTCACGTGACGCTAAGCCATATGTATATCTCGAGATTACGTCATGTGACGTAATCCCGAGATAAAAAAGACTTCACAATATAGCGCGACGAGTCGCGGGAATTAAAACGAATACCTGATCTTACCGTTTATACCCCAGCAGTATTTTCGTCGCGGTCCTTTTGCCCTTACAACTTTCCCAAACGTGTATAATCAAAAAATTAACCACAGAAAAATAACTTTTAAAAAATACAAAACCACTTTTGCCCCAGCTTCTCATCGTACCGCTTCAGCCGAAGCAACTCGGACCGAGTCTTTAGGGCCTGTTTTACAGTTGGGAGGGAGGGTGGACCCGGGTAACCGGGTCACCCTCCTAGCCGGGCTTAAAACATAGGCCCGCCTTTTACATGGGCGGGCTATTAGGGCGGGCTATCATATAGGCGAGCTATCTTTTTTTGGGCGGCTCTTGTTTTCGGCGGGCTCATATTTTGGCGGACTATTTTTATTGAAACGGCGCGATTTATTTACGCTTAAAAGCACTTACATAACAAACATGGCAGCAAGAAGAAAGGCTATAGCGTCGAGTTTGCTGTTTTATCGCTTGTTTCCGCCATTTTAGCGGGTTTTCAAAGTCAACAGGAGATAGCCCGCCTAGGAGGGTGACCCGGGTTGACCGTTACATGCAGAAAAGATAGCCCGCCTAGGCCGGGTCACCCTGGCAAGCAGACAGGGTGACCCGGCTAGGCGGGCTATCCTTTTCTGCATGTAAACACTTCAGTGTGCTTTGTAAAGAAATGTATGAAAAAGTTGGCCCTCCCAGGGTTAGCCGGCTAGGAGGGTGACCCGGGTTCCCGGGTCACCCTTAGTCGCGTTACAAAGCCCAATTTAAGATTCGGGCGATGAACATCATCGCCCGAATAATAATAGCTGTATTTAGCTTTGGCTTTTTGTATCACTTCAATGGCGTTCCGAAGCTAAATTGAGCAAGCTAAGAGAAGTGTTGACTTGTTGCTACAATGGTAGTGATGAGTCGGTCGCGGGAAACAATCAGGAAAACAATAGAGTCCCGGAAACTATGCATTCAAATCTTCACACAACGCAACGAGGTTCATAGCATCGGCAGTAGCAGTCCTGATTTCTCCTCTCTAAGATGTGCATATTCCACTTTATAGGCAGTCCAGTTTCTTTAGGCTATTACCTTTCCATGTCTGACGTTTAAAAGGTGTGTTTGTCTTTCCGAAAACCCGATAATTGCCTTGAAATTCCATCTTTATATAACCACGCCGCCATTTGTTTTTATTTTGAAATCACTTCATATAAAAAGGCCATGAAATGCGACGTACGTATTTCGACGCACGCGCCCGCGAGCCATTCCGCTAGCCATGACCATCAAAAATGAGCAGCATAGATATATTCTATGGGTATGGAGCTTCGCCCTAAGAACTTTAGGAGCTCCGCTAATACCAATGTTGCGGCGCGCGGAATAAAATGTTGGAAAGTTGTCCGCAAAAGAACATCCGGTTTGACTATAATAAATGCTGGGTTCCGAATAAACGCCGGGTTCAAATAAACGTGGGAGGGGAGGCACGGTGGCCTAATGGTCAGTGCGTTGGACTCTGGATCGAACGGTCTGGGTTTTTGGGCCAAGATTCTTTTAAAACTCTCACATTTTGCCTCTCTTCACCCAGGAGTAAATGGGTACTGACAGGAGCCCATCACTAGGAGCGAGCAACTGGACTGGATTCGTGTCACAGCGTTTTTACAGACCAGGTTATTTTTAGATTCGCTTTTCCCGCGAATTCGTATTCCCGCCAGACAATCAAACGTTTTTCCTTTGTAATCATTAATTGGCGTTACCGCGTAACAAAGGCCGCAATTAGGTGGCCATCTTTTATTTTCATTTCATATTACACATAGGGCAACCTGACAAAAATATTGGGGGGTTACCTGCGATGGACTAGCATCCCATGCTTGTCTTGTGTTTCGTATTTTGTTTTTCATTTATCTTATGTCTTGTTTATAATGTTTGCTAACTTGTGACGGTACTGCTTACAATACAGAGACTTTAACTATAATTTAGCCACTCCAGAAAACCCAATACCGAATACTTGAAAACTAGTTTTTCATATCGCCGGAGATCCGAAGTCTTTCGATTCATTCATAACAATCGGTCTCCAGAATAGTAATTAACACTACTCACCAACTTATTTTATACTTGTACTGATATATGTTTTTATTTTTATTTTTGTCATGCATATTAGTGTCTGTTGTCCTTTGTCTTATTTCTTGTGTGTAGTGTCTGTTGGTCTTTTGTCTTATGTCTTGTGTGTAGTGTCCTGCTGTCCTTTGTCTTATTTCTTGTCTGTTGTCGTTTGTCTTATATCTTGTGTGTAGTGTCTGTTGTCCTTTGTCTTATTCCTTGAGTGTAGTGTCTGTTGTCTTTTGTCTTATGTGTAGTGTCTGTTGTCCTTTGTCTTATTTCTTGAGTGTAGTGCCTGTTGATCCTTTGTCTTATGTCTTGTGTGCAGTGTATGTTGTCGTTTGTCATATTCAGTCTTGTGTGTAGTGTCTGTTGTCGTTTGTTCTTGATTTCTTGAGTGTAGTGTCTGTTGTCGTTTGTCATATTTATTGTGTGTAGTGTCTGTTGTCCTTTGTCTTATGTCTTGTGTGTAGTGTCTGTTGTCCTTTGTCTTATGTCTTGTGTACAGTGTCTGTTGTCTTTTGTCTTATTTTTTGAGTGTAGTGTCTGTTGTCCTTTGTCTTATTATTGTGTGTAGTGTCTGCTGTCCTTTGTCTTATTTCTTGTGCGTAGTGTCTGTTGTCCTTTGTCTTATTTATTGTGTGTAGTGTCTGCTGTCCTTTGTCTTATTTATTGTGTGTAGTGTCTGTTGTCCTTTGTCTTATTTCTTGTGTCTAGTGTCTGTTGTCTTATGTCTTGTTTGTAGTGTATGTTGTCCTTTGTCTTGTGTCTAGTGTCTGTTGTCCTTTCTCTTATGCCTTGTTATAGTGTATGTTGCCTTTGTCTTGTGTCTTGTGTCTAGTGTCTCGAAGTGGTCTGTTGTCATTTGTCTTATGTCTTGTGTGTAGTATCTGTTGTGCTTGTCTTATTGAGCCTTGCAGTGTGGCAGGACATATTGTCACATATGAACCGAGTTGTATGGCCTTACTCACCATGAGTCCTCTATAGATCAGTGGTTAGAGCGTCCAACCGGCACCTCGAAGGTCATGGGTTCGATTCCCGTTGTGGAGCTCAGCATTTTGTTCTGAGTATTTCTACTTGAGAGCATTTCTTCATTTCCTCACTTATTTATCACATCATTCAAACGATAATGATAGCGATTCAATATTAGTAACCAGACACATTGATAGGAAGCTACTCAAATACAGTATATCAATTTCTTGTTTAGATATAGACGAGTGTACCACCAACACTCACAACTGTCATGTTAAAGCCATCTGCAATAACACCAAGGGGTCTTACAAGTGCCTTTGCAAGGAGGGATTTCACGGAGATGGAAAAAACTGCACTGGTAACTATAATATAATGCGTTCATGTATTGATTATTTAAACGTTACGGTGCTTTCATAATATAGCAACTCGTCTTTTGTTTGTGGTCTAGTGACTGTTGTCTTTTCTAACGAGTGAATTGTAACAGTGAGTGCCCGAGTGAGTGGAGCAAATTTGGACTAATTAATTAATTAACGGTCAAGTACCTGCCCCCAAAATAAACATTTTTGGCTGCTTTACACACCATGTAAGTTTCATTTCTATATATAGCGTGAATACTGTGTTTGCATTTTAAGCAATTACAAAGAAGCCTTTTGTGAATTCTTATGTTCTTCTGAAAAGTGATTTTAGAAAGTCTTTAAAAAAATTAGGACTTTAACGTTGAAGCCCTGAATTTTTTTCAGGCTTCATTGCAATTGCTTAAATTGCAAACACAACAGCGAGGATTATTTCTTTACTTTACACTCTCTATCCACAGTTCATATATGTTTTCATTCATATTAATCACTTGTCATTAAAATTATTGTTCGTTCAATTTATTCTTATGAGTCAGCTGTTATTGCTCTAGGAATTCCTCTTTCATAAAAAACTTGAGAAAGATGTTAATCAGTCAGTGACACAAGCTACTCGAAAACAAATCAACTTGTTTACTCAATGTTAACAAACAACACATTTTTAAACTTTAAAATTACAACGAAAGGCAGCTCAAGTTAGAGACTTACTTATTTTTGTCAACTTCCTAATATCAGTGAAGAATCAAGGTGCGTATGTCGAAGCTTGCATATAACTTTGTTTTCTTTTTATTCAGCGTTCAAAGCTGTATTTTCAAATCTCGGTGGCGAGTGGAAGAAATGGTCCAACATCACTTGGTAGTTACTACATAGGTCAGGATCATGACGGTCAAGTTACACTGTCCAGCGGTATTCAACAGTGGACTGTGCCGTACACTGGTGACTACAGAATAGAAGCAATAGGAGCCGCAGGGGGGTACGGTACAAACAGTTACAACGGTCGGTACCGAGGAAGGGGTGCAAGAATGATTGGAACTTTCAGCTTATCCAAAGGTGAAATAATTCAAATTCTTGTAGGTCAAGAAGGAGGAATTACCAGCGGCCGTGGCAACTCTGGAGGCGGTGGCGGTACATTTGTAGTGAGAGGAAGCAACACGTCTTTGATAATAGCTGGAGGCGGAGGAGGAATATACCGTGTACAGTCAAGACATGAAGGATGTGATGCCAACACGAGTACAACAGGAATCCTGGGTACAAGTCATGGTCAGGAGGGAGTAATGGACATGGTGCACACATTGCAGATGATGATTGGTCAGGTAAGAGCATATATCAATTTCACTTCACCAAAATCAGTTATTACAGCCTGAGACATTCATTGATGATTAATATGATCAGGGTCATTATTATAATATTTTCATGAATTAGGGGTATACATGTAATAGTAGTATATATTGTTGATTAGTATATACCAACTCGGCGACCTTGGCGTTTTAAGCAATCTGATTGGTCCGTTATCTCGGGATATTCAACATTAGTATATACCAAACCAGTGAATAGTGCTTTTCGCGCGTTCTGATTGGCTAGCTCGGAGGTGAATAGTCTTTGCTATTCACCTCCGAGCAAAACAAAATGGCCGCGCGTTTTGCTTCTTTGATCAAAGCAGAAATTACTTCGCGCTACACGTCACTGTGTTATCAAAAATACCTGAAGATATTTAGAGGTGATCATTTGTAGCAAGTTTAGTCGTGTCATTAAATAAAATCGCCAAAAATGTCGTACAAAATGTTTTGTTTACTATCGAGCAAATAGCTAGAGTAAGAACGTGACAACGCTCAGTTGTAAATAATTTCGAACAGCTTTAAAAGTCTTTGAAGTGGTTCCAAACGCTGTCCAGTCCAACTAACTTTAAAATGCAATTCCTACCTGAAATCCTGAATACAGCAGTGTCTTTCAAAAAGCAAGAAGTCCCTGCTGCCAACGATTTAGTTTTGTATTCGGATCGACTAATCTCGGTCTCACTACGCTAGGAAATATTCCTGTTGCCGTATCATGATCAAGAACTGCCCAAATGCTGTGGCTTCTCCAAACTTTACTGCTTCTCCCCTCCGGTAAATTAAAAGCAGTAACATCAGACGGTGGATGCAGTCACATCAGTGAGAGAAATAATTGAACTGGAATTACGAAAACGTCTTCGGTTAGGCAGCATCTTGACCATCTTGTTCAGTTTATAACGGCACTTGCAGCTTCAACATCAGTTTCTCAGGCAATAGAAACTGACAGAACTTGTAAAATACAAGAAAATAGAACTCGTCGCTTTTGGTCCATCAGTAAAAACGGAAAAAATAATAATTTTCCCCTTGAAATCATCAAAATCCAACATACGAGACATGTTGATCGCCTGATGTTGTCATGTGACTTTTCCCGCGCTGTCCTTGGTCGCGCGTAGGGTTCCACTTTTAAAGGATTTTTTCCGATTTTTCGCGGTAAAATAAATCTATAATTTTGGAGTTAGCTATTCAGTTCACTGTTTGGTATATACTAAAACAATTATTCACCTCAGTGTCGGTGAAAAGTGGTGGATATTTACCTCGCCGAAGCGGCTCGGTAAATATCCACCACTATCCACCTCCACTTCGGCGGATAATTGTTAACTATCCACCTCCTAGGAGGTGAATAGTGCCGGGAATTCTGGGAAACCTTTTGGCAGAGAATTTATTGAGAAGAAAAATTAAAATGGCCGGCCTAAATTATCGTTCGACTTGTGTTTCAGAAGTAGAAACCTTGAAATTGTACATCGGAAAATACACCAAAGCTACAAAGTTTGTTCTAAAACATTTCCAAAGGTAAATAAGCTATATTTATTTCGATTCTAGTTACGTAAAAAGCATGTTCACAAACTGTTAAGTAGTAAACGTTTATTAAATACGTCGCGCTACTCGTGGATTGCAAATCTTGTACATCTCTATTCACATAAAACGAGCATCACACAATGAAAGAAGAAGAACAATTTATAGCGTACCTTTGAGGACTGGTCGACTGGAAGGTCAGTTTTAAAGCTGTTCGTAGAAATTAAATAAATGTCGTACTCTTGAGTCGAACTCCTGAAGTGCTCTTTGCTCCCTGTCTGTTGTAAATATCCACTCCTGCATCAACTGCCATTCACAATAAAATTGCTGGTACTAGCCAGGCAGCTAATCCTAATCTTGAGCAATGAATTCCGTTGGAGAAAACTTCAATTTGTCTTCTCAATCCAGCACTACACATTTGAATTCTGGCGACTCGTTCATTTGCACCTTCATTACTTTCCACTTAACATGAAGTGAAGCCTTTTAACGAAACTGTCGAACTGCCCACAGGTTTGTTTCAAAGTTGTGACAGCATTATCGAGCAATTATCTCTCAGCAATTCATCGCAAACTGATTAAATGAACTGTAAGTACTCCGAGCAACGATCCGAGAGTCAACACATGTGCATGAGTATCTCGAATTTGCATCAATTGAAATGGCCTGATGCGAGTTCACTCATGCATGGTGATTGTCACGCAATGAGCGTCACACTCTTTTTTTTTAAACAAAACTTTGACACTTTTTTTGCGTGAGTTAGGATGGAGGTCGCCTCGTTGGTATATACTAAAACAATCATTCGCCTCAGGCTCAGTGAATATTGGTGAATATTTACCTCGACTTCGTCTCGGTAAAATATTCACCAATATTCACTTCGCCTTCGGCGAATAATTGTTAAGTATCATCATCTAATCTAGCTAAATTGAAAGCAAAGGAAACCTAGGCCTAGGATAAAGCAAAAGGTCGCCAGTTAACTACTACATAGCTACATTTATATTTCTTCTGTAGCGGCCCGATTTATTTGTCGCAGCCTACTCTTTAGTCGTTTCTCTCTAACACCTAGCAAAAATAAGTCAGTCTGTATTTGTCGCATTTTCAGTGCCAGAAAAGCGTGAATTAACCCTATCCTGCCTGAGGGGGGGGGGGGGGGAGAAAAGTGCCCGCGCTGATTTCAAATTTATCGTAAATAAAGAGCATTCAAGCAATCATAGCCAAACTTTATGACTTTTCCTAAAAATTATCTGGGAATATTTTGGTGTGTCAATTTTTTGATCACGTGACTTGATGTTTCCATGGCAACCAAGTTTTGACAGGCCGTTTTAGCCAAATTTTGTATTTTCAGCCTAATTTTTAGTTTTTATGAGATTTCCGCTTTCTACGAATAGTTTCCTCCAAAATCTTTGCAATTTTTGCATGCTTATATTGTTTTCGATGTTTTCAAATCAAATTTGGTGATTTTCTGACATTTCTGAACAATTTAAAAATCCAAGATGGCGGACATTTTTAAAGAATGACGTTATTTTGTCGTGATATGATATCATAATTGATTCGTGATTGTCACTAAAATAAACATGTTTGAATGATTTATACACCACATAAGTTTCATTTTTATAGCACAAATACTTTTCGAGATACAGATCGTTTTACCCAAATTTTTTTTTTTTTTTAGCTTAAGGTTACTGATAACCTTTTCGGGGTCGAATTTTGCAAAATTGCAAAAACCTACCATAAGATAGCCCATTGTGCTAGTTTTCTTCTAAAACAAAAATTATTTCCAAATATATTTTTCTTGCGGAGTTATAGCAAATTTTGTGTTTCGCGTGACTAAAACGTTCTTCCCCAAAGGTGTTTTGAGATGTCAACACTTTGTGATCTCCCGTGCAGTGTGACACGGGAATACATCCGGGAATGCTCAGATTATATAAATAGCGTCTTCGCAGAGTTCGCATTATCTCAAGTCCATGCGAGAGGAAAATGCACTTAGTCTAGAAAGTCGGCTTTTGTACCATGAAACGAGGAGGAGAACGTGAAAATTCACCCTGGGTAAAAAGTAAGAGAAAGTCCGAGCCTAAGAAAGCCAAGACAGAGTCGCTAGATGATGGATCATCTCCAACAAGAGTTTCCACTCCACTTGTACTTTCCTCTCCGGTTGGATTGTTTTTCCTTCTCCTCTTACTTGCTGTAGTTTTGCGCGCACCCGACTTCGCTTTTCCTTTTCCTCGCTGAGCGAGCGCCGAATACCTTTTCCCGTGAATTCAAGACTGTTTTGTCACAAGCCTCTTTAGGGGACCATATGTTGATTTTCATTGGTCGGCGGCATTACCGCATTCACACCCGCGTAGAGTAAGTGTGAAAAATAATAAAATATTTTCGACCCGAAAACTCAGGGTTTATTTTTGAGCGGGTAGCCACTCTTCAAGTGAATTAATAGGGTATGTAGATTTGTAGGATTTTAACGAAATTTGGCCAAAATGATCGTCAGATATCGGTGCGCAAAAGTGTGTCTGGCTTTTAAGGAATTCGAAATATAGTTTACTTTTACGCCTCTCTGCGTGACGCGAATCGAAAACATTTTCTATTGGCCAACTTCAAAGTTGTTTTTCTTAGAAACCAATAGGAAAATCCATAATCCCCGACACACTTTCGTAGCCCATCAAGTGCTGATTGATATAGTGCAGTTGGTTTTGGTTGTACGCGCTAACGCGAAGGCGGGTAATTCAGCGAAGCAAACATCGACAGTTTGAGTTTGAAGGCTCGCGCGCGCTTACTAAAGCGATATAATTTTAAAATGGCAATATATTCGGATTCTACATTCTATTACCTTTACAATGATATATAGTTTACCGTGGTTTCATCGAAAAAACGCGCGTACGAAATATTTTCCGGACGGCACCCCAAAAGGTTATCAGTAACCTTAATTTTCAGTTTTCATAACTTTTTTGCTTTTTACGATGAAATCCTTCCAAAATCTTTGCCGTTTTAGCATCTTTATATTTTTCTTGATTTTTTCAAAACAAATTTGGAGATTTTCTGACATTTCTGAACAATTTAGAAATCCAAGATTAGGATCCAAGATGGCGGATTTTTTTAATGTATGACGTCATTATGGCGTGTATGACGTCATAATTGATACGTGACTGCCACTGAAATAAAGATTTTCGGATGCTTTACACACCATGTAAGTTTCATTTTCATAGCGTCAATACTTTTCGAGATAAATAAGGGGGGGGGGGGGGGCACTATCTGCCCCCCCCCCCCAGGCTCACGAACGAAAAAAAGCCCAGGCATAATAGGGTTACCGTAGACCTTCGCGGGTGTTTTTCGGGAAAAAAATTATAGGCGCGGTGTTTTAAACGCAACTACCATAAACTATATATCAATGTAAAGGTTATGGAATGCACTATCCGGTAAAAATTGTTTGGCTTTAATTTTATTTAACCGTAAGAAGAGTGCGCCCAAAAGCCCAAAACGACTAACGTCTCTTTGAGCGAATTTATCGTATATCGAATTCGAGCACACAAACAAAACAACTGCATTATATCAATCACAAGGCGTCAATCTTCAAAACCGTGTGAGGCTTTCTCGAAATTCCTATTGGTTGCTTTGCAATTTTTATGTCAAGTTTGCTTATCAAAAATTTTCCGATACGTGTTACAATGAAGGCCATTGCGGGAGATCAACTTTGAAAAACGGAAATCCCTCACATGGTATTTTTGTTTGATGTCTTGGGAATTTTCTGGCCAAATTTCAAGGCAATCCGTTAAATTCTCATACCCTATAAATTCGTTCAAAGGGGAACCATTCGCGTAAAAACGAAGTCAGTTTTTTCGCTTCTAAAGGTTTATAAGCATTTCACGCCTTTTCTGCGTCATATGTCAACACTGTGGATACCGCAGATGCCGACAGCCAATCGAGATGCAGGAAACCCCGCCTGCGGAGTCCCCTGAGACTCTGCGCAAGATACTAGTTGAGTGCGTGACTATAGTTCAGGATTTCTTTGCGATTTGCCGGGCGGAAAAAGTCTTCGAAGCAAAGAGAAACAGGATGAGCAGCGGCATAAACGGGCCCGATCTCTCTCCATCCTAAAGAACAGCTGCAGGCCGAAATGCAGTCACCATCCGAATAAGACCGAATAATAGGCGTTGCAAACAAGCAGTTCAATGTCCGAGTTCTTCTACATGTACGTACTTTGTAGCTTTGATGGAGGTTTTTTACGCGTAACCTGGAGGCAAGCGTTGAGCACAATATGATATTCTATTGTTTTGATTTGTAGAACAAAGAAGTTGACCCAGAAAACGCAGAATTTTCGTTTCCGGATGTTGTTTTGGGACGTCACGGGAAGCCCTGCCGTTGACACATTCCAATTGGCTTATGACACTCTAGCGGGTTATAGAATTGTATTTGAACTTTGTTTCTGTGGATAACTCGCGCGCGTTTCAAGATTTTAAAATAATTTTTTTTGGAAAATGTAGCTAAAATCGTAATGTTTAGTTTGGCCTGAAAAATAAAATCGCAAAAAATCGTCCCTTGAAGGTCTACGGTAACCTTAAATTCGAGTAAATTTCGAAGTCTAGATCAATGGTCTAGATCAGTGTCGCATATCAGAAGGAGCTTTATTCCCCAGTAGGGAGCCTGTCCAGGATAGGGTTTAACTTTTAAAGTCGACTTTATTCAGGCATCTTCAGAATTAATAGTTTGCGTTCGTACAGCAAAATTTGCATGGTAATATGTAAAATTGATGTCTTTACTAACGACTACGAAAATCGCAAGGGTTGTTTGATTGTTATACAATCAAGTTACTTGTGGAATTGTTTCTGTTTAGAGGTAGCCATTTGGAATCTTGCCGGATTTTCACCTCCTTATGCAACGATCTTTTGTACATGATCATTAGCAACAAACTTGAAAGCCATGCCAAACGGGACGTCTCTGATATAAGTAACATTCCTAAAAGAAAATGCGGTAACGTAGCATTTTATTCAATAGGCCATTTCCGAGTTGTCTTTTGCCTCTGTTTCAAAACGAGTCCGGTAGCGAAGATGAGTTTGATTTGTATGAAAATGAGCTGCATGAAAATGACACAAGACATAAGACAAAGGACAACAGACACTACACACAAGACATAAGAAAAAGGACAACGGACACTTACACAACAAATAAGACAAAGGACAACATACACTATACACAAGAAATAAGACAAAGGACAACAAATACTAGTACAAGAAATAAGACAATAGACAGCAGACACTAGACACAAGAAATAAGACAAAGGACAACAGACACTACGCACAAGACATCATGAAAATGATGTAGAGGCAAAAGGAAACTCGGAAATGGCCTATTTGGCATTCGCCGGATACGACTGAAATGCGATATGCAAATAAGGCCATACCAAGAACACTTGATTTCCTAATCCCTTTCACCCCGTGTGGGGCATAAGTATTTCCAGACAAGTACTGGTAAATATACCTCTGTACGTTCGGAGTCGACTCGTCAGCTTTTAAACCTCATTGTAAGACCTTTATCTATGTCGAGGAAAGGTATGTTCAACCATAAGGATACATTTTTCTCATTTGGTTTTTAGCTGGCGCAGCTACATTTTGGTCGACTGAAT
The DNA here is from genome assembly GCA_029204205.1 of Desmophyllum pertusum. Classification (NCBI taxonomy): domain Eukaryota; kingdom Metazoa; phylum Cnidaria; class Anthozoa; order Scleractinia; family Caryophylliidae; genus Desmophyllum; species Desmophyllum pertusum. Next base: position 198,530 of record MU827813.1, read on the forward strand.
TGGATCCGGTGTCCAAAAACAACATGTCAGTTCCTAGTTTAGGAAGTGGAAATAGGGATTGATGTCTAAAATAGATTCACCTTTTAAGACTCTTAGCGATCTTAGCGGTGTAACAACCTCACGGGTGTTTTGTCTACTCGCGGCTGTCTCGACAATTCGTTTACTTGAAGATAGTATAGTTTATATTTAAAGTCGCGTATGTGAGTTTAAACCCCTGAACTACCCGCGAATAAATATTTCCGCTTGATGGAAATAAAGTAATGTTCCTACCTTTAACTGACAAAGCAGAGAATACGGGATTTAATAGCCCTGCCTTTCAACCTTCAAAATTCTGTTCGATACAGAGGCCATTTCCCTAGGCTGTACGAGCTGAAATATTTCCTGAAGTTTATCAGCGTATTGAGTTTATTACAGGAATCGCATCGAAAATTAAATATTTGGAAAGCAAAGACGAATGTCAGCTGGCAACATCATGTATTGTTGCAAACTAGTGTATGACTGTGACCTTAGCACGTTATTCGATCTCTTTAACTTTACACCAAGGGTGTAATGCAATACAGTCAACTCTCGCCTTGCGGACACCCCGTTATTACGTCCACCCGCTATTACGGACATAATCCAGCCCTCCACCCGGCAAAAGCTATAGAGGTTTGACAGAAAATGACTTCCGCTATTGCGGACTCTCGCTATTACGGACTCCAAACTACGTCCCGTGGGTGGCCGCTACGAGAGTTAACTGTACGTGCATAAAATTAAATTAAATGAAAAATAAAATAACAAAAATTAAATGACAAATTAAATAAAAAATTAAATAAATAAAAAATTAAATTACAGCGCGGACACTCGAACCGTGAACGCTTTGGCTTTTATTTTGGCTTTATTTTGGCTTTATTTTGGCTTTATTTTGACTTTATTTTGACTTTATTTTGACAGTTATTTTCACTTTTTTTTTTTTTTTTTTTTCAGAAAAAAATACAAAATAAGTACAAAATTCAAAATAAAGTCAAAATAAAGCCAAAATAAAGCCAAAATAAAGCCAAAATAAAGCCAAAATGAAGCCAAAATAAAGCCAAAATAAAGTCAAAATAAAGCCAAAGCGTTCACGGTTCGAGTGTCCGCGCTGTAAAAATAAAATTTTAAATTAAATTAAATTAAATTAAATTTTAAATTCAATTAAATTAAATGAAATTTTAAAATGAAATGACATGACATGACATGACATGATATGACATGACATGACATGAAATTAAAAAAATACAATAAAATAAAAAATACAATAAGATAATCCCGAGATATCCTTTGGGCCATCTTTGATTTTGTAGGTGGAGGAGGTGGCGGTTTTTACTCCAGTGGAAGAAGTGGAACGAACTTTGGTGGTAACATGGGAAAAGGCGGAGAAGGGGGTAAGGGATTTCTTCAGGGAGGGGTGGGTGGAAGAGCCTATAATAAGCCAACATATTTACGGAGGATTTGGAGGAGGTGGTGGAGTAGGATTTGGTGGAGGTGGCGGAGGAGGGTACTCTGGAGGAAGCAGTGGAGAATATCTAGCTGACTCATGTGGGGGAGGAGGAGGATCTTACAACACCGGAAAAAATCAGATCAATGAATGTTGTTATAAAACAGCTGGCCATGGTCAGGTGACCATTATAATACTGTAGAGAAATCAAGCCACGTGACACACAACATCAGGTTGTTAGTCTTTGGAACTCTCTGAAACCTAAACTTAAACTTTGCCAATCTCAGAGCGAATTTAAACAGTCCTTAAAGCGTCAACTCTTAACGAAATTCTTAAGTTAATTAACTTTAATTTTATTATATTTATAGTATATTCATAATATGTATTTATAGGTTTAAGTATTATTATTTAACTCTGAAAAGCCTCATCAGGGATGAGTTAATAAAATGTGCATGTATGTATGTACAACATACTCAGTAGTTACAATAGTTACTAAGAAGTAAACTTAAAGTTCAATGACGTTTGGACGACTTCCCGTCATGATTATAAAATGTAACGGATAGCGTGAAGTTGATTATATGGTAAATTAGTGCGAGATTTATTACCCTGAGCCCAGAGGTTCTCTTTATTGTCGTTCTCAATCGAACATGAGCCGCGAAGCGGCGAAAGCGAGTCGCGGAGTGGCGCTTCAACTCGCTTTGATCGAGTTCTGTAGAAGTAAGAAAGAAGAAAATATCCTTTGGGACCAGGGTAGAGATTTATAAGTCTCGGCATGTAATTATAAATGCAGTAGGGTGTTTTAAAAGCCTTCATTCAGTTGTCAGGTAAATAGTTTGGCGCGAATGAAGGGTCCGATTGAGGGTTAAAAAGTCGACTGAAGTTTCGATCACTGCGTATCATTTATCAAAATTCAAATGTAACAAATAGCGTAAAGTTGATTAGTGCGAAATTAGTCCGCGTGTAATTATAAAAAGAGTGCGAAGCATTCATTGAGAGCTGAATCAGTTTAAGCGTGGAGTGGCGATTGCTATGTTTAGTTTCGATTTTTTGTCCCTGATGAAAAGCATTTCTCTCGTGGGGGACTCCCAGATAAAAGTGACGGGGGGATCGTCGTACCTTTTGGGGTTAAAATTCATGGCTTGGTACCGCTTAGGGTATTTAAAATATCTAAAATGAAACACCGTTAGAGTTATCCCGGTACCTGTTAGGGTAAACATATGACGGGAACTAGTTGTTGCCGTAGAAAATTAAATCCTTTCAGTATGGTATCTTGCCCAATCCCCTCTCTTTCTTTACACCATGTACGTTCGTTTTTCCATTTAATTGCGCGGGATAAAAGTGCGGTATATATCCCCAGGAGTCCCCCAGATGAATAACGCACGTTCTAGTTAAAATATACTACTACATCTACTTTCAATGATTTGTTTGTCACTGAACAGTCAGTGTAACACTGGGCTTGTAAATTTTTTTTCGCGACATGCACAGACAAGACATGAAGATGCTCCAATCTAGATAGGAAACTGTAAAAAACAAAAATTGGAGCAAATTAAACTAGGTTTACTTCTAATCTATCAGCATTTGTAGGTTTCCATTCGGGAAATAACATCGGTGTTACACTGGTGTGTTTTAGTGGTATTACAGAGTAGGATTAGTAACTCACTCTTGACCATGGCCAGGTTATGTTGGGACACATTTGGGTCCACTTTGAAAATGGGGCAAATATTAAGTATTGATAAAAAATACCCTGTTATAATTGAGGTGAACGTTTTTTTTATGCTCAACTCCAAAGATTAATGCAGAGTGAAGTTGAGTAATATACAAATTCTCCTTACTGGTCTCTATAGACTTCTTATAGTACTAGTTGGGAGAAGTTGTTTGTATATGAAGACAATTTACTGTTGAGTTAATCGGAGCAAGCCCAGAAAGGCTTAATTCTAATTAGATTGTAGAAACATGATTCAATTTTGGAGTTGATCAAAGAAAAACGCACCTTAATATATTGTGTCAACAATACGATTTGTAGGCTCGATTTCCGCCGCTCTCTCGAGTCCGGTCCTTCGTTCTTTTCCCGAACAGCGGCTGGTAATCGAGCCTACAATATGTGCTAATTTTGCTAATTGTTGTTATCTAAAAAGTATTTGTTAAACATAAGTGCCGCGTGACTGACTATTGACTGGTATTGCAATTAGCAAAGTCGCAATCTGATTGGCTGCACAAGCACCTAGATTGATAGAAGGCTCTCGGAGCACGCGCACAGTTTTTCGTGCGTTACGGCCGAAAAGTATAAATAAAACAAAACCGTCAATAAATCAGTTTTATCGATATTAATAGAATCAGCTACTGGATTATACAAAAAAAAGAAAGAAAGACAATACCTAGACTTTGATAGTTGACTCGGTAGCAAAACCCCGTTGTAACTGAATTCCCGCTTTATCTAACGTTAACGGACAACGTTTTTGGGTCCCAGTTTACTATACATTCGGCCTCGAATATAACGAGCATTGAAATTTGACACAAAAGAGAGTACACTCGTTTTAGAACAACTTTGTAGTATTTTTTAGGAAATGCTCTTTTTAAAGACCGGTTATATTGAGCGTTTAGAAGCGAAAATGTTTGTTAAATCGGAGTTCCGATATATGTATTTATTATATGGCAAACTGGTCCACGATGAAAAGGAGCATTCTGATTGGTTCCCAGAGCGGTCCGAATTTTGCAATACGGACATCTATATATGTTCCACTGATGTATTTGTGTTCGGTGTGAGGGAAAAACTCGTCTCTTCCCGCAGTCAATATGGGTCGTCACGCAACGCTTTTCCGTGAGGCGTTGCGTGACAATGTTCCCAAGAGACTATGAGTAACCCATGTTAGAAGGCGTTTGCAACTGAATTGTGATGATTACCATGTACAGACTGTACATCCACTTTGTTGTGGATAGGTTAAGAGGCGTGCATCAATTTAACATGTGTGTTTCCAGCACAACTACTAATTGTTTACGATTATATTGCTATGTATTGATATACAGCAATAATAATATTAAATAATAAATATAAATTTGAATAGCGCTAATATTATAAGTTTCCAGTAAGATACTGTTGCCATTCGCGAATTTTTTGATTGATTTTTAAAACTTTTGTCATCTTTGTTGGCTTCCAAACTTTTTAGCCAATCATAGAGCCAAGTCTATGGGTCGGTCTATGGGCATGTGGCTACTTTGGCTTCTCTCAGATTGGACACGCAATGTGATAAGGTGTTAAAAATGATTCAAAGAGCTTTATAGAGTGGCGGCAGCGATATAATATATATTCATTATCTTGCGTTTTTAATCTAACAACCCGTTTATACCTAAATTTAAACATATCCTGAAAGCTATTTAGTTTTATGTAGCCTTTGAACATGCTCTTGGTGGGTATAAAGCCTGCTACTCGGAATAGCCCTCCTCCTCGGGGAAATGGAAAGAGATTGCGTGACGAGTGTTGCGTGACGAGTGTCACGAGTCCAAAGAGCTTTCTGTGTAGGAGGCTACTCAAACCTCCGAGCCTGGTTAAACATGGTTTAAAAATTGTTTTGCGCTTATCGCAGTTTATTTACTACGATTTAGTTCATCAGTGTTCTAAAGTAGGAACCTTATGTCGAACTGTGCATAACATTTAGCTTTCAGTTTCTGCTGCTTGTGAACAGTTTTAGGATAAACATAGGTTAGTTGGTATATACGGGATATTATAAGCTTTTTAACATTATTGCTGATACTGCAGGGGCACCCAATGAGCACAATTGTCAGAATTTATCAGGGTCCATAATGGCAACGAAGTAACCAACAAAAACGCAACTTTTTTCAGGAAAAAAATATCTGATGTCCCATTTCCCCCTGCTCAAAATTTCCCAGACAGCAGGCATACAACCTAAATCTCAATCCACTACACCCAGAAATTGGTCACGTGTGACATGAGGCCAATATTTTCACCTCTAGTGGGCGGGGAGGGTGCAAATCTTTCCCGTAGGAAGTTTAAGTCAACAGAGGGGCCGGGTACGGGTACGGCAGCCAAACATCCAATATTTGTTCTGAAATTTCAGGTGGTTTGCCAACTTACAAGTATCATATTTTACCCTTGAACCAGAGCATGTTACGTAGACAAGGAAAACATAATTTCCTAGCTGGCAAGGAACACCTATTTTGGTCGCTAACATCTCGGTCGGGTGCCCCTGCATACTGGAAAACTTAGTGTGCAGCTATCAAATAAAAAAGGTTTCCAGTAAAATTGTTTGAATTGTGTTTTAACAAATACATAATGAGGCATACAATCAACTCTCTCTTAACAGGACACCTCTAAGGATGGACACACTAACGTACTTCACTCATTTTACTATAACTAAACTCTCTTAAGAACTCACACTTGTCTAAAACGGATAACGGATACACTTTCGACAAAGTTAAATGACACTTTAGAGCTTGTTTTGGAAGAAAATACCTCAGAGTGGAAAATAGATATCGAATCTGGACAGCAAATACGACTTGAGAATGCAATCTTGTATTACACTAGTACTCTTTTTTTTGTAAGAATTTTATATTTTTCATGCCCACGGCTGAACATTTCTTATTTTTCTGCGATTTTAGCCTGAAATTTCAGTAAAATAACAGAAAACAATGCGACCTGAGCTGTACACGTTTTTTATCGTTTTGTTAACTCAAAATAAAGTAGTATGATAGTACATATATATTGATACCAAACTTTTAAAATGAAACGTCATGTGATTTTAATGTATTTTAAAATGTCTATCAACATGCAAAAAAAAATTCTTAAACTAAATCTCAGCCCCTTGGGTATTCTTAGCATATTCTTAACATTTCGGCCAATCTCAGCCTCAATATTCTTATAAAGAAGATTCTTCCAAAAAAATGAGTAAAAAACTAGTGCAAATAGTTTATATCAGGAGCTCGCTTCAAGCTGCAAAGGCATTGCATTCCACAATAGGCCATTTCAGAGTTGCCTTTTGCCTCTGTTCCAAAACGAGTCCTGAGTTGCACAACCCTTTGTTATGGTAATGTAGTTTTACCTGCACGTGCAATTGTATTGCAAATCAAAACTAATTTCAAAAAAAGGTTGTGAACCAGGACTCGTTTATGCAGCAACTCGGTCATGGACTTATTGGAATTACGAGGAAAACGGCCCGTTGCCATTGTTTTCTATTCCACTGTCGGGGGAAACTAGTGTCATTGTTTCGCCAATCTTCGTTGAATGAGTATCCAATCAAGAAAAACAATGCGCAGCTACTCCAAATATAACCGCAATGAGGATACGTCATATTCGCTTAGCAGCTTCGGGACGAAAATCGCCGGCATTAGTCCCGTCGCCGAGACGGTATTTCGTCCTCAACAGGTATTTCTCCACCACCAAGAGAGGATGAACAACGAATTTTGTAGAAGAGATGGCAGAACTCGTGATTAAGTAATCTGTCTAGACTTGTTTATCCCGGTTTCCATAGCATGAGGCCGACTAGGAATGTTGCCTACTCCCCCTAGGGTGAGATGCTAGATCCTACAGCTCAGGTTACTTCCCCCCCCCCTCCCTCCCTCCCTCCCCCCCAGCATTTTGTTAGGTTACCCTAACAGTTCGCTGCGTACCAAATTATACTCCTGGGTGGAGAGAGGCACTGGTGAGAGTAAAGTGTCTTACAACTTCCAATGTTGACCCAAATTAGAGTCCATCGTTTGTATTTGAGCGGTTTTCAATTGAGTGTACGTGAAAACAAAACCCAAGCAATTACAATGACCAATCACAATAAACGTAACAAAACGCCAATGAACCAATGACAATTCGAAGCAAATACACGTAACGGACGCCAAGCGCGGGGAAACGCGTGTGACCATGTCGCGGTTGTTTTCGTTTTTCCATCTGATTGGTTAATTTTTTGTAAAACCGCCGCGCTCTATTACAGTAGATATACAAAAAAACACGTTCAACAACGCAATTTAAACAGTCCAAGGTTGCAAGTTTAAAACAAAGCCATTTTATTGTCGCCTAAAATTTAGGCAACTCTCGTTATAGGCGGACACCGTCGGGACGTTGCAATAGCGAGAGTCATTTTCAGTCAAACCTCTATAGCTTTTCGCTGGGTGGAGGGGCGGATTTTGCCCGTAATAGCGGGTGTCCGTAATAACGGGGTGTCCACAAGGCGAGAGTTGAATGTAATATGGCTGAAGCATTCCAAGTGTCCAAGTGAAAACAGGGGGCATTGCTATTTAGTTAGTTAATTATTGACAACACCGGCAAAACCCTTCATTGGGAGGACACATCCTCGTTGTACCGAGGGTGTCCCCTTATGCGGGGTTCCACTGCATACGATTTACTATACCATAACATTTATTTTGGGCGAGAGATAACCTACACGCTACGGCTACGTGAGGCCACACCTCGAACAGAATTCCACCGTAAAAAAAAAGATGGAGACTGGTACATTTACCCACCAATTCGCTACGCGCCACTGACGAAACCCCTAAAAACGCTCATAAAAACGACACAGAAACGTTTCTAAAAACTTCAAACCTAGCATACACAGTGTTGTTAGTACAGGGACGAATTTCTCAAAAAAATATGGCTTTCTAACTGCCTGTTAGGTTCGCCAAGGTATTATGGTAAAATATACCGCCGCCATACTTTTTTTCCTACGGTGGATTGATCTTTACATATACATACACACAGCCTATTTTTACCCCCCCCCCCCCCCCCCCCCTCCCCCCTATATTATGTTTTATTCTCCAACTCCTCTCAGTCAGTGAGAACAAATAACACGAAATCAAGTACACATATCCCGACTTTTCACAAGATGTTCTCTCTCCCATCTAAATGACTGACCAATCAGAGCCCTCGTTATATAATTGTTTTATGCGGATAGTTCGCAAAAATAGTAACCATGATTATACATTTACAGTGAAACGCGCCCTACTGTTGCCAAAGTTTTTTGACTAATTTTGGACAACTTTTTGGCAATTTTCTGATGGCTCCAATCAAAACTAGCAAATTAAAAATGGTAAGAACTGTGGGAGGCGGAGATGTCAATTGTCAATTGACTGGACAGTTAGCTCCAGTTGAAGCGAAAGCCATCAGAAAGTCGTCGAAACGATAGTCAGAAAGTTGTTTCCCAAAAAACTTTGTCGAGTGGAAAAGGATAACACAGTAACGCTTCACTGTAACATTTACTAATGCTGCATTCACTAAATAACATCAAATCGGTTGGTTGTTTTTTTCCTTGAATAAAGAACGCGGTCTCAAGCTCATCCAGTATTCTGTTGTGCCAGGACATCTCTCTCGTCAGCTTGTTCAGTAGGAAGATTAACGGGCCTTTATCCACTCACCTACATAGTATTGGCAACTTTCTACAACGAAACAAAAATAAGAGAACAATGAAGAAATTCATCTAAAAAAAAAGTTTCGAATGAAGTTGCCCTATGCTGGGTTAATTACTGGAAAGTTCGTATTTCATACCCCGACGTTTTACGCCACGATTTTTGCCCTAATCGTTCCGCCAACCGGCCGTAAAAAAGTTTTCTATTACGCCCACACGCCGGCCGACGCCAGCGCCTCGCCGGCGCTCTTATAACTCTTTATACCAAGTGTTCTTTTTTGAGCTAAAATATATGAAGAATGGAGCAATGGAGATGGCTATCGATCCGGATTTACAAAGATACACATTAAATTCCTCAAGTTAGATCAGTAATTATCATAAACTAAGGTAAACTAAGCCATGTTTATTGAACCAATAAGCAATGTTAAAATGTGTTTAGGTTAGCAAAGCTTAAGTTTTCGAATTTACGCCAGCGCTTACAGCGAGAAAAAAGCCGTGTGAAATACGCCAGTAGTAGGCGTAAAGCACCTAGCTCCAAGAACTAATCACACAGAGCTTTTATAACGCCTTACCAACTGGGGAAAGATCCTCATCATTAAGATTTGAATATATCTCCATATATAACTGTGGTGTTGTGTTGTGTTGTGTTGTGTTGTGTTGTGCTTAGGGTGTTGTTGTGTTGTGTTGTGTTGTGTTGTGTGTGTGGTTTTGTCTGTGTTGTGTTTGTGTTTTTTGGGTGGTTGTGTTGTGTTGTTGTTGTGTATGCTGTTGTGTTGCTGTTGCTGCTTGTGTTGTGTTTGTGTTGTAGCTTTGTGTTCGTGTTGTGTTGTGTTTCTGTGTTGTGGTTGTGTTGTTGTTCGTGTTGTGGTTGTGCTTGTGATAAGTTAACCCCGTTTTGAGAACAAATGACGTTCCCAAATTTTTGTTGTTCAACTTTTCCAACCGTCTAAATAAAACAAAACTATCTGTTTCAACAGCCAAATAGATCTCTACTTGGCACATCTAATCATATGTGACGTAACGTAAGGCGAAAATATCGCTATTTCCTTTTTACGAAAAAAAGAACAGGCTAAAACCTCCATTAAGGGAACACCTCGCGGAGGGAAAGGTTGTCCCTCAAATTCAGAAGGTAATCAGTCAATTTTTTTTTTGTTTTTGCCTCCTTGCCAAAGTTGAAACACGAATCGTGTATTTATCAACAAAAAGTTATAATATATTAAGGGAGAGAACACTTGTCATAAAAAAAAAAGCTTTGATGAGGTTGGGCTCACGGCGGCGCGTCGCACTGTGTGAAAGTGAACAAGACCTTTTGAGGTTTCACATGCGATTTCTTGCTTCTTGAATTAACGCCGCCTTTTCAAAATGACACATTATAAAAAGTATATTAATATTCGTGTGACAATAACAGTCTTTTTTTTTAAGCTATAAAGTTGGACGATAAATCTGGAAGAGATTAAACCGCAACCTGTCTTGCACTGACGCAAAGTCCGGCGGATCAGTGCCGTGTTGATCAGGGAAGCATGTTGGCACAATCCAAATGCGAGGTCCCAGGAATTAAAAAATGGCCAGTTCAGTAGGCGCTTTGGTTCGTGGAGTACACTTAATGAATGCCAAACGGCGGTCTATAGATCCTGTTGATATGGACAATAAACAAAAACCACAGTGTTGAAAAGAAAGAGTCAAAAAACTGCATAAAAAACATGACATACTTTCTTGTGCGGTCTTTTTCTAATACGATGCATTATCGGTTGGGTTTATTCTGGGGGGGAGGGGGAATTAAGGAGCCCCAAGAAAAAGAGGATAGGGGGAGAAGGCTTGTTAGCGGCTTCGAGTAGTACAGTGTGTTGGACTGTGAATCGAGAGGTCTGCGTGATGTGGCGTGAAAACAAAGGAAACTTTACTCTCTCCACCCAGGAGTCTTCCCCTCTCTTTAATTTTGGACTGCATTTATCGACTTTGTCGAATTCTAGCGATAAAACTAACCTCCTCCGCAGGCAACTCTTACATAAAGGCACGAGTGAGAGACTGGTACGGAGGACAAAAAGGTGACTGAGTCGGGTGGGGGACCCCAGTGCCCGCTCTTTTGCCCCTTTTTTGCCCCAGAACCCGGAGGACCCAGGAGTTGCCTGCGGACAGGAGGCTAGCGATAAACAAGCATAATAAAAACAACTTCCGGTTTTGAGCCTCGTTTTCATGTTCCCCCAGAGAGCGAGTTAGCATCCATTAAATTTGGAGATGTTCCCGATGCTTGGATCGCTTGGGACTTTTAGTATGTTGATTTAGAGACTAGTTCTAAACTATGATTAGCGAAGAGAAAGATTCTGTTGCAATTAGCAGCAGGTCCAGCAACAAAACTGACTGGACTGTTACCAAACGATAGTTTATTTCTAGCTTGATGTTTTAGACGCAAAAATTCTCCAATACCAACTCCTTCCCAACTCCCATCGTTTTTTCCTTTTGAAAAAGTGTTCTTGTTGAGTTAAGGGGGGATTCTAACTGAATTTCAATGAAATTTTAAGAGGTTTTAAAGAAGGGATAGAAGGGGAAAAAAAATAAATTTTGGAACACGAACAGGTCAATGTCAATCTACTAATTTTAAACTTCAAATTCTAATTTAAAACTACATTAAATCTTCAATATTCTTATATCCCTAAATTTTACAACTCCTTTGAGAAAAACTATTTCCTCCCCAAAATACCCAAAAATCACCTAAAATTTAAAAAACACCCCATAACATAGATTCATGGGATGAGCTAAGAGTTTTTGGATTGCTTGAAACGCGAATGAGATATTTCCATTAAAACCCATGTTAAGTGGCGGAAAAATGGCATTCAGGTAGAATTCCCCCTTAAGTACGTTACTTTTTTTGTTACCTTAACAAAAATATCGTTTGAATAAAAAAATTCAAATTCTCACCTTGTTTCTCACTTGTTTTCGGAAAATATATTTTTTCTAATGAAAGCGATGAAATCTTGAACGTTGTATTTGCCTCAGCAAAATCTTTGAAAAATCACAATCATTAAACACTCGCAAAATACGCAGTTTCCCAAATCGAAAAATTAAGTATCGCAATAAATAGTAGTTAATGTTACGGTAAACCAACCACTCCCCCACTCGCCATGCATCGAAAATAAGCCTTATGAATAAGCAGTAAACGTTACTGTGTATTCTTTACCATTGACAAACACAATCCTTGAACCCTTGGGTGTGCTGCCTCCGTAGTAAGCATTTGTAAATGCGACTTTTTCATAAACCTCTTGTGGAGGAACACTGAACACATCAGAGCATATGTCAAGATCGTGAACGAGGTCTGGTAATGTCACGCGAGAAAACACAGCTAGTATTCTGCTCACATGTCTGACCTAAAAAAACAGCACCTAAATTACATTACAAATCATTTCTCCTTTCTTTCACCCTTAGCTTTTCGCTCAAAACACCGCATGTTACTGTCGGTTAGTTTCTCTGCATCTTCATACAGTCCATACAGTGCAAGCCCGATATAACGAGAGTGCCAAGGTCAGGAAGGTCATTTTTGTCCCTTGAAAATATGCTATGGTCATAGCCTAAAGCCCTAGCTATGCCCCTGCAAGGGACTGGGAAAATGTGTTCGTTATAACGGGGATTCGTTATAAACGAAACCCGTTATAACGAAGTTGTGGGTAAACGACCAAGATCTTTGTTACAGTGGAACCCCGATAAGTTTTCTGTCAACAGCTCATTGTATACTTCAACGAAACAAATAATTATTAGCCAAACCTGATATACATTGGAAACCCGAAACAACGAAGTGCAAGGGACCGGGAAAATGTGTTCGTTATAACGGGAGTTCGTTATAAACGAAACCAGTTCAATTTGCAAACGAATTTGTGGGAAAACGACCAAAATCTTCGTTATATCAGGGTTTGGCAAATAATTATTTTGCATTAAAATTAAAACAGTGTTTGTTGCAGTCCATATAATGAGTTGTCGACAGAAAACTTACCGTCTTTTACTTAACAAATAAAGAAGCCAAAACCATGTATTATACTATCATAAAACACGACGGGAATTTGAGAACACGAGAGAAATTTAGAAAAACACGAGCCGCAGGCGAGTGTTTTCTAAATTTCTCAAGTGTTCTTAAATTCCCGTCGTGTTTTATGACAGTATAATACATGGTTTGGGCTTCTTTATGTGCTTTAAAATATAGATTTACGCGCGCGAAACGATAAAACACGCTGTACTATGTTATATTTACCTATTAAACATAGACTGGAAAATGCGCGCGCTCTGATTGGTTAAAAACCATGTTTTATCAGAGTATAAATCATAGAAAAGCCGTGTTTTATCGTTTTGCGCCGCGTTAAATCTATATTTTAAAGCACATAAAGAAGCCAAAACCATGTATTATACTGTCATAAAACACGACGGGAATTTGAGAACACGAGAGAAATTTAGAAAACACGAGCCGCAGGCGAGTGTTTTCTATATTTCTCAAAGTGTTCTCAAATTCCCGGAGTGTTTTATGACAGTATAATACATGGTTTTGGCTTCTTTATGTGCTTTAAAATATAGATTTACGCGCGCAAAACGATAAAACACGCTTTTCTATGATTTATACTCTGATAAAACATGGTTTTTAACCAATCAGAGCGCGCGAAATTTTCAGTCTATATTTTAAAAGAAAATAATGCACGGCTAGACTCCTATGCAGTACATATGGCAGCTATTTTCTAAACTCCTGATAAAACATTGGATTTTAATTTAACCAATCAGAGCGCGCGCATTTTTAAAGTGGAATATAATAGGACTAAAGCGTTTCAATCTCTGTTGATCTGTTTTCGCATTCAACTTCAGGCCCGTGATGACATTTATTTGTTATATCGGAATATATTTCAAGTTTGGGCTTCTGGATTGTGTTCGTTATAAACGGGGATTTCGTTTATACCGGGCTTCGTTTATATCGAGGTTCTGTTCCATACATTTTACTGTAAACTTTGGCCGAGCTAAAGAATATAGCCTCCATTTGGCGAGGAAATATGCTCGGATATTTGTCCGCGAAACAGTTTACCGAGAGCGAAAGCTCGAGGAAAACTGTGAGCTTCGAGGAACAGATAATGTCCAAGGACAAATATCCGAGCATATTTTGGAAGCCAAATGGAGGCTATTGTAGTTATTATCCTTCAAATATTTGTTCACAAGGACGCTCTGTTTGCCGTGGAAGATCTCGGTCGCCCAAGCTGTTAAACAACAAAATAATTCTGTTGGCGTTCAAAAATATTTCTAGTCTGTTAAAAACAATCAGTTTTATTTAATTTAGCCAATTTATTTGAGACGAAAACTGAACCTACGAAACGTGAAACACAAATTTTCAAAACTGGGGAATATCACTTGGGGAATATCACCCGGATATTCCCCATGTTTTGGCTGCTTCACGTGACGTGTTTAGACCAATCGCGCGCGAGAAAAAATTTTGATGGATTATAACGTTCGTTATACCGGGAACTTCGTTATAAAATGGTTCGTTATATCGGAGTAATCCAACTTTGTTAGACCAATAATGGTAAAAAAGTAGCCTGGAAGAATCCATAAGTGTCTCTGATTGGTTGTTACTCGACCAATCAGAAACACTGACACGACGCGCTTGCGTACATTCCGCCATCTTGAATATCATGGCCCGAAGGAACAAACCTCGTTCCCAGGGTCTTCTCGTTTTTAAACAGCCACCATCTTGAAAAACGAGCAGAACCTGGGAACGAGGTCTTCAGAGCATAAGGGATATTCTATATCAAGAACAAGGGAAAAAACTACAGCGACTACTTGCATTCTACAGTGATAAAAATTCAACCTACAGTTAATCCGAATTGTGTGCACGTCTGATATGTCCACTGACGATTACAGAGCGGCACCCGTGGGATCTTGGGTAGTGTTCTTGAACTGTTCTAAGTAGGTTGTGTAGTTATTGTTGATGCCAAGAGAGTTTCATCCAAATCAGATAGTGCTGTAAGATATGTAAACAAGAAACAAATAAAATAATTGCAAACTTGTCCTCAAAGTCCTATCCAAGGGTTTTGCTCCAAATTATTATATTTATTCAGAATGTTTTATGACACCTTCCTCCCTCCCTCAATCCCTTCCTTTATCCCTTTTTCCCCTTCTTCCCTTTCTTTCCTTCCTTTCTCCCTACCTTCCCTACTCACTCTCTCGTTTACGTACTGACTGACTGACAAACTGACTGACTGACCGAACGACTGACCGACCGACCGACTGACCAACGACCTACCGACCGACCGACTGACTGACTGACTGACTGACTGATGAACTGACTGACTGACTGACTGACTGACTGACCAACTGACTGACTAAACTGACTGACCGACTGACCGACTGACCGACTGACCGACTGACCGACTGACCGACTGACCGACCTGACCGACTGACTGACCGTCTGACCGATTGACTAACTAACCAACTGACTTGACTGACTCGTTACTGACCAACTGACTGACTGACTGACTGCATGATTGATTGACTTACTTACTTACTGACTGACTGACTGGACTGACTGACTGACTGACTGACTGACTGACAAACTGACTGACTGACCGACCGACCGACCGACCGACCGACTGACTGACCGACCGACCGACTGACTGACCAACTGACTGGACCTGACTGGACTTACATAACTTAGAGTGATTTTTAATTGAGTATCGAAAGTAATCCGAAATTTGGGTTTTGCTTTACTACGTTCTGTGATTGGTTTAAAAAACTCGCGCCACCTGCCTCAACCAATCAGATGCTAAACCAAAACCAATCATGGTTGTTTGGTTTTGGTTTTGGTTTTGGTTTTGGTTTTGGTTTTACGACACTCAAATGAAAACGGCTCTACCAACTGACTGACTGGACTGACTGACTGACTTACTTACTTACTTACTTACTTACTTACTTACTTACTTACTTACTTACTTACTTACTTACTTACTTACTTACTTACTTACTGACCAACTGATTGACCAACTGACTGACTGACTGACTGACTGATGAAACTGACTAACTGACTGACTGACTGACTGACTGACTGACTGACCTACTTACTTACTGACCAACTGATTGACCAACTGACGGACTGAGTGACTGACTGACTGGACTGACTGACTGACTGACTGATGAACTGACTGACTGACTGACTGACTGACTGACTGACTGACTGACTGACTGACTGATGAACTGACTGACTGACCTGACTGACCAACTGACTGACTGGACCAACTGACTGACTGACTGGACCAACTGACTGACTGACTGACTGAACTGACTGACTGATGAACTGACTGACTGACTGACTGACTGACTGATGAACTGACTGACTGACCAACTGACCAACTGACTGACTGACTGACTGACTGACTGATGAACTGACTGACTGACTGACTGACCAACTGACTGACTGACTGACTGATGAACTGACTGACTGACCGACTGACCGACTGACCGACTGACCGACTGACCGGACTGACCGACTGACCGACTGACCGACTGACCGACTGGACCGACTGACCGACTGACCGACCGACCGACCGACCGACCGACCGACCGACCGACTGACCGACTGACCGACCGATCGATCGATCGACCGACCGACAGGCCAAAAGTGTCTCCAATTGTTAGGCCACTTGTGCGCCAGGTGGTAGTTATGACACTTAAATAATGTTGTCGTTGTTGTTGTTTATCGAGCTTTTCGCTCCTTAGAGTCCAAAAGTATCCTAACGAAATCTGAAGTTTTTAGTTCACACGGTTCAATCCCTGATATCTCCGTCATGGGACTCTACACCTTTCCTTTTTGTACCCACCCCTTTTGGACGAATATCGGATAATCATCTGTCCACAATGGAGAAGAGCGCGCGTTTTCGGAGGGCGCGCGAGGAAAAAGACGCGCCTCGCGCGTTTTCTCCCTCTCGCGCGCGTCCCTACAACTCGCGCTCTATTACTCCAGCGTCTGCCTACGCGGGCTACTAAAATGCAAAAGTGAACATTTATCCTTACATGAATTAGAAACACCAGGCCTTGATAAGGAGTCGTGGATGGATGTGTCATATAAAAAACACACTAATGCTATATTAATTCCAGGAGCTTGACCATTGTACTGGACGGTCGAGTGAAGAAAATTTACAAGGTTCTGCGTGAATAGCCAAGTGTCATTCGGATGTGAAATATCACGGCATGACGAGAAGTCCTTCGCCAGTGTTTGAAAGTCCTTCTGTGCAATTAGCTGGTCCACTGCCTTAAAGGCGCTCTTGATATTGTTACGACACTGAGGAAAGCAAGTGAAGAATGTTACATCCTGTTTTGTCGCATTGGGGAATGATACTCTCTCTTGGTCGAATTAAAATTTAGCAATCTTATAAAGTCAACTCTCTCTAAGACGGACACCACACTGGACCGGCACCAACTGTCCGTCTTACAGAGGTTTCCGGCTTATCGAGAGTTTAGAGATGCAGCAAAATGACTGAAAAACGGCGCGCAGGGAACAACATCAGGTATCCGTTTTGTAGAGGTGTCCATTAAAGACGTTTATGATGCCCGTTTTGCCTCGTTTTAGCTTGGTTTCGGACACGTTAGACAAATTCACAGCAAAAGAGTCCACAATCAAAATATGTTAGGGGTTTTGGGTGGGATAATAAACAAGGGAGGGGGGGGGGGGGGCTTATAATTAGTGTTTTAGTAGAGATATCGTCGGGACAGCAGTTTGGTGTCCGCTTACTGTAGTTGTCCGCTTACGGGAGGAGGTGTCCTTTAGCGGAGGTTCAACTGTATTTCTTATCTCTTAATACAGTTCGAAGTTCCCGCAAGCGGACACTCACAGGAAGCAGAAAAAGCCCGGGGGGGGGGGGTACTCCCTTATGTGGCCTATACGGGACGTGCCGCTGGACAGGGTATGGTTTTTGGCCTCTCTGCCCTGAACAGGGTATATAATTTCATGCGAGTCTGTCCCAAACAGGGTCTGAACCTGTCCTAAACAGGGTATAGTTGCACGATTCTCGTCGTAAAAATATGGTTTATGCAGTATTTAGAGATTGGAGATGTTTGCCGCGTATCAGTCAACGGGATTCGCTAAATTGCAACCTAAACAGGGTCCTAAAATAGAGGATGTTGCCCTACACAGGGTAGGTATTTTAGGTATTTTAGGGGTTTTTTGTTTTTTTTACTTGAGCTGGCCGCTTACGGGAATGTTTAAAATACAGTTTGTATGAGAGTTCAAGCGTGGTCTTGCCAAGGCGGCCGTAAGTAGAGCTGTCCGCTTACGAGAGTGTCCGCCTCAGAGAGCTTCGACTGTAAGCACAAAAGGCCAATTTTTGTTTTGGGGTGGAAAGGCGATTTTAAATCTTCTGGCGTCCATTTGTACGCTTTTAAATATAAGTAAGTAAGGTACAGATCGTACTTGAACAGATCCGTCAACCAGTGATGACGCAAAACTTCCAGCGGCAACCTAAGGGAAAAACCGAGTAGTAGTCCACATATGAGTGATTAACAAAATGATTATTAGTCCAGTTTCGAATTCCCCGCTCCTTTTACGAAACCGCTGGATACTCGTGAAGCGGGCGCGATTTTTGCATCAGGACGAGGCTAACCCTGTATTCGCTCACGGGGAGCTAATTCAATCGCCATTATACTCAAAACTATTGTACTCAGCTGCTGCACACTGTTTTCCACGGCTTCTTTGTTTCTTTCTCTTACTTTTTTTGCCTTTCTCTTGATCCATTTCCTTGGATGTTTCGCTTTTCAGCGAAGTTGAAACATGCGAACGGGCCTTGTAAACACGAGCGCTCGTGAGCAAATACAGGGTTAGCCTCGTCCTGATGCAAAAATCGCGCCCGCTTCACGTATATTCAGCGGTTTCGTAAAAGGAGCGGGGAATTTGAAACTGGACTAACGACACATGCAGGAGCCCATTAGATGACCCGAAGACCTGTTATCTGAAATTAATCATAACTACAAGAAAATGTGGAAAAAGAAACCGGGAACGTCCGAAGGATACTTGGAGGAAATCAGTTGAATGAGAGATGAAAGACCAGGGCTGGATCCGCAGTGCTGGGGCCAAGTTCAACATGGTACCACTTAGAGGTGAAAATAAATCCGGGCCACGCCCACAAAACGAGATTATATATCTGTCCGAATTTGGCTAAACGTACCCGCTCGGAGCAAGGTTTTGTGTGCCACCTCAAGCCTATGGTGTCGGCAAAATTTCAGGGGAGGGGAGGGGCTGACTGTTTTGGACACATGTGCTAGGTAGGCCAGTCCAAGGACTGACCGACCCAGGGAGTCCAGGCTCAGGGGGTGAATTGCTCCCTGGCTAGGGGAGGGGAGATAGTCAATGTTAGGTGACCAAGGATTGGAGGCCCTCCGGGGCCTCCAATCCACCCCTTCCACCGACCACTGGCGTTACGTTCGAGAATTTTGAAGGGGGGCAACGTCCAGGACAGCTTCGCCAGGTAGACCGGTCCAAGACCTAACAGCCCCAGGGAGTAGAGGGTCAGGGGTTGCATTGTTGCCTGGCCAGGGGAGGGGCTAGGAGTGCATTTTGTCGCCGAATCTCAAGTGACCCTTACTTGGCTTCTTATGACTTGCATTGTGTTTGTGTGGCTTGCCCTGTTTCGCTGCCTAGCTGAGCTGCTTTGGGCCAGGATTGGGCTAGCTAAGCCTCCAGCAATGTGCAGACCTGCACTGGGTCTGTCATTTCCCCGCCGGGGGAGGCTAGGGGGACCGGAAACTGTTTGGTGGGTCTGGCCAAGCTCTCGGGTATGTTTTGTTGAATCAGGACAGATATAGGGGTTGCCTTTACAAATTTCCGTTGATCACCCCCGTCACTATTTATATATGTGAGTCCCACCCCCACCCGGAAAATAAAATCTTAAAATGTCGTCTAATTACAAGGGAACTAGAACGTGTTTTTCGCTAATTCGTTTATCCAATTTCCATGAGAAAGGGAGTTCCTGAACCAATAAGTATATTTTGATTAAAAATTCTAGTTCACATAAAGTCATTATGCTTTCGTCCCTGTTCGAATCATGGGATTTCTGCAAGTACTAGTTTACTGTAGCGAATCAGAAAAGCGTGAACACTTTGATTTAACTTTGACATTTCAATCGTGTATCAGCCAATCAGATGCGATATCAAACCGCAAGAATAATACAGTAGAACTCCAAAGGGAGTCAACAAATAGTTCGAGTTAGCGTGGGTTCGAGTTAGCGTTGTTCTACTGTAGTCACAAAACCACCGGCACCGGTTTTGCATGTTTTGCTTCGAGTTTTGATTGGTTCATTTATATGCGTTTACTTGCATTTGTTGTGATTGGTCAAACACGATTACTTTGAAACCCGCTAAAGTATAGTTCACCTACGTTATTGTATCCCTGAAAGTCCGTCTTGGCCTGGACTGGAGCTTGATGACGCAACCGGCTCCGGACACAAGGTGAGGGTACTGCGAAGAAAAAAAAACCACTATTCTCATTCGCGTAAAAGCCACGGCATGACTTTTCACCGGATCATATAAGTACGTGCTCCTACGGAAAACAGCGCCGTGGTGTTTTCCGCATGACCATAGAAGTCCTCAGGGATAATCTCGGGACCTTATACGCCCCTCCCATGCAAAACAGTGAAAATCGCGCTCTTCTCACAAGTCTACTTGACTCCACAGTTTCTGTAAGTTTTCCCCACCTACCTCCCCTTCCGCCAACGCTGGCAAATCCCCATTTTTCAGCTCACTCTACGCTTTATTCAAAAAACGTTTTGGCATAAATTATCCCTTATAAGGCATAGAGTGGGCTCTTACGCGAATCAACATCAACAGTAAGTAGAAAGGAAAAGACTCTTGGTCAAAACGGCTGGAGCGTCCCGCTTGAGAAATGAGAATAGCTCCTATATCTCCAAATCCTCATCATTAACCTCATCAGTTAACCCCTCCACTCTGGCGCAGAATCCTTTTACACAAATCATGGATCTTTTACCCTGCGTACATGTAGCTTGCGCTGGATAGGAGTTTATAGGACGCGATTTGGAGGGGCGCAAGTCTTCTCCCTCGCGTGTGGGTCGCGCGAAAATTACCCCTTATTCTTGGCGCAACAGATGAAATGAGCCTTATCCCAGGTTAAGGCGGGGTAAACGTGAATTTCAATGAAATTTTAAGAGGTTTAAGAGGCTGTCATCTGTTAAAACCGATTTTTCTTCGAAATTTGGATTTTTCTCATATGCTGGGATTTTGAAGCCTTTACCAAAGTAATTACTAAAATGAGTTTTATTTGATCAAAAATTCTAACTGGAGTTATTTATGATCGATCAAAGTTTGGGCCGGTTGGCACTAATTTCGGGCCCCCCGGAACTGCCAAAATGACGCATATTGCCGTCGCCGTGAAAAAATAAATATTCGTCCTAAAGATCCAATTCTTTTTTTAATCTATAGATATATCATAGAAGTTTGTTCAGACTGTTGCAATTAGAATTCAATTGTGTTACTTCGGCGGTAAAAATTAGATTTTCTACTCACAACTAAAACGAGTTTGTTGAACGAAAAACACCCGAAAATAGCCTCAACTTTGAGGGCAAATTTTAAAAATGCTGGCACTGCTATTTCAGACTGCTTAACTACATAAAACAAAAAACTAGAAATGACCGTTAAATTCGAAACTTGTTGATGACTAAAATAAAATTTGTCAGCACACTACATTTGCAACTCTAACAAACTGGTTTTGAGATTTTGGGAAGAGTTCTGAAAATGTAACAGCAAACGAAACACATTCGCCTCTCACAGTGTTGTTTCTCGGAGAAATTCACATTACTATAATTTCCCTTATATCAATGGCTTTCTGATGCAGAAATTGTTGGTCTCTTTAAGTAATCCTTGATTCCTATTAAGTAACGTCAGAACTCTAAACGTGTACCTCCAGCTACATATCGTTACCAACTAATACCAAAGATATTACATGTAAAGGATACGTGCACATGCATTGAGTATCTGTATCTCGCTCTCAGCGTGACGGTCACATCACAACGTAGCAAGAACGGTCTTTCTTTGCATTACTGACCATTCAATATTGTTTTTCGAAGCCGCTTTGATGATGTAGATTAGTTCGAACTTGAATAGTTTGTAGAGGCATCTTGACAGTACTACTATTACACCACTATGAACAGTAAATAGAGCCGCGCATCGAAAGCATGGAGGAGAAAGGAATGCTGCGATGTTTACATGTGTAATCGGGGGGTTCCCAGTCCCCTTGCGGCTTCGATGACTGATTACAGTTTTCAGCAATTTACCAAAATTCAAACAATTGTTAGTGTTTGCAAACGTGGAGTGCTGGGACAAATTTTATTTTAGTTTCGGGGAATTAAAACAGTCATTTCTAGTTTCTGTTTATGTAGTTAATAGCAGTCGCTGAAAAACAGGTGCCACATTTTTAAAATTATGCCCTCAAAGTTGAGCTATTTTCAGTGTTTCGTTCAAAACTCGTCGTAGGCTGTGTGTAGAAAATACTAATTTTTTAACGGCCCCGAAGTAACACAATTGAATTCTTAATTGCAACAGTACTGAACAAACTTCTATTGATATATCTATAGATTAAAAAAAGAATTGGTGATCTTTAAGGACGAATATTTATTTTTTTCACGGCGACGGTGGCAATATGCGTCATTAATTTTGCAGTTCCGGGGGGCCCGATATTAGTGCCTAACCGGCCGCCAAACTTAGCCTGATTCTCACGACGGTCCGTCTCGGTCCCCCACTCCCTCACTCCGCGCGTCTGATATACCTTGTGCCCTGGAGTAGTCGTGTATTTGACTGTCATCGTAACGCCATTGTATACGAGGTAGTGCCCAATAACAGGCAACGCTCGTAAGAAATGGACCGTGGTAAAGTAAACCACGCGAGTTTTGTCGATCTATAAACTTCTATTCCTATAATCTCCGAAGAAAGCGTGAATTGTCGTCCCGGAATAATCTAATTCCATCTCAATATTTGATCTGTGCACAATTTTAAATTACTCGAAACCACCGATAGAATAGCAGATTTTGGACGTTCGTAATGGGGATTTGCGAGGAAACCATTTGCAAGATTTCGTGGGGAGATTTTGCCAGACGACGAAACCAACTCAGGACTCACAGTAGAGCTTTACAGTTAAGCTTATATATACAAAAAGAAATGTTTTCCTCCCGAAGTTGGAGGAATGGTCGAGAAAAATGTCGTCAAATCTTAAAACTCTCGAACGGCAGTAATAGCCGAAATTTCCTAGAAATGCTGTCGTTCGAAGAAGGTCTTCGAATGAAGCCGCGCTCGGTTTTATTGTTTTGAGTCAACCCGCGATCAAGCACACCTTGGCGTATTAAAACTTACTCAAAGTTAATTCAAAGGCCCACCAGAAAACTATATTTTCATTATCAGCCTCGACACTAACTGTGACAAGCCTCGGCCTCCTTATGTTGGATCAAGTGACAAGAAACCTTCTCTAGTCTGGTGGCGCGCTTTTTCTCCGACCAACAATCGCCGGAACAACAAATGGACATATTTTAAAATTATTTAATATTTTAAGTTTATATCTTTACTGTAATTTATTTCCGTAGTTCATTTAATTAATTGTAATTAGTGCAGACTTAAGGCGCGTATCAAACGGTCACAAACATTTGTCACAAAACATTCTCCTGAGCATTTGTTGTGAGCCGATGTTGAGACTGGCGTTTGACGCACCCCTCTCAACAATGTTGTGAACAAACATTTCTTTTGTTCTTGAAATGTTGAGAGAGTTGTTGTGGCTCGTTTGGACCTGGCATGGTCACAACATGTCACAACAGTATGTTGTGAGAATGTTTTGTGACCGTTTTGATCGCGGCGGCCTTATGTCTTGCCCAATTGTATCTGCCTAACCTGCTTGTATCCAAAATAAACTATGTATATATGCCCTTGTGGTCAGTTGTGCTACAGGTTGTTGTTGACAAGTTCTAATCCGAAACAAATGTTACTTTAAACATTCGACGATACACAGTAACTTTTGACCTTTTTATAGAGGATAAGAAATAAGAATCTATACCTACTAATGGATATCAGGTTTAGTCTCGATTTTTTTAATAAGCAGTGTCCCTAAAGATTTAGCTGTTTACAGTTGGGAGTACACCACATAGTAAAAAGATTATCCTTTATGTTTAAAAAAACAGGATAAGCCCTGAATATCCGTTCGATGCAGTCGATAGTTGGCCAATTGGTGTTCGAATACATGGAATTTATTACAGATGTTAGTCTGAAGTGTCAGCCCTCACCTCCTTCACATGCCAACCCCCTCCCCCCCAAAAAACCCCCCCGCGCCGCGTGGGGCCAGGGTCCTTCTTGCCTGGCCGCCACGGAGCGAGGAGGGTGGCGGCTGACACTGTCAAGACTATATGCAGAGACGTTGTCCTATGAAACAGTTCACATAGAGAGGGACCACAGCAACAAATTTGAGGTGTCACGTCAGGCACAGGTCCCCAAGACTAGTCCTTCAATTATTCAAACCAGTTTGAATTTGTGGGATCAAGTCGTACCGAGATCAAATGTTTTCTCATAGGCTCGATTACCAGCCCGGAACGAAGACCGCGACTCAAGAAGAGCGGCGGAAATTTCGAGCCTATGTTTCTCACCACAACTATATTAATTTTTTGACGACAAATGGGTAATTAACACAAAGGGACTTTGGGTTCATGTGGCAGGCACTAGTCGCCAGGGACATGTCCTCTCGTGTGTGCCCGACAATCTCCGTACACCCAGAGTCAACGGTCTGCTCGCGTCAGCGGGGTCCATCGCCAGGGAAGTTCCATTCCCCCAGAGTCTAACCTGGCGACGCACCGCTTCTAGACGGTAGGAGGACCGTTGACGTCTGGGTACGCAGATTTGAGTGTGGACGGACCTATCTACCTATTACCTCCCACTACAGTCAAAAATGAAAATGGCGGATATGCTCAAAAGGGGGGTAGTGGGGATTGGGGACGAGGTGGGCTCCAAATTTTTTTTTGAGCGACTTTGGGACCTCACATTATCTTGCTCCAAATAGGGGTCAAGGGAGGGCGTCTAAAAAGTTTGGTCCAATGAGGACGTTTCCAGGTTGTTCAACAAAAAAAAAGGGGGCAGATGCCGCAACTCATAACAATAATCTAGAATATAGAACAGTACATGTACACAACCTAAAACTACAAACATATGCCATACATGCACAATGTAGTGATGAGACAGGCTTGCCCATTCACTTTTTTCCTCACTCCAGATGCAGTATGACATCAGAACCATGTTGAGGATCAGGCAAATAAAAGTAAAAAATGACCAAATATGTTTATACTGGCATTTATGGTTTGACACAAGCCTGATTTCTTTCTCTTTTTGTATATAAATAAGTAAGCCTATAGCGATGTTTGCCTCGTTACGTCAACCTAATTGTTATTAATGTGCCAACCGAGAACTATTTGGCTGTTGAAACAAAGAGTTCTTTTGCTGTACTGGTTGGCAAGATTTGAATAACAAAACACATTTGACGTAACTGTTGATCAACAGTGAACACTCCTATAAGTTTTACACAGGTTTACAGGTATAGGCGTCCAGATATTACATAAACAATAATGAAATAGAAATAAACACTCACGCAATGGCTTATACAGTGCGCTTTATCCACAAACGCACTACCTATAAGCTTAACATATGTTTTGTAAATGTCCGAAGACAAACATATAATTTTCTCTCCACCGAAAAAAAAACACTCGCGTTCTCGATCTTTGTATTTACGGGCCTTGTCAATCCCCTGTTAAGTCCAGCTGTGATTCCCAGAGTCTGTTAGGATTTGGTTTGATCTGGCCTATAAGGACTAACCTAACGGACGAAATCGACTATAAGCCTTCAGGGCCGTAGCTAGAATTTTTTGAATGGGGGGGCAATGAAGCGAGTGTCCGAAGGCGCTGAGGGCCGGGCCTAGGGGGGTCTGGGGGCATGCCCCCTGCAGAAAATTTTGAAATCTGAAGGGCTCGGGAAATGCCTATTTTCAGGCATTCTGCCATGAGATATTTTGTCAAAAAATCAATTCTCGATAAAGTGTCAAATTACAGGTATTTTAGTGCTTACAGCAATATTTCCGAGGTTTATGTTAACTTTATACATTCCCGTATATCAGCCGTTAAGTACACTAAACCTTTTATTAGTCTATTTCGTGTGTAAAAGAATGTCTCCCAGTTAGGATTTCCCGCTCACCAAAATATATTTCTCAATCAATCGTAAATGTTCTAAGTTAGTATGCGTACCGACGACAGTCAAAATATCAACTACTTTCCTTAGTTACCTAAGAAGTAAGAAGTCTCTCGCCCTCTTCGTTCCCCCATCATCTTTGATTTAATATAGCCAGAGCAAAAATCATGGGGAGGAGTACCCCAAGCCTTTGAAATTGTTTCAATCTTGTTTTTGAAAGACCCTCGGCATATATTTTATCAAGAAGGGTCGGCTGTTTGAACGCCCCCCCCCCCCCTGACAAAAAACACGCAGTTGTTCGTTTTTCCAGAAAGCATTCTACCCATTCATTGGGGGGGCAACCTGCCCCCGCCTTGCCCCCCCCGCTAGTCTTACGGCCCTGAGCTTACATGTCACTTATTAGCATTGGCTTCGTGCAGCATCAGTATTAAAAGGTCGAATGTTTTTGGCGGTGAACGAACGGAGCCATCTGGAACACACAGACTTTCCCAAATCCCGTTGGGCAAGTTCAAACAGCCTCGTCATTTTTGGCGATAAAAGCCTTTTAAAGCCTTTTCATGTTCAGGAAATAGTTAAGGCCCCATCAAAAAGGGGCAAGCTTGTCTTTAAAACATCGTCCACATCGTCCGCCATCTTAGGATTTGTCCTCAGTGCTCGTACATAGTCACAGTTCCTTAAATTCCTGACTTCTGCGTAAAGTGTAACATTCGCTCTGATTGGTGTGAACTTGCACCCAATGGAACTATGACGTCAAATACACCGTAACTCGCACAAGGTATAAAAGTCAGGACGGGGGAAGTGAGGGAGTGGGGGACGCGTAGACGGACCGTACTGATGAGAATCAGGCTAGCCCAAACTTTGATCGATTGCATCACACTAACTCCAGTTAGAATTTTTGATCAAATGAAACTCATTTTAGTGAATTACTTTGGTAAAAGGCTTCAAAATCCCAGCATATGAGAAAGAAATCCAAATTTCGAAGAAAAATCGACTGGTCGAGTTTTTAAACAGAGACAGCCTCTTAAAACAGGAATAGAAGAACAGAAAATGATTTTGAGAACACCCAACAGACAGTTTGATCACTCCACCACGGAGTGCTCTTGCCGTGGTTATCCAACTGTCTGTTTTTGTCCATTTACTAATTTTTAACTCCAAATTCTAATTTAAAAACTACATTAAATCTTCAAATATTTCTTATTTCTCTAAATTTTACAACTCCTTTGAGAAATGTCCTGCCCAAAAAATACCCCAAAAATCACTACCAAAAATTTACAAAACACGCGCCATAAACATCAAGAGAATATATATATTCTCTTGATAACATAGATTCCTGGTTTTGAGCATAGGAGTGTTTTATGGATTGCTTGAAACCAGGAAACTTGACACGAGATATTTGCCATTTAAAAACCCATGGGTAAGTGGCGGAAAAATGGCATTCAGGTTAACTCCCGCCTTAGAGCTGTTTTAGTCTTATTTTAGTCTTATGTTTCTTCAATGTACTAGCCTGATAAAGTTTTGAGATTTTTGCGATCTTGGTTGTTAGATATGTATAGTATTTACCTTGAGTCTAAACCACGACGGCCAGTGTGAGCTCTGGGTACGACCCGCCATCATGCAATCCATTTATTTTCATCTGTGAGGTTGTACATTTCACGAGCCGAAATGACACAGAATTCAGCCAAGCTCAGACAAACTAATGAAGGAAAATCCAGAGTCATAATCCCTAGAGAGAGTGTCCGAAATGTGTGCGGAAATTCTTTTCCCTCGGACCGCTCTTCTCGTGCTTTTTTACTTCCGTTTAGGCGATAAGAAGAGGGTCAAGGAAAAACATTAAGGGGGGGGATCAAATTTAGTATTAAGAAATTTAAAAAGACGGTGTCCGACCATCTGAAAGTTTTTCCAAAAACAACTCTCGTTGCCAGGGTCTCTCTTCCTCGCTCTTGGAGGAGGGGGAAGTAGAGACCCTGGCGAAAGTGGAACCGAGGTTGTTATCCCTAAAGCGCTCTTCTCCTTATAGAATATCAGATACATTGTCGCCGGGAGGCAGACAGGTGATGAGAATAAAGACAATCATCAGATAGTGGGATAGTTGATGCGCCACCAAATTCTCAGAAACCGAAAGAAAAACTCAGAATAATATAGCTGGGGGTAACCTGCGATGGACTTTACCTTACTAGCAATACTTACGCCTTGCTGACTCGAAAGGAAAACGGAGATTTCTCGGGGGTTCTCCAAGCAGTTGTCAAAAGTTGCTTAACCCATAGTAGCGATTGTTCATAAAATACTCCAAAGATAAGGCCGCCATATTGCTCTGCCTAGTTCGACGATATTCCCTGAAAACAAGTTGATACCTGCACGTGAACTTGGTATATGTCAGCAACTGAAAATACTTGATTTATCGCCTCCCCACTCAGAGCTACTCAGTGTTATAACATTTTGTTCATAGCACGCTCGCGATTGGTTGCGTAAACTGTTTTGGATGCAGTTTATGTATATCCGCCCGGGTATGACCGTCACGTGGCGTTTTGTAGGTTTTATCAGGAGCCATAGTCCCTGATTATGGCTCCTGGTTTTTAATTTATAGCAGAAATAGAAAAGTGGCCGCTTTGTCCATCACATAACCTGATCATACAACAATCAATTCGAATTTTAGGAGCCGTTATTTTCTTTCATTATAGACGCTGGGCCCAATCTCGCTACACAGAGTCAACGGTCTCCTCAGTCAGCGGTAGTAGTTCTGCCACGGTTAGACCTTCTGGGGGAATGGCATTCTCGTCCCCAGAGCGCCACGATCCTTTTGGGTGTCAGACACCAAGAATCGGGACCTCTGGAAACCAATTTGTTGAACATGCGCAGAGTACTCCGTTCTAGAAATGTTCTCAGGCCAATCAGATC
Source organism: Desmophyllum pertusum (assembly GCA_029204205.1). Lineage (NCBI taxonomy): Eukaryota > Metazoa > Cnidaria > Anthozoa > Scleractinia > Caryophylliidae > Desmophyllum > Desmophyllum pertusum. Next base: position 227,444 of record MU827813.1, read on the forward strand.
TTGTCCGATTTGACGGGAAGTCCCGAGATTCGCGGACTTCCGGTGTTTGGAACCGGCCAGAGGTTCCGATTCTTGGTGCTGACCAAAAGGATCGTGGCCTCTGGGAACGAGAATGGGGGAATGGAATAAATATCGAATTTTTTGATTGGCTGTTCCGTGTAACAAGCAGAGGAAGTGACCAACAAGACCGTCCGTTATCCCAGAGTTCCACCTGGCGACGACCAACCGCTGACGGAGGTGACCGTGGACGCTGGGTACGATGAAGCAACCTCGTTCCCAGGGTCTCTCTTCCCCCACGAAGAGAGACTCTGGGTACGAGGTTGGCTCTGAGGCCGAGGAAGATTAGTTCTGCTAGTCGAAATATCGGCCAATAAATCTGCCCTTTTGCCGTAGTGCCAGCCTTGCAATCGCTGTTATTACAGTTGAGCCTTCAGTCAAATATTCTTTTTGTTTCCAAAAGTATGCAAATAAATAAAATGAAAGAATATACAACTGTATATCCATATCAATAAACAAACATGAACATGATGATGAAGATTACTATATTGTCCTATTTTATATAACAATCTTATAGTCCATTAAAAAGTATACCCTATGTCAGACCACAAAGGCGAAAGCTTCAACTCCTGCTTCAACCCTATTTCTGACTAAAAGAACCGATAGGGGACCACACCTCCCCCACCCCCACCCCGAAGGTCTTACATTCGGAGGTCTTATCTTATCGGAACTTTACGGTACGACGTCTCTCGCGCTCCCGGGGGGGGGGGGGGAGGGTACTCAAAAACGTTTTATACGGGGAGGCTCCGCCCAGAGGTCCAACCCCTTACCCTTTCATATACCATTTTTTACAGAAAAGGTACCCCTTTCATATACCTTCCATAGAAAATGGTACCCCTTTCACATACCTACAGTAGAAGCACTGCATCCCTTTTCTATAACCCTTGTAATGAACCAGAAGCTCATAAGCTTCTGAATGAAACTTAATGAACAATATATATCACCAGAAATCATCAAGCATTACCAGTAGAAGATGTTAACCAAACAATAATATCATTTACTCGTGAAATCCCTACCCTTTCACATGACCTCGAGCCTAAAAAAGGACCCCTTTCGGGCGGAGCTCCCCGTATAGTCCATTATAGGGAGTACCCCCCCCCCCCCCCAAACAAGAATTATGGATGGAGCAGTTTGACTCTATACATACCTCCATCGATAAATCCCGCAGACATTTCAAATTCTCCTCCGATGTATAAGAAAACCGGTCCATCACTCTTCCTCCAGTAGTTAGCATTTACCCAATAACGTTGCTTAAACGTCTTCTGCGACGGTTCAAAGTGATCCACCGGTTGCAATATGGCGTATTCCTCGATTGGATCATGTCGGCTGTGCAGTGATTGTTGATGTTTGTTTACAATTTGGCGGATCTTGTAAAATATCTCGGTTTGTAAGCACGAGACGTGATGGATAGTGATCAAGAATAGCAGACTGTGGATGACGAATTTAAGCATGATTGTACAGTTTCGATTATAACTCGAAGTAAAAGTGCTTTTCCTGGGGGTCATTTCCTGTTCAATCTCCTGACAACCTCGTGATATATATAAAAAATATAAACAGCAAGCAGAGCGTAACTACAAATATGTCACGCTATCACGTCAGCTGTCATGTTTTTTTGAAAGCACACTCTCTCCTGTATAACTTACTTATAACTTACTATTTTTTCAAGGTAATGTATTAGTTCAGGAGCATATCACCCTCAGTGGAGCCTCCATCTCCCTTATTGGCCCTACGACACAGCGTAGTTACACCTTGAGCTATTTTTAGAATTACTTTTGCCGCGAAAATCACCCGTTTGCGAGCCCGAGGTTGTCATTTATGTTTCAGATTAAAAATAACCAAGAATGGACTAGAGGAACGCGGAATAAAACTAGAACGGCGGAATGTCGTTACTACGAATTATCACTATTGTCCGCGGATGTATACGGAAATCTTTTCGCGGGAGAACGATTCTAAAAATAGCCCAAGGTGTAACTACGCTGTTGTCATTGATCAGTACAGATAGAGGCTCCGGGGTGATATGTGCTTCATACATGTCTGAATAGCTTACACCTCTCCCGAAGCAGAAAGCGACACTTTTTTTTAGCAAAATTCTGGTGAAAATACCTCTCAAGTCGGACATTAGTGAGTATATTTTGCACAATCCAATAGATTATAGGCCGGATATTATATTAAATGGACCTACTGGTATGCTTATCGTTCATTTGCATGAATCAACTGTAAAATAGTTTTTACTGATCAGCTTTGAAAGGAACTGTAAATATGCAATTGGAACTTGTTTCCAGTTCTGACGTCACAGCTGTCAATTAAGGTCTAGCCTTCTTCTTGACCTTTTATAAAGCTATCTTGCCTATTTCATTTCTCTCTCTCCTCCCCACTCTTCCCTTTCCCCTCCATTGGTCTTCGCGCGACTGCATCTGCTGTTGAGTCGGTTTCGCATAGCAACCGTCCAAGCACCTCTCCCTCGGTCGGGTTCCCGCCAATGCCGCGATCGCTACGGTATACGGCGACTGGAACGCTGGTGTGCACTACCTGGTGCACTACCTGGTGTACTACCAGCCAAACCCGTGGTCGATCGTCACTGTAGCGATTCGAACATTAATTGCAGCCATTCTCGTTCCCTGAGAGCCTCCAACACAACAATGACAACAAGCTTTAATAAATGTAAAGATGGTAAATGTTAAGCTCGGTCGTACTGTAGTAAGGTGAACTGTATTCAGTTTGTCACGAGTGTGGGACAAATTTGGGGATTTGAACCCATGATCTTCCGTACACCGGTTGGATGCTCTAACCACTGAGCTACGGAGTATCTCATTTGGTGAGCGGTCCTGGCCATATGTGACACTCGTCCTGCATACTGCTAGGATCGGCCTATAGCATCAGCAATATCGAAAGCGTCATGTGTAATAGATGTAAAGATGGTAAGTTTTATTTTTTGATCACGTGGTCAGCGAAATTTTACAAATAAACCGCGTGGCCCTGGGGACGAGAATGATTTGCAGCAAAATCACAAATCTCGTTCCCAGAGTCCTCGACTCCTCGTTACCCTTATCCGGTCCAGCGGCGTCCTTGTTGCCCGTTCCTGTCGCTGGACCGGATAAGGGTAACGAGGACTCTGGGAACGAGATTGGCAAAATCACAATCTCGATCCCAGAGCTCTTCTCTTTTGCGCATGACCGTAGTCAAGAAAAGCCGCGAAGGTCTGGGGTCGAGAATGGGCAAAGTCACTGTCAGACGGTAATGCGCATAATTATTTGTAGGCAGTTTTTTTGGATCAATGGCCGGGCTAGGGCTGTCCACAATTTGCTCGAAATGTCTCAAAAAGTTGCTCAAAAGTTGCTCCAAAAATTGCTTTTTTGATTTTTAAAGTTGCTCTTTTTTGTCCATGGGCTCCTGTTTTTGTCATTTTTTGTCCAAAGAAAAAAAATATGCTAATCGCCAATCGAAGTAACATTTCTAAGCATTTTCATGCAATTTTAATGCAACTCAAGACTCAAATGGGTAGAAATTGCTCAGAATGCAAAAAGTTACTCGAAATACGAAAGTTTCCAAAAAGTTGCCGAGCAACTTGTGGACACCCCTAGGCCGGGCTCTCGGTCAATGAAAAGGAAGAAAAAAAAATGCATCGAATGATAATAAACTTTTCGAAATTGACACCAGGCGCCAAATAAATCTGCCATTTTGCCACGATTTTGCCGTAGTGCCAGTGTTTCAGTAGCTGCACCCCTTTCTCGACCCCAGACCTTCGCTTTCTTGACAACGCGAGGCCGGCGTCAGTCATGCGCAAAATCGAGATTAGGCCCGCGGGAAACTCGAGCCGGAAATAGTCTGCGTTTGAAGGCTAGTGTTTTAGGTTCTACGCGTTCTACGGTGTGTGGTCCGCTAGCTCTGTACTCAAAAGTTAAAACTGGAACATATGTGAGTATGTCTGTGGAAAAAAAAAACCCGGGAAAAAAAACACAACTGCTTTTCCGAGGTGCTTTTTTCCGTGGTCCTCCCTCCCAGCGGTCCCAGTCCCCACAGGAGGCAAGGGCGCGCCGGACGCTACCGCTGACATCATAGAACGTTATGCATATTTTTGCTTCCCTCCCATCGCATCCCGTCGAGGTGATTGCGAAGCTTTGCTGCGGACACGGAGTGATTTTGACTGAAAAAGAAGGTAGGAATCGCATAGTTTAACTATTCTCAACTCAAGCCCATAGTTTGTAATTCGGTCGTACAAGTAACTATTGTGGCCTTATTAGCGAGCCAATAAAGGAAAATCAACGAAGAAGCGAAACTGTGATTTTATGTGTGAAGCGTCAAACACATGCGGATATAAGCTTAATAATTGCAAATGTCAAAGGCCCTCATGTGTTACCGGCCTGCGAGGACACAGTGTATAGCCAATAGAACCACGACACCCAAATAAGAAATGAAATGTTCATGTAACTTGCAGTAAAACCGTTTGTTGTTATATGCGAGGTAACCCTTGGAAGAGGAAATATGCATTTCATTTATTGTGAAGATTTTGCCACGAGATTAATCACGACGAAGATTCACTTGGCTCGGGTTTCCAACTTCGTTTTTCCCCGTCTACAGACGAAAACAGGACATTTTAAGATAACAAAATACTCAACAAGGGAGTATCTATGTATGGAGGTAGTTATTGAAGCCGTAAACGTTCAAGGAATTTCGGTTTTGGACAGAGGTGCGTTCGAGCGTGTTCGTTCACATACCCAGCTTACGTCCACGCAACCCTGTGATATTGGAATGCTTTTAACACGTATAGTGCGCATATAATTTCGACAGAATTGTTGTGAAATGGAAGTTCTGAAGTAAGAAGCTGGTCTTTAGAAGCGGAAAGCGTTCTTGACGCTGCCTGAAAGAGGAAAATAACAATACTGTTTGTTCGAAAAATACCGCATCATTGTACAAAGTGATCGAATGTGAACAATTTCATGCCCATATATGGTAATGTGTAAGCAGCAAATATATTAGGCAAATAGATGATGAATCTGTGCTTTGCGAAAATACAAATTGCGTCACACATTCAATATAGTTTAACTGTTATTTCCGTTTGATTCAACTACTGGCTTGTTTTGAAGCTGTTGATAGCTGACTGGATCACTTATAGTTGATTTTTGACTGGAAAAATTGCAGTTCAAATCTAAAATTAAACTTTGCCCACAGTAAAGATTCAGAGTTGATGCTTGAACGTTTATATTTTCATCAAGCATTTACAACTGCCATTTGGAAAATATCTGGCTGACAAGACGAAACATGTCATTACATCATTAGTCGGCCCCATGTAGGCGTTGTGCGAGTATATCATTGAAGCTCAAGAATTTATCCTTATATGGTTTCTTATCAACAGTAATGCTTATTTGCAACCACTGGGAATATGCAATGCCAATCAACTGGCTTGCAACTTTTACATGCATATGAAAACAAGGAAAGTAATATTTAATCTAAGGAGAATGCCATGCTGAATCGTTCACAAAATGCAGTATAAAACGCAACCATAATAAGGCGAAATAAAGCTACTTATGCCTGCCTTGCTACCTTTTAAAGATAAGGCGGGTACAAACCACATTATTTTATGCCAAGGAATTAAATAAAAGTGATTAATTAATTTAGACAAAAATGACATCATCAACTTTTCTACTGTGTTTTCTTGGCTTACAGTTGAAAAACGCAAAATATATATTACCTTATATAGACAAAGAGAAATATAAATGGTTTTCACTTCACTCAGATCGCCAGGAGACTGCTCGATGCGTGTACATGATAGCAGCGCAAATACAAATTTAAAGAAGAAACAAAAGTTGACAGGTTACTCGAGTTTTGTAGCACTAAGGTGATCATCAGACCCGTGCCGTTGGCGGGAGAAGTGCGAGATAAATTTTAAAACTAAAGTCATGGAAGGTTTTTTGGGGGGGGGCGAGGGGGGTAGGGCGCTAGGGGGGTGGTGAGGGCTGGAAGCCACATTGGCTGCAAAGAATTTGTTTTTCATTCTTTTTTTTTACCTTTGTATATAATTATTTGCTTTGTCATATTTTCCTCATCATGGATTGCTAGATTCCAAAATAGGGCTGATTTACAAACGAAAGCAGGAATGTGACTGAGTCTCTATGCATATTACTAATGTTTATATCACAGAAACTGTACACTCGTAATTCTGGCTGTTGTCGTAAATTATATCATTAAGCCAAGCAACGTCTTGACTATCAGAGGAACAAATAATACTGAGTAGGAGGTAGTAGTTCATTGTTCTAGAATATCATTTTGGTAAATTTTATCTTTGCATGGCTCTGAAATTCGTACTAACACAGTATTATTATTGTGATTAATTTTTAACTGAAAGTGTATTTTGTTTCAATTTCCTACATGCCACATCCTTGAGGTTTTTAACCCTTTAACCGCCGCACATTTTTGGAGCGAAAAGTGGCATGACACGCGGCACCTTTTGAAAATGGGGGCTTTCTTGTCAAAAAAATTTGCGTATCGATATTTCCAAATGCAAGCTAGTAGCACAATGTTAGTACATCCTGTTGAACTAAAAATAACCAATCACTTAAAAGAACATTTATCACAAACAATGAATGTACTAAAACATTGGGATTTATTTTCATTCAAAAAACTGACTGATAAAAAGATCAGTGCAAAAATGCTGCCCTCTACATCTTTACCACATTTAAGCCTTAAGATCAATCTAGTTTATGCATCCCGTGTCACAAGTAAATATATTGTCCTCAACGTTTTCACAATTGGTTTCAAAACATCTTCTACGGCACCAGCAGTTATCGATCGTTGGAATTGTGCAATATATTTTCTTTCGACCCCTCTAATTCACATCAAAATTTGCTCTTGACTATACCACTTCTCTTTCATGGTTGTTGTTAAAAATGGAGCCGTAAAAAATCACGCACTCAAGCTGTTCTATCACCATTTTTCAAACGCCTTTCTTTATCGTTCAGTCTCGTAGACAACAGACCGCCCATTTTTGTATTCAAAAAATGCATGTGTTTTCCTCATACATGAAATAAATTAAGCTCTTTCCATATATGGAATGTAGTGCCCAGTTTTTACTTTGTTTTAGGTTAGGTCTGTCGGTGCCTGTTCAATTTCGCCGGAAAACCAGGCGCGTGGGGTCACAGACTACTTCAGGGTTTAGAGCTACGGCGTTGTCACAATTGAAATTTGGTTATCAAACATCTCTTAATTGAGTTTGAATTCTGCTCGACAAAAATTGATATCATCGAAACATTCATGAGTCTGAAAAACACCAAATCAAACTTCGATTATTGAACTTTTGATTTGATCCCTGAATAATGCTTTGATTGCAAGGTTCTCAGTAGTTTTTTTTGAACAGCGCTCGCTAAAGTATATAAGAGGCAACTACAATTGATAGAACGACCGGCGTATAACCAAAGTCTTGTAATTTCAAGCCAGACAGGCGGTGGACTTTACTTTTGTCCGGGGGGTGGAGTGGTGCGCGGCGGTAGGGGGTCGAGGGGGACTGACAGTCCGGGTGAAAGTCCACCTGTTTGCCGCCTTTCTACTGAGAACCCTGTTTGATGTGCTCGCTTTTTTGATGTGCATTTGGAAAATGTGTTGGTATGCCAACATGTTTTAACGCATCTAATTTGGCTACACTTATCTGCAACTGTACTATAACTTACCTTTGAGTGGCACTGTATGAGAATTGGTTTGGGTTATTGAAGGTAGTCTTGAAGTCAATGCTTGATATTTACTGTCATTCACTCTTAAACATGTTTAAATTACTATTTTTTTTTCAGGTTTTGAATTTGGAAGTTCACTTTAATCAACAGCAATCATGGTTAGTATATATGGTTTTTAACTTCTTTTCTTCTCCTTTCGCCGCATGGAAACTGGATCTAGAAATTTACCAAGCATTCCTTGCACACGCTAAAGCATGGAGGCAACGAGTAAGACGATCAAAGGTTTCATTTATCTTGTTTAAAATAATCCTCTTTTGACCTGCTGCTGTGAAAATACTCAGAAAGATGGTATCCTTATTAACAAGTAAATACTATTCACAACAAAGAGTTTTTCAATAATTTTATTAGCCTTTATTTAGTTTAATTCTTGCTAGACAGGAACAAAAAACTGCTTGCCCAATCTGGCAAGTTGTGCTGGAATTTTACTTGCCCAACACATCATTTTACTTGCCCTGGGCAAGTGGGCAAGCATTAGTGTTGAAGCACTGACCCCGAAATACCTGTGGCCGGCTGAAACCGGCCATAAAAAACACATGTTGTTGTTGCCCTCGCTCCCTCGCTGGAGAGGTTTTGGTTCCCCTATTGTTTTAGAGGCCAAATAAACCAATCAAAATCCGTCTTTTGTGCATATTTTTAGAGAACTCTAAGGTTCCTAGAAAGGTTTTTTCATGTTGTGATTTTTTTATTCAGTCAGTTCCTTCGTCAGTCAGTGGGGGTGGGGGAATGCAAATCCAAATTAAGATATGAGTCATTTCATAATCGAATAATGAAATTAAAGAATGAACTTTTTTGATGAATTAAGTGGGGCGTTCATGCATTATAGTGTGTGATCATAATACATGTACATCATTATAATAATACTTTATTCAAATATAATTAAAAGATAAAAATATTTGAACAGGTAGATCTCGAGGTTAACCCTATATACAGATCACCTTAAAAAAATAAAAAAATAAAAATAGGAAATCAAATAAATAATAATAAAGTCTAAAGACCTGGTATAATGTTCTCATGGATGTTGTTATCAATTCCAGGCATCTGGTATAAAAGTTGGTCAGGACTGTAAGGAGATGTATATAGCTATCCAAAAAGATAAAAAAAAAGGATATGTATCATGACATGCGGGGAAAAGGAGATATGTGTGGAGAATAGTCAATGCCCGCACCCAGACAAAACGCCCGAAACAAGTGAAAGAATCTTTGATGAGATGAAGGAAGCAATATTGAAGCTCAACGAACCTCGTTACATCCTGTTTGACTTTTCATATACACGGAATAGTGGTGGTTTTAAAGATGTTCCAATTTACATATTCTGGTGAGCAAGGAGCTTTATGTAGAATTGAATTACAGTCGAACCTCCGCAAACAGACACTCCCATAGGTGGACACCTCGTAAGCAGACACTTGTCATGTTCCCAGCTACATACAAACACTGCATCTTTAACCTCCCATAAGCGGACACTTTTTTCTGGTCCTGATGGTGTCTGCTTATGGGAGGCTCGACTGTATTTAAATTTATGGCACGGAATGTGAAGACAACCAAGCAGTCCTTTTTTTCTCATTTCTCACAAGTAATCAAATGTTTTTTGTGTTGTGTTACACAAACGCAACACCTTAGTTTGTGTGGAGCTTTTTGTTTCTTCAGTGCAGGTTTTAATTATTATTATCAATTTCGCATTGGAAATCACATGATTTTTAGGGTACATTTGGAGTACCCTTACAGGTCGTGACATACACAGTGGGACAAATCTAGCGGACATTGGTGGTTCTAACTAAAAATCTGTGGATGAAACCCTAGTGTGTGACCATTCAAATGAAAGCCTATTGAGCAGTACTTTCATGTGGTGCTGTTTGTTTTTGCAAAGTGAAATTCAAGATTTTTTCCTCAGTTTTGAACTTAGCACTCTTGGGGGTGAAAGGGTTAATGTTGTTACCACTCTTTTCTTTGCTATGCGACCTTCGAAGTCAAACCTCTGACTGTGAAGTTGGCAATACACTTCCGTCAATCATGCGTAACGATATGACTAGACATGTCCAGACATTATTATGCAAATTTGTGTCATGTAACGCAATCATAGTCAGTGCTGTTTTCGGCCGGCCGTTTCTCTGTTTGTAGACAATGACAACGGATCCAGAAAAGTTCTTTCCTTTGCAAATGGCGGTAGCGAAGTGTAAAAGTAGAAAGCAGTGGCCTTTCAGTACATTACAATCGTGGGTGCATGATTTTGTCGCACGGCAGGAGAAAAGCCACATAAGGTACGCATGATTGACGGAAGTGTATTGCCAAGTGAATTTTGATTTCGAAGGTCGCGTAGCATTGAAAAGAGTGGTAATTGTGGCTACAAGTTTGTTTTGTTGACTTGAGTGGTATTGTTATTTGCAGGTGTCCCGATTGCACAGGCATCAAGCAGAAGATGAAGTATGCCTCTTCCAGTGAGTACCTGAAGAAAGCATTTTCTGGGATTCAACATTTTTGAATGTCATGATTTGGACGAGTTTAGCTACAAAGAGATAGCCGAGGAGTTGAGAAAAAAGGACAGGCAATAAGTATGTGAACTTGTCATGGAAACTAACTAACCATATGCTTGCTCTTTTGGTGAATTTTTGATGAGAAACTCCTTTACCTGTCAGTGCTTGCTTGGCAAGGAGTATGTAATTTTGAATAAAATAACACGATGTGTGCAACTGTGTAATGTAGTTTGATTTAATCTGAAGTGTTGTTCAAGATTACACTTGCATGTACGCTAACAAAAAAGTTAATAAATCACAAATTTAACTTGAATTGACATCTTTATTTAAACCTAAAGAGTCCCGAAGTCAGCATACAAAACAACCTCGTTCCCAGGGTATCTCTTCTTCTCTCACTCTAGGGGTGGGAAGAAGAGATACCCTGGGAACGAGGTTGCATACAAAATATATTATTAGACATGTTAATATACAGCTAATTCGAGAAAGGTTGTCGTTAAAAAGCGCACGTGACAATCCTGGACGGTAATCTGGGATATGATCAATGAATTTTTAATAAGTTAAATAAATACATCAAACCCGCGATGCCTACTTTTGTTGCTTTCTTATAGCACTCGCAAACATACGTCCATGGCGTCTTTTGCCATTTTCTCAGATTTCCCTGAAACGCTGAAGTCAAGGAACCATGAAGTTAAAACTACCCACAATACCTTTCGGGATTGTCGCGTGTGCTTTTTCCGACAATTTTCTCGAAACAGCTGTATTTTTACAGTGTGACGCGCCTTAGCATAGTCACCCCAACAAACTTTGTTACAAGTGTCCTCTCATAATATTATAACTTTTGTTGATAAAAAACGATGTGTCAAGTTTCCTTTTGATCGTGTTGAACTTTGCAAGGAGACGTGTCCGTCAAACCAATTCACGCTCCCTGATGATTAACTTGTAAGAGTTTGTTGGGTGGCTATGCTAAGGCGCGTTGGGCACTGTAAGAGTCCTTGCTGTATTTTGATGAGCCTGTAGGGGGAGTCAATAAAAATGTGTCAAAATGGACAGCAATACTGCCCACTCAAATGTGTAATATAAGGGCCTCCACAGACTAGAGAGATAAGTAAATAGTTGTCGATAAAAAAGCCAGTGTGTGAAGCTAGTTGTCGATAACTAAGGCCCTTAGTTATCGATAACTAGCTTCACACACTGGATTTTTTGTTATCGACAACTTTTTATGATCAACAACTATCTCTCTAGTCTGTGAGGCCCTAAGAGGAGGGAGCTGGGGCAGTAAAATTGAAGGGCTGAGGGCATTACCAGCCTATATTGATTTTTTAGGACCTTTTTTTTTTCCATAAGATTTGCCGCGTTTTTTGGAATGTGACCTAAAATTAGTTACCAAACATTTCCCCGTTATTTTTTTCGCTAGTTTCTCCTTTGTTTTCGAGAAATAACGTGTTGACAAACATTCATTTTTACGGCAGTTACGCTTTGTAAAGAAACCCTTTGTTTCTTTGAACAATGAATCAGTCAAACGGTAAAATGGCCCGTCGTTACAGGGATTTTATATTTACATTACGTTTGTTTCAGCGACTCTCCCTCCCCCCCCCCAAATCAATGTTGCGCGTCATTTGACCTTATTTTCACAGGATTGAATTGCTAGGCTCCAACATTGATAGGGGGAGGGGGGACTGTAAAACAGTGTTTTTACTTCACGGTGTGATGTTTCTTTTGTAGCATCAGTTAGGTCAGGTAAACGTTCAATTCTTATTTAGTTTCTATCTCCATTGCCGCTGCAACAACCTAAATATTTTGATAACTCACAACGCTGAAAGGGCAGTGATTTCATTAGTAAATCATTGTAACAACGGCCATTTACCGTTTCACTGATCTTCATTGTTCAAAGAAACAAAGGTTTTTTAACAAAGCGTTCCCCGGGCCATTAAAACGAATGTTTGTCAACACGTTATTTCTCGAAAACGAAGGAGAAACTAGCGAAAAAAATAACGGGGAAATGTTTGGTAACTAATTTTTAGGTCACATTCCAAAAACGCGGCAAATCTCAGGGAAAAAAAAAAGGTCCTAAAAATCAATATAGGCTAGGTAATGCCCTCAGCCCTTCAATTAGTAGGCTTACTGAGAGCTGCTTACCGCCAGGGGGGTACTCGGGTATAATAGTGACAGGGAGGCTCGAATGAGGCCAAATTGTTAGACCCCCAAAAAGTCCTATTAGGCTAAAACCAGACCCAAATAAAGTCCAACGGCTCAGAACATAACCCCCAAAAAGTTTTCTTTTTCTCTGCATTAGTAAATGAAATTGACATAAAAATGAGAACCCTGGGTTATGCTTTTTTCAACCCCCCAAAACGTCCTTACCAAAATCTTCCACCCTACAAAAAGTCACCAAAAAAATTTCTAACCCCAAAAAGGTCTTCGAGCACCCCCCGTCACTATTATACCTGAGTACACCCCTGGGGCTGCTACACTACCCAACAAGTTCGATACCCATGGAGCAACATGAGAGTTTGCAGTTGAATGAGAGCAAGAGTTTGAACTCTCCTCAAATCTTGACAACTTGCATTTCTGTTTTGACCTGGCCTTCACAGTAGCTATTGAAACTAAAGTGACATCTCAGCGTCTAAAAACAGTGTCTGACTAATTTGCCTTTATACAAAACGGATGACCGGATTAAAAACAAGTGTCCAGAGGTTGTACAGAGGCTCATCTACCATCATGTTCCAAGTATTTGCTGCATGCCATGGTAGATGGGTTTGTGTTTCTAGACATGGCACTGATGACTGGAATAAAGAACCAAAAAAAAATTAGCTCTGGTGAAAAAGAAGAGCAAAGTAAGTAATAGTTTTATACCTCAAGGTATGGGTGGGGGACATGGAGTTCAAAGGATATATATAGAGTATCATTTTTTTGGTAAAAAAAAACCTGATTTGGTTAAACAAACAAAATTTCTTGGAGGGGTAGGGGGTATGTCAGCCTATTGCAATACATTATAATGTTCCAAAATAACCTGACTTGTTATTTTTGGATTTAGTAGCACCTGCCTTGTCCTTGCAATAAGGATTTGTCATGTATAGCTTTTTTTCCAATCAAATTACACATGATGCTGAGGGTCGCTACTTTTTTGGGGGGGGGGGGGCAAATGGTCAATTCGAGACTTTGCGAGACTAGCGTTTTACTCTGCGAGACCAAGACTTTTTGAATTTTTAAATTGCGAAACCGAATTGAGACTTTGAAATGCCTTTGCAAAAAAAACGAGACTGCGAGACATACAGAACCGCTCAAAAACGAGACTGCAAGACCTGCGAAATTCGACAAATTTTGCGAGACCTGTAATTTTTGAAAGACCATTCACCACCCCTTATATTTTATTGCTACTTTCATGGGGTTGTTACTTTATGGTAGTGTACTAGACAAACTGTTTTGGGGAATAAACTGTTTTGCAGCCGGCTCACGAGGCTGGGCTGGCAGGCGAGAACAGCCGGGTGGAGAGAGGCTTTTGTGAGAGTGTCTTGCTGAATAACACAACGCAGTGACCCAAGCCAACGCTTCAACCTGGACTACCTGATCTGGAGTACAATGTGCTAGACTAGCATCCCATACAGCGGGAGTAGCATTATTTTTACCCTCAGTCACTTCATGCTATGGCAACTCTGAACTGGGATATGCACTGGCCCAAGTGTGGTTCCAGGAAATAGATGTTATTGAACTAGCGTGAGGTCCGTATGGGCTCGGTCCATAAACTTGCAAAAAAAGAACGAGAACCAATATTTCCCAATACAGACCGAACAAGCTAGTTCAATAAAGTTTTTATTATAATGGCTTTTTAAAAATTTGTTGATAAAATTAATACAACCATTCTCGGCTAACGCGCACCGCGCCAAAGCTAAGCATATTCTTGCATTTTTCAGGCAACTTTGCGAAAAGTTTAGCCAAAAAAGCCCAAAATTGTCCGCCAGAACATAGGAAAAATGTTTCTACTTAATAGAAAACAGTTTTCCTTTGTTCAACGTTTCATAAAAGGAATTCGGCGAAATGAGTTTGTTTGCGGTCCATCTTAGCGGTCCGTATTGCAAAATTCGGACCGCTCAGGGAACCAATCAGAATGCTCCTTTTTGTCGGGACCAGTTTACCATATAATAAATATCCATACACACCCCAAGGAAGGTCATTGGAAATTCTGAGGGGGAGGGGGTCTCAAAAGCCAAAAATTTTAAAGGAAAGTATGAAGCTAAACTGGAAATTCCAGGGGGGGAGGTCAAATTAAAAAAAACCTCCATGGGGGGATACGGATATTTTCTGGAACCAAACAAACTGTATTTTGAAACTTGAAACATTTATTCACACAAAACAATAAAATTTACCGTGAAAAGTGGAAGAAGTTGTTGATTCTGCTCTGTTTTACCTTGTGCTCCATCACAAGTCAACAATGTCAAATAAAACACTACTTGGTGCTATAGAGAAAATCAGAAGACATAGTTCAAAACATTCAATAAATTGCAGGTATAATTTATACTAACTAAAATAAGACACTTATTGTTGATTGACAAATGGGCCCACTTCACACTTTATTTCGTTTCATCAATTTACATCATAATGGACTGTCCCGCAGGTAGCAATATTGCTAATCTAGGCGGGCCAGTCTTATATCAATTTGGGGGAAGTAATAATATTTATTTATTTATTCTGGTCTTCCCTGGGAAGTCCCCTAGCCTACGTAGCAGTCGTTTCCTTTCCGAGAGCGCGGGAGGCGCGCGAAAGCGCAAAGGCGGGAAAAAGGCGGGAGGGGGGAGGGGTGAGGCAGGCTGCCTCACCCCTCCCCCCTCCCGCTTTTTTTTTCCGCTCCTGCCTCACCCCTCCCGCTTTTTTTTGCCTTTGCCGCTTTCACGCGCCTCCCACGCTCTCGGAAAGGAAACGCAGGCTAGAAGTCCCCTTTTATCATGCACCTTTGTATTATTTTAATCATCAGCTACAATAATACAATAATCCTTCAATTATTGAAGGACTCCGGGAAAATTGTCCCTTGGTTTTTTGGAGATAAAAGGAACAAAATTAATTTTTGCCTGGAGCCCTTCGATAAATAATGTAATGATATTGCATACGACCATAAACTCTTGGTCATAAGCCCTGGGCTATAAATTTAAGGTCCATAATTAAAGAGCTGGGAAAGTTTTTGGGGGCCCCACCATATACAGCTGTTTCGAGAAAGGTTGTCGGAAAAAAGCGCGCACGCGAGCACACGCGAAAATCCCGAAAGGTAATCTGGGAAATGATCAGCAAGGTACGTTCCTGACACTGTAGCTGTCGAACCTACTTTTGTTGCTTTCTTTTAGCACTCGCAAACATACGTCCATGGCGTCTCGTGCCATTTTCTCAGATTTCCCTGAAATGCTGAAGTCAAGGAACCGTGAACTTAAAACTACCCACAATACCTTTCGGGATTGTCCGCGTGCGCTTTTTACGACAACCTTTCTCGAAACAGCTGTAAACAGGTCTGGATTGGCCAGCTAGTCACTGAATTATATACATATTGTTATTTGCTAATTAAAATAAATTTTCTATTAATATTTGAAGGACCTGGTGTACATTGTTTCTGTGAGGATGTAGTGATGAAATGGATTGGGGAGGGGAGATTTTTTGGGAATATTTTTTGTTAATAGCGGACAGATAAGTCTAAAGCATTTAACATTTACAGTGGAACCCTGCTTTACAGACACCCGTTAATACGGACACCCGCTTATTACGGACAGTTTTTTTGTCCCGACGACACATATGTTCTCTTATATCAGCCCGCTTAATACGGACACCCGGATAATACGGACACTTTTTCATGTCCCTTTGGTGTCTGTATTAACCGGGTTCCACTATCTCATCTTTCTCTTTAAACATCGCACTTGACACTTTTGGCATTATACTGATCCTAGAAGTATGCAGGACAATACAGTCACAAGTTTCCATTAGCTCAGTGGTTACAGCATCTGACTGGCTCAGTGGTTACAGGTCGTGGGTTTGACCCTTGTTGGGGAGTGGAGTCAGAATTGTTTCAATGTAGTCCCATGTTCATGACCCCACTCCGGCTTATTTTCACAAACCGGCTTATTTTCGCGGCGATAGCCGCTAGTGCATTGGCTAACTTAATACAGTTACTACTGGTTCTATTGTAGCACATACCATTGTTATGACTTCATTGATAAGCACATCAACAAGTTTGTGTTGTTCAATAAATTTACTTGTCTCTACCCCAAGCACTCCAGATCTGGTGAACTGAACTCCAAGATCTTTAACAATTAACACAGATTCTGTTTGAAAGGAGGATTTAAAATTACGATCAACTAATTAGTAAGGTTTTCAATAACATTTCTATTCTCTTTCGCTTCACTCAGCCACATAGAAAACATTATTTTCTATTATTAAGTAATGACACAAACAACACTTGCCGCCAGCAATTATCGAGTTTATTAACAAAGAACTGAATAGTGCTAAATACAAGAATCGTGAAAAATAGTGCTAAATGACAAGAGACAAAAACAGGAAGAGGCAGTCGAAATTAACCTAAAATAATACAATCAACAAAATAGCAAAGATAAATGAAATTAAAAATAGCCTCGAGTAAACTGGTCGGCGTCAAGTGGTGTGACATTAACAAGGAGTGGTTTATAAAGGGTTTGATTGCCCCTATGGGAATTACAATACAAGCTAATTAACAACTAAAATAAATACAGTGGAACCCGGTTAATACGGACACCAAAGGGACATGAAAAAGTGTCCGTATTATCCGGGTGTCCATATTAAGCGGGCTGATATAAAAGAAAATATGTGTCGTCGGGACAAACAAAACTGTCCGTAATAAGCGGGTGTCCGTATTAACGAGTGTCCGTAAAGCGGGGTTCCACTGTACATTTTATGTCAGAATGAACACACTAGGTTTGCAATCTGTATATCAAAAGATTATTTCAGAACAGTCAAACTAAATCTCCGCATGGACACCTCTATAAATAATAATACACGAACCTCCCTATTGTGGACAATGAACAGGATAACTTGGCCACATATAGCAAATTCATATCACCTGTACCTGATATATCTAAACCACATTGCTTAGTTGATGTATATCTTTGTTCTCGTTATCTGTCTGCTTGACCGGCAGGGTACAGGTGACTGACAGATAAGGGTACTACGGCTTAGCCTGCATGGCATGGCATGCGTAGAAAGGGGAGGGAGGAGGGGAATTCGGGCGCAAGCATGAAGCAAGAGGAGAGAGCTCGAAGCGCGATTGGGCGGGAAGGGGGCTGGGGAGGGAGCCCTGCCCCCCTTCCTGCCGGTCACGCTTCGCGCTCTCTCCTCGCGCTCGCGCCCCGAATTCCCCTCCTTCCTCCCCTTTCTACGCCAGCCACGCAGGCTATCTACGGCTTTGGAGGATTTTGGTCTGGAAAGGTTTGGAATAGTATCTTTTTTTTTAAATTTTTGGATTATTAAAAAGTCTGGAACAGTATAGTTTAACTTTGATGAGCATAGCCAGACTTGTTTCCAGTTACACCATGGGAAGGATTTGAAGAGATCTCATTGGATAAAGGGAAGGCTTTTCATTTGGGCTTCCCAGCAACAACCAACCCCCCACCACCCCCCCCAACACATCATTTTCCCCCAGCCTTTCATCCCCTTTGAATATTAACTAATTTCAAATATGCAAGACAAGGGACTGGGAATGAGTCTGGGGCCAAGCTGGATAGTACACAGTGGTAATTTTCACTTCACTTCACTCGCAGATGTTTACAACTTATTGACGCTTCCTGACACTTAAATTTAACTCACCTCTATGAACATTGGAGCAATATAATTTCAGGAAGACAACTGCAAACAGCACCACAGTCCAAACTAGAAAGTTGGTTAATGATAGAAGTTCCTACATGGATCATTGTAAAAGATTGTCAGAATTTCGCCTAATAGCGGTTTATCCAATGAGATAGCTCATTTTAGCTCAATTCCAAAAACCATGACAATGATTACAGGTATAAATAATCTGTGAACAATAATAATTATTGTTATTATAGTGTCCATCAATTTAGATTTTTTAAATTCCTCGATCCTCTCAAGAAACGTTTTTGAGCTTGTCCCGTGGGTCGGGCATTTGCACTCTTCCTGAAGCCCCACCGTGGGGATTTTGTGCATATAAGCTGACCCCACCGTGGGGCATTTTCAACATTCTGACAAAAAAATGACAAATGCCCGACAAATGCCCGGGGAGGTGATGAGCGGGCTTGGAATTGATAGAGCCATAAACTTGACTGCACAAATTTAAGGTAAGGCATTAGCAAACAAAAGCGCCCGAATCCCCCCCCCCCCCCCCCCCCCCCCCCCCCCCCCCTTAAATCCCCATATCTTAACACAGGGGTTGGCCGATGATAGGTGCATAAAAAGTGCGGATATAAAATAAATAATGTTGTGGATAACATACAAGGAAAAATTCTGTCCCTATAGTTCAAGCATCCTAATAAACAGAAACACATGTAACATGTTACCTGACAGACAGCGACGACTGCAATGAAACAAGACACAAATATGCACACGATTGCGAGAGAAAACGATGGCTCCGTTGGACGTTCTATGACGAACGACGATGATAAAACCCCATCTCCTTTGAAATAAACCTTCAACTTTTGGCCATGAATGCTTGAACCGTCAAGGAAACGCTCCTGTTGGTTCATCCAGGACCAGATAATTTTAAAATCAAAGTTATTACAGAAGATGCACAAAAATGTATTTTCCGTTCGCCATTTTGTTTTTGGCTCAGAATACCCATAATGCTACGCGGACGTCTTAAACAAATATGGCGGAAAGCGGGCAAAATGTCGATAAACAGAGTGAAGGCAGTTCTGCGAGTGATTCAATCAACAAACAAGGCTGGTTATCAAAACGGAGTCGTCTATCAAAACGCTGGGATAATCGTTGGTGCTGTCTCAAGAAAAATGAGTTGTCTTACGGTATTACGGCTGAGGTGAGCGTATGTGAAACTTTGATTTGTATGCTGAGCGGTGCAAACATAGCTTAGTACAATGCAATATAAAGCTGTATATTAGATTTCAACTACTTTAATGCGTACCTAACGACGTGCAGTATTTTAGTCTTGATACATTAATTTTTTGATACAACAGAGCTTGTATAAATTATGTCACCTGGATGCGTTCAGCTGCTTGACAAAATTTCATGATTGATCCCTATGCATATATAAGGTTAATCGCGTCAATATGGGTGCGTCTGACAATTAACAAGCGTTTTAAAACAATTTTGTTTGCATCAAATCAATATCCCATAATTGATGATCAATTCAGATTTTCACATGATATTCACTTGTGTCTAGACTACGGTACATGCCACAGGGAGGACACAACAGTTGAAGGGCTTTTCAAAATGAAATAAATATAGAAGGGCTTTTTAACATGATCGGGAGATGCTGTGGATTAGTAGTTAGTGCGTTGGATTCCGGAATGAGCACTGTCCTGGTTCAAGCCCTGGTCGGGGTAATCAGGCGTGGATCCAGGAAAAAACTTGACCGGTTTACTTGACTCTGAGCGCCAAATTTATGGAAGTCCGGAGGCAAGTTTTCCAGCAAATTTTCAATTTCTAAAATTATATTTCCCTCGATTTTGAGACATTTGGAAAATTTGACCAATTTCCGTAAAAACGGTGTAAGCCGATCTGGATCCGCGCCTGGTCATTGTGTTGTGTTCTTGGGCAAGACACTTGCTGTCACTTCACTCTCACAGTGCCTCTCTCAACCCAGAAATATAAATGGGTACTGGCAAACTGTTAGGACAACCTAACAAAATGCTGGGAGGTAACCTGGCGTTGGACTAGCATATGCATCCCACCCAGGGAGAGTTAGTAGCAATTACTCCTAGTCGGCTTCCTGCTACAGAAACCGGGATAAGCTCCTGGACCAGCAGTGTGGGCCAGTTTGGCTCTGAATAGCTTTACCTTGTTCACATGATCAGTAACTAGTTCTTTTGTCAACCATGTAAGGCATGTGTGGCACTCAAAGGGACAAAAAAAGGACTCAGTCAGTACAGGTAATTTATCCGGGTTTGGAGGGGAGGGGGTTGGAGATCTCTATACAGCTGTTTTCGAGAAAGGTTGTCGGAAAAAGCGCACACAACAATCCCGAAAGGTAATCTGGGATATGATCAATGAACCATAATAAATACATCAAACCCGCGATGCCTACTTTGTTGCTTTCTTTTAGCACTCGCAAACATACGTCCATGGCGTCTCTTGCCATTTTCTCAGATTTCCCTGAAATGCTGAAGTCAAGGAACCGTGAATTTAAAACTACCCACAATACCTTTCGGGATTGTCGCGTTCGCTTTTTCCGACAACCTTTCTCGAAACAGCTGTATATGGCACTAACAGAGCATGTACAGTACCCAATCTGTGTAATAAAAATGTGAATTTGAATTCATTTCAAGCACATTTAATTTTTTGGTTTGCAGGATCAACATAAAGTAGTTACACTAGAGGGATGTGAAATGTCTGATTGCAGCATCGACAAAAAACAGTTTGCTTTCAGGATTAAACCAAGAGGGGGTAAACGTGTTTACTTCTTTTGCGCTGACAGCGAGCGAGACCAACAGGAGTGGATGCAAGCCATATGCTTTGCAAAAGCATCAGGGAACATGGGCGATGGATCTCAAGCTTGTACAGTACAATGACAGTAACTTTGTTAAGAAGTCTTTACAGAATTTTATGTTAGAAGAAAGAAAGAAATCAAGTAAGACTTGATGACGTACATAGATGTATATTGTATTATGCTGAACATTCATCGTTCTGAAGCTACAAGAAACCCAGTAAGGACTCTGTGGTTCTTATTCTACAGAGACAATGTTTATTTATAGACTGCATATTAAATAATTTATAACGTAGTCACTTTCTAAGTTAATTAAACAAACATATAAACAGTCAACTCTTGCCTTGCGGACACCCCATTATTATGGACACCCACTATTACAAACAAAATCCAGCCCCGCCCCCAGAGAAAGCTGTAGAGCGGTTTGACTGGCAGTCGGTTGTTCATCATGTGTCAACTTGTACTTGTAAATACGCTTCCAAAATGTTTATTTTTGCATTGATTTCTTTGCACAGGACTTTGCTTGTGCGTTTTCCTTCCAGACTCAATTATTTAATGGCACTTCTTTTCTCGTACCCCGCTATTACAGACTTTCACTATTACAGATTCCAAACTACATCCTGACGGTGTCCGCTATAACGAGAGTTGACTGTGTGCATATTTACAAGTGAAAGTGATACTTGCAGTTGCGACTTTAGAAAACCCATCACACATAACAGGTTACATTATGTTATTATACTGTAGGTCAGGTTTGAATTCCGTCTCAGGTTTCTTTTCTGGGTTTCTTTGCAAATGCATAAGTTGATTTTAATTTACTGCAAAGATCACTTGCGCTTGTATTATTTATCCGGCATTACACATACATGTACACATGATGTATTTATAGGATTTATTTCATAAAAAAATACTCATTGTAAGTACGATAAGTATCAATGATAAAAATCATTGATTTCGTATCCAAAATCGTTTGTTAATTTATGTCAGACGTACAACATGTATGTTTGAATTTGTTGATTATCAAGGCCCATTTCAGTGTTCAGATAAGAGAGGGGTCTTTGGGTCAAAATCCCAACAAGGTTGGCTACAGCTGACCTGACCCAGCAAATTATTGCAAAACTTCTGATGATTTGGCGAGGCTCATATTTATTGACCCAATGAAATTCCTCATTGACACGTTGCCTTTATTATTGACTGGAACCCTGTACTTACACTACACTGGACATTTTGGTTTGGTTTGGATAAAAAATTGGAACCTGTGTCCATTTTCATTCGTGCTTGTAGAGTTCAACTCCTCGGCCACGCTTTGTAAATAGCCAACTGAACAGCCTCCCACCAGTTGGGATTCTTAACAAGTTTATGTTCTATTTACTTTATTTGTTTGTTGATTTACAGTGTCCACAATTAGCACAGCAGTGCTAAATCCTCTGACACTTAAATAAAGTTGTTTATTTAATTTATTTTTTTTATTTTCATTTGTGCTTGTAGCACATAAATATTAAAGTAGCTCGAGCATGGGTTAAATTGGATACGGCTAGTAATGGGTAATCCAGTGTAGTGTAAATGTTCATGGTATTCATTTGTAAATTATTTCAGTCTCCAGTCACTGGTATCATTGTTTTATTAACATAAATAATTGACAATGTCACATTTGTCTGAAATACGTATATTTTACAGAGACAATAATAGCATCCAACAATCGCAAATGTTTTGTTAGTACAGGGACGACGGAGCTGGGGGGGGGGGGGAATGGCTGGGGTACTTTACCCTCCCCTTACCCCGACTTTCGAAAAACAGGTTTCTGTGTTTAAGAACTTTTTAATTTGACTAGCTCTCCTCAGCATCCTCTCCCCCTATCTGATGTCAAGCTTTTCACCCCCCCCCCCCCCCCCCCCCCCCCCCACCCCCTGCACTTAAAGTTACTCTCCACAATCCTAGATTCATCAGGACCCAGTTGTTCAAAGGGTGGATAACACTATCCACCGGATAAATCACTATCCAGTGGATAAGTGTTGGCAAAACAAACTACGCTTTGAACAACCAGGCCCTGTACTGTAACTCATGCAAGTTACAAAAACATGAAGTATATATATATTTTAATATTTGAATTAAGTGTGGCTGAGTTGTTGTGAATTGCCCCTTTTTCCTGGCTACTTTTTGCCTTCAATAGTTAACAAAGTTTGGGTTTCTCCCGCGAGAGAGACGACTGTGATTAACAGTAAGCTACTACCATTTTCTGAAACCGCTATTTTTCAATAATGGTTTTTATTATTAATTTCAGTTATACTTTTCTTACTCTTGATAATGGCGTCATGACGACACCGAAACGTCGAGCAATAAATCTTTCCTTAATTTTTGCATGTCTTTGCTTTAGCAAATCTCTTTTGATCATTTTTCAATTAATTCATTATAAACACTATCTCAGTCCGAGGGGGTAGTCAGGTACATATTATTGACAGGAGGTGCAAATGATGCCAAATGTTTAGACCTCCAAAAAGTCCCATTTGGCTAAACTAGACCCAACAAAGTCCAATGGCCCAGAACATAACCCCCAAAAAGTCCTTGTTTCCCTGCATTGATACAATAATATTGTTTGAAATAAAATTAAGAATGCTAGGGTACACTTTTTAACAACCCTAAAAAAGTCCCTGATAAAGTCCCTGGAAATTTCTAACCCAGAAAAATCCCCAAATTGCCCATTTCAAACCCCCAAAAGGCCTTCTCACTTCCCCGTCAATATACCTGAGTACTCCCCCCTAGGACTCAGTATATTAAAGAAATATTATGGCAAAAAGGCATTGTTGTGACCTGTTGTCCACTGTCTTTAGACCCAATGGTGTGCCTCGTCTGGAGAGGGTGACCATAGATTCAACTTGAAAAAGTCCATATACTGTGACATTATGTAGCTCGCAGTCAGCAGAGATCTGTGTAGTATGTCTCTGGATTTTTGGTTGCTCAGTTTTTGACCTTTTCATGCACACAACAGTGTGTGGTTCCAGAAAATATCCATACCCCCCAACAGAAGTTTTTTTTGGTTTGAACCCCTCCACCCCCCACCCCTCCTTGAACTGGCTTTTGAGACCCCTCTCCCCCTCGGAATTTCCAATGACCTTCCTTTATTTTCTGGAACTGCACAATCAGAGACACTAAAGTGGGAGAAGAATTGAGTGCGTAAAGTGAAAATAAAATTATGACATTTAATGTCTGTTCAGTTGGGCTATATGTCCTCCTCAATTTAACCTGTTCACTAATATACAGGAAAGTCCTTATCGATATGTTTAGACCATGCATGGAGTCCACCGGCAATGTCTTTAAATACAACATTACAAGGCTTGCTTTCATCTTGTATCTCTTGCTTGTTTTCTATCTGATGTGATGTATCTCCATTGTGGGATAGCTGAGCAGTATTTCCGCACATTGTTTCTCTTAACAACTTGACAGCTTTCTGTGAATCATTTCCTTGCTTGCATAGTATATATACTGTCAAGAGAATTATCACAATGGAATTTAATATGAATTTCATTCTATTAAAAAATAATAATATGGTAATCAGATTCCACAATCCGAGAAGGAAGCAGTTTAAAAGGCCGCAAAGTTTAGCTTGAAATTATGAATAATTTTATTGTAATAATAATTATTATTAATAATATTAATTGGATTTGATTTTGTACAATAGCGAGAATGATCAAGGCCTCTGTTTGTGTTATCTGCCTTGTTGGTCTCGGCAGATAACATGAGCCATGGTCCTGACAATTCTCGTTGCGCAACCTCATCCGATAATACAGTCGAAGCAACAGTAAGCGGACACCCTCGGGAAGCAGAAAAAGTGTTCACAACTGGAGCTGGCCGCTTACAAGAATGATTCTCATAAGCGGCCACTAGCAGTATAATGGAGTGGTGGCTGCTTATGGACCTTGTGCCACTCACACTAATACATGAAAAATATATACCATCAGATGAAACAAAAAAACCCTGTATATACTAGCTAGGATTGGCCCTTAGTGACGCTAACAGGATTGTTTCCTTCGGGGTGTCCATGCACTTACTGGAGCTTACTAGATACAACAGAAAAATCAAAATTGTACCCTCGAAAGTGTCCACAACCGCTTACGGGTATGTCCTAGAGCTCAAACAGGGTTTTGTCAAGGCACCCATGAGTAGAGCTGTCCGCCTTACGAGAGTGTCCGCTCAGAGAGCTTTGACTGTAGTAACCTGCATGGCAGGTGTAGAGAGGGAGGGATGAGGGGAGTTTGAGCGCAAAGCGTGAGAGAGAGCACGATCGCTCCCTTTCTATGCCTGCCACGCAGGCTATGACTGTAGTTCTAAAATTTGTATCAGCTGCAAGAAGTTGGATATGAAGACATTTGACTCACCATTAACTGTTGATAAACATGTTTCTTTCTCAGCCAGATTGGATATCGCTTGTGTAAGTGTGTTTTGCTGCTCGGGGGAATGGAGAATTCTAAGGGGAATATCTTACAATGATTTCAATTAAGGAATTATCAGCAGTTTAAGAAATTACCAGTCATGAGATCAAATCAATAGACAGGGTTTATACAGATTTTTGTATTCACAATATAAATTTCTTTTCATACTTAATATAAATTTGTTTAAAAAAAAAGTTTGTTCCAGACAGATGAGGAAGAAACACTCAGTAACCATGACGGGGGGATGGGGAGGGAACCTGAGAGTAAAAGGGGCGGGTAGTCTACAGGAGGCAGGAGAAGAGAGGGAGGGAAGTGGGATTCCCAATAGAAAAAGCGCAAAGAGGTGGGGACTACAATAGGGGGGGGGGGGGGGAGGGGTAAGCGGGAAGTTCAAAAAAAAAAAAAAAGCGGGAAGTTCAGCAGACCCCCGTGTTCCTCAATGAAAATAAAGATTGAAATAATTGCTGCAATGTTGACACATAATGGTATTGTCAGTGGGGTAGAAACGGGAGAGATAATTTGAAGTGAAGGATACTCAGTGATTCAGCTGGAAGAGAACAGATTTCTAGCTCGACTGGTTCCCTCACATCCAGGAGAATGTGAGGATTATGCTGGTCAATAACCTGCTTATATTCCTGAGGGAAAAGAAAATATCTGGCATGTTAAAGGGTCCCTCTCAACCAAGGTGCTTTGCGCGCCAATATTCTTACGGCGGCCATTTCCGGGTGCTGCGAAAATGGCGGCTTGAAGTTAAAAACTACTTTTTGCAGGATCCTGGCCTTGTTCTCGCCACAAAAGCAGTTAGACGACCTAAGTTAGCACAATTTCGAAAGTATGGCACACATTAGCGGTCATTCAGCTCCACGAGAGATCGAGTTACCAGTATGAAAACAATAACACGCGACCGCAAAGCACACTGGTTGAGAGGGACACTTTAATATATGCACATAATTTATGATGTATTGCAAGACACTGTTGATGTTCAACGTCAACTGACATACAGTACACAAGATGATTGCGTAAATTTATATACAAACTACAGTAAACACCCACATATAAGAACCTAGATTTTTCCAAGTTAGCCTGAAGAGGTTCTTATATATTGGTCTACTGAGAATTTAGGCTATTTGGGTTCTTAGATAGGTTCTTATTTTCTTAAGAGGAAAAGGTGCAAGCTGCTCGTCAAACAACTGTAGTCTACAAATGTATATGGGTGTGGTCCCTTCCTTGTGTATAAGAAACATAATTACACAAATTATATGTATGTCTAAAAAGTAAGGCTACATTCTTAGCAAATACTGTACACACCCTGCTCTAGGTCCTCTGATTTATTTGAGGCTGTTTATGCCCTATACACTGCAACAAACTAAACTTTCATTATTTTTTCTGATTTTCAAAATAAGAACCTGTTTCAATATTAAGGCTCAACAGGTTCTTATATAATGGGGGTTTAAATGCCAGCATTTTAGCCTACAGGTTCTTAATCACTAGGTTCTTATATGTGGGTGTTTATACTGTATTGTTCACAATTCCTCCCCTTCAGCGACGTTGGCCAGCTCTTCATTTTTACTCCCACTCTATAATTATTTATTTGCCTTTTGCCAAAATTTACCCCCATATCTTTATATTAATTAGCAAAAGTCAAATATTTATGAGGGCCTGGCTGGGGATTTCATGGTCTCAGAATCAAAAAGGGGCTTGTCATCTACACGTAAAGCAATATGGTGAATGTGCCCGAGTGTATGATTGGCCGTTTTCACACTAGAGACGGGAAACTCGTCTTGACAGAAAACTCATCTGACGAGTTTCTCATCCTAGTGTGAATTCGAGACGAGTCTAGTAACTACTTGTCAATTTCACTTTGAAGCTGAGGCATGGTTACCTTTCCTTATTTCTAAGACGAGTTATCCGTCACAGACGGGAAACTCGTCTTAGAAATCCGTCTAAAGCGACAGAAAAGTAGATGGGTAAAATCAGATGAGTTACCCGTCTAAAATTATAACCGTCCCGTTTTCATGCTAGGACGGGAAACTCGTCTGAGACAGATAACCCGTCTCAGACGTCACGAGTTTCCTGTCTCTAGTGTGAAAACGGCCATTGAGATGAGGTCAGAGAACTACTTTTATTAATAGCCTCTCCTCTACCCCACTCATTATCAATTTACAACTCTAGATCTTCCCCCACTCCCTTGGTCTATTTTGTGACTCTCCTCAATTCCATAATGAGGTCTACTTGCCTGAACAGAAATCCTTTGTTGTTTGTGTAGAATTTTCAAAGAAGGAGTCTGCAAAAACAATTAAAATAGAGTTAAGGTGATTCCCCAGTATTGCATTGAGCATCAATCTTACTGAACATAATTCCACATGTAATTAGCGTGCATGGCAAAATTTTCTTTCAATGGAGGCTACAGCTGTACACTCACCAGGGCCCGGTTGTTCAAAGGATGCAGGATTAGCGTGAATATTGATTTCAGTTTTGTAACTTTTCAGCAAGATTTTTGGTTATATTTTTTGTCCTTCAGTTTTGACTTTGAGTAATCTCAAACTATACAAAAATTTAGCAGTGAAAGAGACTTTTATACAAGAGAAATTTAAACCTCAATTAATTTTTAATCCTGGATTAACGTTAATCGGCTTTCGAACAACCGGGCCCAGAGAGGTAAATGGTTGAATGTTTTCTCGTAAACGAGCATGATGACCCAATCATCCTCTTTGAACTATAGAATGAGTATAGACCAATTTTCACCAATAATCACTGGAAATGTGAACTTTTTACCAAGAACAAGTTCTTTCATAGTTGATATAATTTGTAAGGAATAGAGTGGCAAAGTGTGATGTCACAAATTTTCAAATTATTTTTATCAAGCCTCAAAATCTCATCATTAGATAAATATTGCTGCTGTATGATCAGCCAGAAAATGTCAACTTGTTAGCACGAATAGAACAGAAGAAATTATTAGAGGTTCAAAGTTTGGTACCGTCCCATACAAACCTCTCTAATTTTGCGCCAGTTCTAAACTGAAGGAACCAACGCAAAATTAGAAGGATTTGTATAGAGAAATTAAAACCTGAAGTGCTCAAATCTCAGCCGCAAATTGCAATGGAGGAACTTTGAATACTGACTTCTCACTTCAAACAGCATTGCCACTGGGTGGCATTTGTTAAGTGTCCCAAGGAAGTTTGACGACAATTATTGTAGCTTGTTTTTGGACACTGAAATTGGCACGGAAATTTTTGGAGAACAGTATTGTGTCTCTCATGCAGGGGTTAAAATATTTATTTTTTTAAATAACACTTCCTACCTTATCTGTGGCTGAAGCTCCACAAAAAAGCTCATAATCCAGTAGTTTGTTAATGGATGGATTGTCTCCACACACGCAGCAGTTTGACTGCCTTGGACGTAATTTGATTGTGAGAAACCTGCCATCCAGTGCATCATAAATTAACATCTTCTGAGAGTAGGACGCTGTATATTATGTGCAAATGACATAGTTTAAGGGTAAATGTACAGATTAAGATATATTTTCCACCTTTTTGTCCAACATTATGGTAATTTAATAATTAAGTAAGTTCTACATTTTACAAAGTAAAGCCTTTTAGAGCCTAGTAGCTTGAGAGGCCAAATTTATAGTATTAAAGCCAGCTGGGTGTCCAGATTAAATAAAAATTAAAAGGAAAATTTTATTAATTAAAATTAATATATAAACTTTAAGGATACATTTTATTCCAACAACAATCTTTATTGCTTCCAAAGCTTGCAATGTTCCAATAACTCCTGGGACTTCGTATATTGAAAAACAATAACAACAACAACAACAACAATTAAAACACCATGTTGTAATTATCTGTAAGTATATAGCGAGTAATTATTATCAACTCTGACAGTGAACCTTAGGGATGACTATGAGAAATAAGTTATTAATCAGTTGCTATTAATAGTACCTGGACCCAGGACTCCAGTATCCGAACAGTTGCCAACGGATTCTGGTGGAGGGGGAGTGGGAAATAAACAGCGGTAACATGGTCCCCCATCATGGTTGTACACTGTGAGCTGAAATAAAACAGACTAGGTTAAAGGCAAAGTCTATTCCAGTACTAGAGATGGCTTATCAGGGGCGGGGAGGGTACTCAACAAAGTTTTATACGGTCCAAACCCTTACCCTTTTATATCCTTTTTGACAGAAAAGGTAACTCTTTCATATACCTTCCATAGAAAATGGTACCCCTTTCACATTTACCTACAGTTGAAACACTGCATCCATTTTACGACTTTTACTTATCTTTTCGCTTGAGTAGCCCCTTAAAATATTGGATGTTTGAAATATTTTGAAAGGCCCTTTTAAACACCTAAATGACATTTTTCCCTACTCTTTTCTATACTTCAACTCGTGAAATCCTACCCTTTTATATACCCCCAGCCTGAAAAAGATACCCCGGTGGAGCCTCCCCATATAGTCCATTATAGGGAGTACCCCCGCCCGGGGAGTATTGCTACTCCCCCTGTTTGGGATGCTAGTCCAT
Organism: Desmophyllum pertusum; assembly: GCA_029204205.1. Taxonomy (NCBI): domain Eukaryota; kingdom Metazoa; phylum Cnidaria; class Anthozoa; order Scleractinia; family Caryophylliidae; genus Desmophyllum; species Desmophyllum pertusum. The sequence continues at coordinate 257,254 of MU827813.1, forward strand.
CACAGGTTTATCCCCCCCCCCCCCCCCCAGCATTTGCCAGGTTGACCTAAACAGTTCACCCCCCGGGTGGAGAGAGGCACTATGAGAGTAAAGTGTCCAGCCTGCAAAGAACACAAGTCAAGGATCCAGTCAGTGCTTGAACCTGGACAGCTCGATCCAGAGTCCAGCGCACTAACCGTCATCCCACTGAGCTGTTGTTGTTAAAATGACAAGTGGAAACAAGAATGGTGCAGACTGTGTGTAAGTGCTTGCCAGTGAGTGTAAAATGTTCATCTCACCTGTCCTTCAAATCTCAGAGCACTGCCGGACACCAAGGGCTTCCTAGCCAGGACACATGCATCATTCAACAAGTATCTAATGAAAAATGGTACAGCAAGGAATAATTATGCTAATTTAGTTCTAACATGCATACAAGGAAAAACAAAATCTGATACAAGCCTTTAGGAAGCGCTACACTGTCAGCCATTGACTCTGGTTTCCATAGTGACTGGGAGCATTGATTGCTACTCCCCCAGTCCATCACAGGCAACACCCACCCCTCCCTTACAATATTTGTCAGGCTTCCCCCAATAACTTTGGTATCTTTTAAACTTGATGGAGAGAGGTACTGTGAGTCAGAGTAAAGTGTTTTGCCCATGGACAGAACTTGACAACAATATGGCCACAAGGGTTAAAAAATCAACCTCAGGAAGCTAACTAAGCTGCACTCAGTATAATAGCATAACCCAGTGGCTGACTATTGGCAACTTGCAATCTGATTTGCTACACAGGAGCCAGCAAGGTTCTATTTAACAATAATTTATTAGATTAAGAGCTTGAGATTTCTATGATGTGATAGTTGATGAGGCCACAGGCCACAATTATAATTAATAAAGATCCAGGAGTTAATTTTAAAAGTTAAACTAGTTAGACAAATATCTCACCTGGTAGCCACATTGTCTGTTGCATCTAAACACAACATCATAGTTTGTTAATTAAGGATCACAAAATCAATATAACATATACTGACTGTTAATTTTGTTAAAAGGAAATATTGTGTTCAATATACAACAAATTATATTCCTCTCGTAGTGATTTACCACAGCTAGTTCCTAAAACAGCACAGTCACTATCAATTTATCTTTAGTTATCTATAAGACTTAGTTTGCCAGACTAAATTTAATTTTGAATAAATAATTTATGTTAAAGGGGCAGTGTCACAGGGATTTGATGTCATTTCAAAAACCAAAAAACGTTTTTGCATTTACAGAAAACTAAAAATAATGGTCAAATTTTGTTATAAATTACCATCCTAGTGTACTAAAACTGTCAGTAAGTGTCTCTGGCCATAGGAACTGGGTCGGAATGGATCGCAATTTGAAAACATGTTAGGCTAACAGTTTTTCAATTTCTCGCATTTTCGTTTCCAAAATGCATTAGAACAGACCATAATTTGTTCCTCTTTCAAGAATTTGGTTGATTTCTTTTTCTTGGGGTTCTAGAATTATTTTGTAAATAATAAAGGTACTGAAGCACAGTTTTGACCAAAAAAGGTCAAAATCCCCGCAGATATTAAACAAAGGTTGCCCTATAGCTGAAGTAGTATAATTAGTCTGATGTGCCTCCCAGGATAACTCAACAGTCCACTAAAGGGGGTAAAGGTGTTCGGGGCCAAATTGGCCTGGGACACTGCCGGAGCTTATCCGGTTTCTGAAGCAGGAGGGTGACTTAGGAGTATTGCTACTCCCCCTGGATGGGATGCTAGTCCATCATAGGTTTATAACAAACCACACCCCCCCCCCCCCCCCCCCCCCCCCCCCCCCCCCCCCCCCCCCCCCCCCCCCCCCCCCCCCCCCCTCCCCCCACCCAGCATTCTGTTAGGTTGCCCTTTTTGGCTAACAGTTCTCTGGTACCCATTTATACTCCTGGGTAGAGGGAGGTACTGTGAGAGTAAAGTATCTTGACCAAGAACACAACACAGTGACCCCAGCCAGCACTCAAACCTGGGCCACTCAATCCAGAGTCCAACATGCTAACCATAAGGCCAGGTGCCGTGTCCCCCACAACATTAACAGTCTACTAAGAACAACAAAAATAACAACAAACACCACCTGCAATCATTTGAAAAAAAAAGTCTTTAAAGAAAGGATATTTTTCAATTATTTCTAAGGCGTTACTGCTTGTAAGCTGTTTGGAGTATGGTATACACACTACAGAAGAATTCAATCTAACAAAAAAAAATACACAATTAAATGAATTAAGCAAATACACATCTACCAGCACTTTCTTCTATAACCTCATGTTGAAGAAACTCAACACAGTTAGGGGAGCAAGTTCCATTTTTGGAACGTCTCTGTTGAAGCACTTGAAAAGGTTCTGATTCTTATTATCCAATCAAGAAACAGTGCGAGCACTCACGACTACTCCAAAACTGTCACGCCGGCATTTAGCATAATAAGGAAATGTCATGTTGCTTAGCAACTTTTGGACGAAAAACTGCAGGCTCAGTTCCATCTCAATGGAGATCAATTAGATCATTGTTAAGGAAAAATTATGTCCTTATGGATCCATATGGAATCTCCTCCAAATTTATGGGCTAAGCAGGGAAACATAATTATGGTGATTGTTTTTTCAATGAATTGAATTCGAAGGCCACATGCAAAAAAAATCAGGCAAATCTTAGCAAAATAACACCAAAAAATGTCCTAAAAGTCAACATGGGTCGGCATACCCTCAGCTCTTCAATATTAAAACAAAACAAGAGAGTCACTCACTTATTTAACTGTATTTTTACAGACTCAGCTTTAGATATGTTTACTCTGCATTCTGTATGAAGAACTTGTCTGTGAAGATTACTGATCTCCACTGTATCATAATCCACAATACCTATACAACCTGTGTACAAACACATTAGTCATATCGACACAATTATATATTAAAAATTATTGTTAGGGGTGGACCATTCAACTTCTGAGGGGGGAAGGTTGGGTGATTTGAAAAAAAAACATCCGGCAAGCACAATTTGTGCACACGACCACTGCCAAAAAAAAATTCCTGCAAGACACTACCTGATGGACTGATACTGATATTTATTGTGCATAAAAGGGTTTGAAAAAAGAATTTGCACCTATACCAAATCACCCAACTCCCCCCCCCCCCCTCAGAAGTTAATTTGGTCCACCCCTTAGTACAGGTACATCATTGTCAAGCAGATAACTACCGGTAGAAAGTGAAAAAACAATCTTCAAGTCTGAGAAGTCATCTCTCTTGGGAGTGAAGGAAGCGTGGACCCATAGCATTAATAGCTTTTTTGGCTAAGAGGGGGGGGGGGGGGGGGGAGGGGGAGGGGGACTAGCTTTAATAGCAACATGATGTCTACTTTTATTTTACAAGGTTAATCATTACCACCATATAGCCCCACAGACCCAATCCTACAGAAAACAATACTGCAAGCTGACCTGTGGATGGGTGGATGGGTTGACGATAAGCTGGTCCGTAAAAAGCCATCCAGCCCCAGTGCACACATCAGCAATATTATTAATTTTTATTCATTTAGCATGCGCAATTCAGAACATTCGCATTTTCACAACTTTCAACAAAATCAAGCTCAACAAAGACCTGTTGTACAATGAAATCCTTATTAACTTCAAGTGGGAGGTTGAACAGGAAAATACTCGACTCTTGGTCATTTTGCATGGATCTTACTGAGCTTGGTCCATATGCCAGGACCTCAGGTCAAATATTTTCCCATCTGACCCTCGCATTCGGTCAATAAGTTCATAGTCTTACCTTGGACCTCTACCTAATGCCAGACATCTGTGTGTTAATACATATCATACCTACTCCAGCAGCAGCCAGATACTGTGCCACAGGGCACCCAAGACCACCAGCTCCAACAATTAACACCGAAGCGTTACATAGTTTTATCTGTCCTGCAAGGCAAGTCATAAGCATGCAAATTAAATAAATCACACATGTGCTAAACAGTAATATATACATTGTATGAGTGTACCTCTTTATCATGGACAAACTCTTTACAAATAAACCTTGAATATTCTGTTCAATCCATCCAAACACATTTTTTTATCTACAGTAGAGTACAGTCAAACCTCCCTAGGTAAGCGGACACCCTTGGGACGCTTAAGAGAGGTGTCCGCTTATGGGAGATTAAAAATGTAGTGTTTGTATGTAGCTGGGAACATGACCAAGTGTCCGCTTACGAGAGGTGTCCACCTACGGGAGGTGTCCTGAAGATTCAGAACAGGCATGTTTAAGGTGATTCCCTAGTATTGCACTGCACATCCTTACTGCATATAATTTTGTAATTTTGTGTGAAATCAGTGCAGGCGCTTCAATAACTTCAATAACGGTGACCCCTAAAAAATATAGCGGGTTTTTCTTTGCGGCTGCTTGCCAGAGAGGTGAATGAATAGCAATATTATGCATGTTGACCTATCTTTTTTTAAGTTTTAAGTCTAACAATCATTGTCTTTCTAACAATGCTCAAGTATCTATAGAAAAATTTCCATGTCAGAAAAATAATCACTGGAAATGTGAACTTACCCAGTACAAACATGTCTTTCAAAGTCGGTATTGTTAGTATTATTTTTACAAGTAAGCAGAAAATAGACATACAGTACATGTACCTTTTACACCAATCTCTGGTAAGATAAGTTGCCTGCTATAGCGTAAAATATCCTTGTTATTCAATCTCTCTTTTTTCTCTGGTGCCACAAAACTTGAGGAATGTGGTGATAACAAAGATGTGTTTGAAGTTCTCTGCTCTTTTTCCTGTAAAAACAATAAAAGTCCAACTATTAAAATGATAATCTATTTCATTCTGCTTGAGAAATTTAATTTAGTTTCTATTTCTTTTTGTAGATAAATAAATAAAATATGGTCTTGTATGCAGGAGGGGTAGAGGCCGGGGGGTGATCATCATACCTTTTAGGGGTGAAAATGTGTGGGTTGGGACCGCTTAGGGTATTTAAATCTAAAATGAGCACCGTTAGTCATTAGAGTTATTCCGGTACCTTTTAGGGTTCTGAAAAAATATGCCAGGAACTACAATAAATAGGAACTACAATAATTGTAGTTTTGTTTTAGAATTGGTAACTCTTAGAGGTAAAAATTAATCTGAGTCACACCCAGAAAATGAGACTCTGGTATTAGGGGTTCTTTTCAAAATTTCCAACGAACACCACCCTCCAACCCCCCCCCCCCCCCCCCCCCCCCCCCCCCCCACCCCGGGGTAGAGGATGTGAAGATCAAGTAACTTTTAAAATCGATTTATTGACCTTTTTTACCTGAAAAAACAATTGTACAGAACTCTCTTAAACTTATATTTTGCTTGAAAATTTAAGATGTTCGCCGACGTGTCACAATAGGAATTTCCGATTGAGTTAGACTGCGAGCAGTCTCTATTTTTCGCTAAAGTCTGTGAGGTGCCCACGCAACTCGCTGCTTGCGCCACTCGTAAATCGCGCGTTCGCCTCACGAACTTTAGCGAAAAATAGAGACTACTCGCAGTCTACGATTGAGTCACGATGGGTGAAGGGTTTACACTCGTTGCGATTATTCTGAATTTTATAAGTTGTTGCCAACACCCAGGGAGGGGGGGGGGGGGGGGTACTTCCATAATAGAAGTGACAGGGTGATCATACCTTATAGGGGTTAACATTTGTGGATATAATAGGTACCTCTTAGGATGTTTAAATCTAAAATGACTACCATTAGAGTAATCCTGGTATCTTTTATGGTGTAAGCTGTAAAAAATAGGATAGAACTGGTTTTGTTTCAGAAGAGAATAGGTACCTCTTAGGCGTGGAAATTAATTCGAGCCACACCCATTAAGTGATATTTTGGTACCATTTAGGGGTTCCTTTCATATTTTCCGACAATCACTCCCGTTACTATTATAAGGGAGTCCCCCCCCCCCCCCGGGAGATGACACCGTTTTGTTTATATGTTACATGCCAGTAGGACAGCGCGTCACCCAGCTCCAAATGCACTGGGAACGAGTATTATACAGCACTGATTAGCCCCGAGAAATAGCGCTTCGGTTAGTCTACTAAAGCACTGATTAGACCCGAGAATAGCGCCCCGGTTAGCTTAGCACTGATTAGCCCCGAGAATAGCGCCCTGGTTGGCCTACTATAGCACTGATTAGCCCCGAGAATGGGTAGCTCGGCCTCTTATATAGGCTTAATTGTAAGGGTAACATATATACTTGAAAAATTCCGAAAGCAGGTGGCCAGTGCCGGTGGTCATGAGTATCGCTTCATATGCGATCATATGTATATGCTATACCCTCTTATTTCTCCTTTTCTCTTTTTACTAAAAAAATTTCGAAGTGTCTGGGTTACGCGCTCTCACTAAATGCATGTATAATTTATATAAAGGCTAGGTTATATACGCGCATACGCGGTCACGAACATAAATATTAATTGGCCAATATATACGTTCACATTTCAGTGTACTTACCTTAAGTTCTAATAGCTTTTTCATTGCTTCAAGTTCTAAAGATTTTCGTTCAATCTCTTGCCGTAAAACATCCAAGTCGTCCGCCATTTTGACTCCAGGTACTAGTACCCAATCTCCATTCCATTTATAGCTGGTATGGTTACCAAGCTTTTTACTGCACGACACACAAAATGGCGGATTTCTGCACACTTTCGCGCCATCTCTAATATATATCAAATCTACCATGTTTTCTAGGCCCGAAGCTGAAGAAACTGAAAGCGATCTGCTTCGTTTCCAAGAGGAATTCCTTGCAGGTCATTTAAACCCATCAGCAGTCGTCGTTCGATCGAACACACACGAAGGTTCCCCATGTGCTGGTGATAAGAGAGATTCTTCATGTGAAGCTCAAGTAAAAAGGGACGTTGTTGCGTTAGAGGGTACGTTTTGTGTAGAGTTTACGGTCACATTTCTATCTTTATATCTGGCGATGGTGTACGCATAAAACTGATAGAATGACGTCACACGCTTGTGGCAAAATAGTGTAAGTACCGTAAAAGCTCTATTAAGCCCCCGGAGAGGTGATAATAAATCAAACAGGAACAACCCACGGATATTCGCCATACGCCGAGTCTCGGGGCTTATTTAATTTCAGGCCCCAAGAAGGGGGGCTTATTAGAGAGGGGGGCTTAATAGAGAGGGGGGGCTTATTTCAAATCATAAATTTTCAAGAAAATTCACACTAATTTTTCACACTTTACTATTACACCACTAACTAAAATAGAACAAGAAATGGGTTATGTATGACCGTCTTACAAAGGAAACGTCATTTATACCCTAACTTGACGATAGTTCTGGAAATTAAAGACTACGTTTCAATACAAAGTGACTGAAACGCCAGAAAATATTGCTGGAAAGTCATCTACATCAGCCTGACGGAAGGAGGGGGGGCTTAATAGAGAGGGGGGGCTTATTACAAAATCTGACTTCAAAGGGGGGGGGGGTTATTAGATAGGGGGGGCTTAATAGAGAGGGGGGGCTAATAGAGCTTTTACGGTATATCACTCGCATTTAAAATAATTTTAAATGCATATGGATAAAGTTTATGCCGCACTATTCCTAGAAGCTACCGTAAAATTGTAATTTATAATAATAATTATTATAAGCCCTGGGATTATATTTTTCCAAATGCACGATAAAACTCTCTAAACATAACATAATTTTTTATAAAACACAAAACAAGTTGTTTGGCTTTCATTTCCAAGACCAAAAAGTCAATTATAATTATTGTACCAGACAAGTATTTATATGCAGGTATATCACTGGCATCGCCTGGGGGGCTGTATAGGGTGTGAAATATTGATAATTTTCCCCAGGGGCGGGCAATGTTACAAGTCAAGGAACCCTAGAGGTGCTATCCCTAGAAAAACCCCCTCATATTGCTTTGGTTAAACTTCAACTGAACAGAATTAATGTTATAATGCTCCCTCACCCATAAGCAAAAGTGACATTAAATCTTCCAGTATTCTTCAGCCCCTGGTCAGCCAGGCATGGGGGTATATGGTCGGAGTGAATTTAGAAGGAGTTTGAAGAATGTCCTAATTGTGTTAACTTTATCTGTGGCTTGGGTTCACACAAACATTTTGTATTAAGGTCTTCCATCAGCACAATCATTCAGCTTCTCAGATCCTGGTTTCCCGCCTAAAAAGAAATCAAGATTTAAAACAAGACGTCAAGAAGCACATGTAGGTATACAGAAGTTAACATGTTGTTACAGTGAAGGTGACGCTACCGATGACGCAAGTTTTTGATTAATTGTTGACATCTTTTTGACAACTTTGATGGGTTCCGTTTTGTGGCGCCACATTTGAGCTAGACTAGAAACTAAAACCATTCAAATCCACAACTCCGCCTCCAACACTCCTTGGATTTTGATTGGTCAAGTCAAACGGAACCCATCCAAAAGTCGTCAAAAAGTTGTCAAAAAGATGTCAAAAATTAATCAAAAACTTTGTCGAGTGGCAACGGTAGCATCATCTTCGCTGTAAGTTGTCTGGATGATAGTTAAATTTGGTCCATTTGTGAACAGACTACCTGTTAAAGTGCCTATGAAACGAAATGAAAAAGTTGCCAAAAATAGTCCTATGGTATTACTGATAATGTTTTGAATGTTAATTTTTTCTATCGTACCTTTACTTTTCCCCTCGACCTTCGCAAAGACACGCTGTCGTGGGAGACATTTGCTCGCGCGCGCCATTTTGATTTGATGACGTCACAGGGTTTGCACATATCTCGCACCAGTTTTTAAAAGTCAATAGATACAGTGGAGAACTAGCGGAGTTGGAATCGCTTTCTGACATCCTTTGGAAAGGTCAAAAGCCCGCTTGTTCTTTGTACGATCGTCTGGTAAACAACCTCATGCAAACCATGTGACGTCATAACGCGAACTAACTCGTACCCAGTCTACCAAAAATGTGTCCCCTTTAGTTACGGCCAATTTGGGATGTTTGAGACCATATAATTTATTTTTTACACTTTTCTAACGAATTCCACCTCTATTTTTTAAATTTCGGTACCTAAATGTCTTTATTTCTCAAAAAAAAAATTCGTTTTCATAGGCACTTTAAATTTTGTAATAATTGTTGTTTGTTTTATTATAAACCGGTGTACAGAAGATCATGTATTTGACTCCTTTGAGTAGAACTCAGAAAATTACAAACACAATAATTGAGAAAGACCTATTCAGTCAGCGCACAACTCCCACCTCCCCCCAGCATTTTTCTCAGGTCACCCTTGGGCTAACAGTTCGCCTGTACCCATTTGTACTCCTGTATGGAGAAGGGCAATGTGAGAGTAAAGGGTCTTGCCCAAGTGACGCAGTCCAGGGCTTGAACTGAGACTGCTTGATCCAGAGTCCAGCACACACTGACACAGTGGCAAAATGAGTGCGCATGCTCGGCTATTTTGGCGCTATGACGTCCCCTGGAGACGAGAATGACGAAAACATTCATGTAGCTCAAAGAGTTCATGTTTCACTAATGATCGCTTGACATTGAGCGAAAAATTCACTATTGTTGCAAAGATAATTAGTTTGCTAAAAAAGATATGTGAAAGAAGAATCTCTCTCGGAATTGTTGTCAAGGTGAAAACCTTATCTGTTCCGTGATGGCCTTATCCACGCGAAATGAAAACAATACCGGGAATTTTGAATTGCTGCCATTATGTTTGTATGGAAATGAGCGAGCAGGTTGGCGCACGCACACTCATTTTGCTGCTGTGTCCAGCACGCTAACTACATGTACAAGGCTACCACATCTCCCATATATTTTTTTAGTACAGATGTAACTTCCATTTTTCTTTTATGAATAGAATAAAGAACAAGATGAAGGCGACATAGACTGTGCAGAGCTACTTGACAGTAGGTTTCTTCTATGATATATTAATTTTAATTTGTAAGCTTTAACCTTAGGCTAGTAAACAATAATTATTGTACTCAACATGAAAAGCTGGAATAAACATTTGAATGTGCCATATTTTTATGGTCTGACCAAAACGTTGAATTGCAGGACTCTATGTAAATGTATATGCAACAGCTGGGCGATGTGCTCGATTATGTGTTGTGGGTGAAGAGCATTATATAATTATTATTTTAAAAAAAGAAAGAGAAAATGCAAATTTAGATTCACACAAAGATAATATTATTGCTTGCTGTTGACAGCATTTCAGCATTTTCTGAGCTGAAAACTTTGACTAAAGAAATCTTAAATATAACACCTAGTATTTTCTTTGCCATTTCATCTCAATAACATGCATTCACACTCTGCTCATTGAATCATTGGTTGCAAGCATTTTTTACTGCTATCAATCAGCTTAGCAGATGTCTCAGGAAACAGAAGTTCACCACAACGGGTTCAAAAGGTCACATCCGTGGGTTGTGATTGGTAGATTTTGATCCATTTTGTCTGTTCCTTTTTTTTCAAGATCCATTGGTTGTCATCGTAATAGTTTATTATTATGATCGATGGCAGTGAAAAACATAATCATTAGACAGTTAGAATTTGAACTTCAGAGATTGTGTGTTATTGAAAGGCACAGTAATGTAATAATAACTGTAGCTTTTTATTTGTAGTTCATGACAGACATGTTACTTCAGTGCTGTCTCACATTAAGGTCAGTAGGGTAAAGATTCTGTCACAGCTAACCTCAATCTCTTTACTCTTGTCCAGTGGCGGAACGGGCAATAAGGACCTCTGGGGGGGGGGGGGGGAAGCAACCCACCATGACAGGATTCTTTGACTTCCGATTCAACTGCGTATGTGTTCAACTTCATGTTTCAACAAACAGACGCCAAGAATCTTGGACTTCTGGTCTTACTGCGCATGTCAGGCGGATCACTCTATCCCAGAGGTCCTTGTTGCCTGTTCCGCCACTGGACAAAGGTAACAAGGACTCTGGGAACGAGATTGAGCTATTAACCTAGTCAGTTCATCAGACTTACCAAAATAAGTATAATAAGTATAATGTGAGATCCATGTCATCATACAATGTAATTACTTTAAAATTTGAGATTACTGTCTTACTGGACGTTTTTCCAGTCCGCTCTTCCATTGACCTTTAAAATGCCGCATTTAATTTCTATATTTTTTATCTTCAGGAAAGAGAAATTCACCACCAAAGTATTACAACCCCTCAAGTGTCTGAAAGGGGATTTCCAATGGCTCTTCATCGTGGAAACATTGACGAGCAGGTGAGGGGGTGTGGGGGTGTAAAATGATTCTGTGGGGACTAGCTCTGTGAAACAAGAGCCAAAAAAAACAGATGCTCTCACAGACTACTTTGTAGTAAACTCAGATTTAATAGAACAAAACAAAGACATGAATTAAACTTTGAACTACTGTGACTAAGCAAGACAAAGGCACTACTTGACAGGACTCAAGACAAAGGTCGATCAAAGTACACTTAAGTACCACGTGCTCTCCAAATCATGTGACAAATGTATCCCATGATTTTGATTCCACTACAGCGAGGGGGGGGGGGGGGGGGACTACAGACTTGTAACACCTTGTCACTACTGTGGACCCCGGATGTAGTTTCGTACATGAATTTTACGAGTGGTCTATTTTCCAGTAAAACACTCGTGTCTATATAATAAAGGACCATATTTCTTTCTTCAATAACAGGCATTTGCATTTTGAAAAAGGATCCAATTCTGCAGGTAGAAAGAGTTTATTTGCTCAACAGTTTGCTGCATCAGGAGCTGTTCCATTTGGTGTGCCAAAACATCAGAATGACGATTTACACAACACACATGAAAGACGGAAAGTCATCAAAATAGATTCAAGTGCAGCAAAATTTCCAAAGCCATCGCTAATTTCTGGCAAAGGGTCAGTGCAACATGCGGGCGAGAGCACCTTATTGAAGAAAGAGGTTGAAGAAATTCACAATGAGAACATAGCTAAGCTGGAATCCATGACACAGGATGAGATTATGGAGGAACAAGCCAGGATTAAATCTTCACTTGGTCAGTAAAAGTAAAAGTAAAAATATAAAAAAATAAAAAAAATAAAAAGTTTGTACCAGTGACAAACATTGTAAATAATTTATAGGAAATTAGTTATCCTAAATGCATTTGAACTGATTTTCTATTTGCCAGTTTCTGTAGCATGAAGTGACTACATGAAGAAGTATTGCAGCTACTCCCCTAAACAGGGTGCAAGGCCATTGCAGATAATGCCCCAACATTTTTTGTCAGGTTGCCCTGACAATTAGCCAGAACCCATTTTTACTCCTGGGGAGAGGCACTGTGAAAGTAATTACCACTAATTTCAATGCTACGCGACCTTCAAAATCAAAATTCACTTGGCAATTGACTTCCATCAATCATGCGTACCTTATATGGCTTTTCTCCTGCCGTGCGACAAAATCATGCACGCACTATTGTAATGTGCTGAAAGGTCACTGCTTTCTACTTTTGCACTTCGCTACCGCCATTTGCAAAGGAAATAACTTTTCTGGATCCGTTGTCACCGTCTACAAACAGAGAAACGTCCGAAAACAGCACTGACTACGATTGCATTACACGACACAAATTTGCATAATAACGTCTAGACATGTCTAGTCATATCGTTACGCATGATTGACGGAAGTGTAATATTACCAACTTCACAGTCAGAGGTTTGACTTCGAAGGTCGCGTAGCAATGAAATTAGTGGTAAAAGCGTCTTGCCCAGGGACCCAACACAGCAACCCTGGCCAGGGCTTGGACCCAGCTGGATCTCTCAACAATCTGAGTCTGATTGCACTTACCACTTGGCCATGCCTCCCACTGATCACTGAAGTAATAATTTTATATCAAACCCGAGAGACAGTGTTTCGTCACATTTCCAAACCCCAAGAAGAGAGTTGAAAATACACCTGCAGTGAAGTATTTTTAACGAAATTTGAGAGGTTTGGAAATGTGATCAAACCCTGTCTCGAGGGTTTGATATATCTTCGCAATAATTGAAACAAAAACTAAGGAGGAAACAGAGAAATGAAATCACAAAAATCTATGGAGGTTTGATCAGATATCAAAACCCTGTCATGGTCATGATTTCCTTTGTTTTAACTTGATGAATTATTAATGAGTTTGAGAACAATAGATCAATATTTTTATTACCTTCAGATCCAAGCCTTGTTGCTTTTTTAACATCACGACACAAAAGAAGTAAGGAAATGACAACAGAAGGAGGTTCTGAGGAAGAAAAGAGAGAGGATCACCATGACACTAAGAACTCTTCCACAGAAGAAACATGCCATGTTGAAAAACATGTCCACTTCAGTGAAAATGTTGAAATGATAACGCAGGAAAATGAACAGGAAATGTTAGTAGTAGAACAACCAGATGAAGAAATAAAAATTGGAGATGTACAAGTCTCAAACAAATGGCTTCATATGGGCACAGTGGAATCAGACAAGTTGGAGTGGATGAAAGATTGTCCTGCACCCAGTGCTCTGGAGAGTAAGGTACTGTAAACTTCAAATAACAAACCCACTTCCCCTGGGGTGAGAGACACGGTGAGCTAACGGTTTATAGCATGTTGGACTCCGGATCGATCAGTCCGGGTTCGAGCGCTGCCCAGGGTCATTGTGTTCTTGGGCAAGACATGTAACTCTCAATAACCCAATAACACACACCCTGCCACCTACGGTAATTTACCAACTAGGAGATAATTAATTTAATAACTGCATTATATACATGTAGTCAGAGTAGTAGTCAAGAAAACAAGTACCAGAGGCTGGCAAAAACTGACGGAGCCTGCAGTTTTCATCCCTAAGTTGCTAAGCAACATGACGCATGCTAATTGCACCATCATGATGATGGCCTGACAACTTTTGGAGTACTCTCAAGTGTTCATGCTATTCTTAGTTTGGATAACGAGAATTGGAAACTTTACAAGTGCTTTGCCAAGAAGATTTGCTAAAATCGGCAGTTGTTCCCCCTTACAACTGAAAGAGTATATATTCAGCGGGAAGTTGGATAATAGGAATGAAAAATAAAAACTGCCAAGTAAAAATTCTCAGTCACATGACATAATCCTGGCACTGATGCAGAATAAAAAAACCATCCTTTTCCGAACTCAAAATTGAGTCTACAAGGCTCCACCATGTTTGTTTTATGCGCCATCAGGAGGCAACTAAGATCCTTGTTATACGCTTGCATATAACAACAACAACAACAACAACAACAACATATTTGTACTCCATTAGGCTTAATTTACTGTCTAACCCTTAAGATCTTCCTCGTTTAACTCCAACAGCAAGGTAACCAAGCACGCTTCGACTTTAATGGCCATCTAGTGTCCAAAACTGATGACATACCTGAGTACCTTGGTCTTCATCACCATGGTGATGACCCAAACTCTCCTGGCTACACCCTTGAGGAGTTGTTCATTTTGGCAAGAAGCAGCTTTTTACAACAACGAGTATTTGCTTTGCAAGTTTTGGCCAGGATCATAAGACAGGTACTTTGTTATTGAAGTACTCTAGCCTGAAGCACAAAGTGGGGGGGGGGGGGGGGGGGGGGGGTGGGTGCATTTTCCACCCTAAGAGGTACCAATTCTGGATACCTCTGGATACCTCTTACTTACCTCTTACCTCTACCTAAGTAGTAGCAAGCCATGAATTCATCCTAAAAGGTGTGACAATCACCCTCATCACTTTTATGTGGAAGTCTGCCCTCTCCCTCCCTCCCTCCTCCTCCTCCTAATTATTTACTTTCAATGGGTTTTTCATTATTTTGTTTGTCCACTGTACAATTTAACATCAATATACTAATTGTGTTTACTTATATACATAGGATCAGTTGGGTGCATTTCAAGCGCATCTCCATGGTGATGTACTGTCGGTGCTCCTTGATGCAGGAGTCCTGTTTCTCCTCAGATGGTCATTAGATGACACATCTGATGCTGTCGTGGCAGCGGCTATTCAAGGATTTGCTGCTATCCTCGTTGTACCAAGTGACAAGGTACAATAAATTATTATAACAATAATTATTATTTGAATGTGTGTTTTAGCAAAACCTTTACATCGGTATGTTTGGTGTGTTTTCTGTGAATAAAGGTTTGTATTGGGGGGATAATAATTATTTATTATACCGTACAATTTTCCATTATCTTTTTGCTTCAAGATGGTTATCATTTTCCTGTGTGATAAATTTCTTTTTTTCATTCTCCACCATAAGGCTGAATAATAATATTATGGCCAACATTTTCTTGCAACTTGTTGCACATTGTTGCATTGCAAATTGAAAAGTGTTGTTGCACATAATTATTACCACCCATGTTGCAAGTTGTGGCAACATGTTGCATGAAGTAGGCATGAGTTCAACTTTGTGCAACATGTTGCCGCAACTTGCAACATGGGTGGTAATACGCGTAACAACGCTTTTCAACTTGCAATGTAACAGTGTTGCACGACAAGTTGCAAGTTTAGAAAATATTGCCTGTATTACTCGGCCTACATGTATACTGACCCAGGTTATAAATTATGGGAGAAGTCTTAATTACCTGTACAATGTAACACTCAAATTTTGATATGCACACAAAAGACTAAATAAATTAAAACTGGTTGAAATTTTTTTTACTTTATTTTATTTAGCTTGTAGCTACTGTAGACAGTTGTTTTTATGTGCAAGTTATTCTGTTTTTAATTTCTGAATGATATTTTCGCCTTGCAGTGAAATATGGCCAGCGCTCAATCACATTTTCAATTAACTTTCAACATTTTATCGTAAACAAAATTAATATAAAACAGTTACCCTGCATACATAAATCAAGGCCTGCTGTGGAACATTGCACAGGGCTCTAACTCATTTCTAACTATACATGTACAATACAATACAATACTTTAATTTGACATTCCCCTTATGGGGTTTTTCAGTGACAATAAAATTACAGTAAAAATTACAATTTAAAATTATGATAAAAATTACAATATGATAAAAATTACAATGATAACAATCGGATAAAATAAATGACTCCTAATTAATCTAACTCCAACTCATTTTCAGGAATCAGCTGATAAGGTGTTAGCTTTCCACGAGGACAAGAACTGCCAGCTCTTTGTCCAGTTACAGAAAAGAAAGAACAAAAAACAGTTCAGTGAAGATGAGGATGAAGAGAAGAGTTTGACAGATGCTGAAACTATTGAAACAAGATACTGTCAAAGTAGGTACATGTATATGTTGTGGTTCAATTTTAGTTCTGGCTGAACTAAAATTATTTTTTTTATAAAGTTCATTTTTTCAATCCAGTTCTTTTTTTAAACAGACTTATACAATGTACACACTGTAGTTAGTACCACACCAATGAGAAACTTAGCTTGCAATCTTCCTTTCCTGAGGCCATCAAAGAAGTAGTGATCTTAGTATTTTACCCTTAACACTAATTGTAGCCTAAACACTAATTTTAAATGGTTTGGGCCAGCCTGAAGAAAAGCCAAGACTATTTTTTTCTTGGAAATTACATTTATTTTATATTGTCTGCACTAACAGGGTCTAATCCAGATGAATATTTTACCAAGATTAAGATACATCCTTGAAGTCTGCTGCCCTGTTGCACCGACTGTTCACGACATCCTGGACATTCTGACAAGAATCTCGCAGCATTCAACTCAGACTGCTAATCAAGTACTCAGGTACCCTAGACTTATGGAAACCATCTTTGCTAACTTTCTCCCACTGTCATGGAAAACATCTGAGTCGAAGAGTGGAATAGTGTATGGCCAGCCTGTTAGCGCAGCTATGAGACTTGCAAGGGCTGTTTGTTGTGCAGGAAGGCACATGGCTGCAACTTTGGTAAGTTGATGCTAGACTGTGATCTCTCTCTAAGTCTGTGACGCAAATGCGAAATAGCGCCATATACAAGCAAGCATTAATAATAAACTCCTTCTAAGGCGGACACCTCTCTAAGGCAGATACCGGTAGCTAGAGCTGTCCCAAGGCTGTCTGCCTTAGAGAGAGTTCAGTGTAAGTACGTCTTTTTCATTGGCAGATTTCAAAGTACAATTTAATTGACCGACTGATGCGCTATACAGCTCTGAGCCCCAGGAACATGCAGGTGGAATTACAGGAGGCTTATTCATTATACACTGAAAGTTTAAGAACTTGGAGAGTGTGTATTTTGTATGGATTAGGCTGTGATGCTGTAAGGTAAGCTCAAACTCAAAATTATCCTTACCAGTTGCCATACATTCGATTAATGTTTGAAATAAATTAATTTCTAATAACATAAGGTTTAGCCAAAATTTTTAGAATGAAAATCAGCAGAGTCGGATTCCATTCGCCCCAAACTCTTTACATAACAATTGAATACTTTCTGAACACATCTAAATTCCATTAATTTTCACACAATTTTCCATATATAATCAATTCTATAATTTATGTATTTTGAACTTGAAAATGATGACATGGAGTCATCGAAACGTTGTTCGACTTTAATATCGCTGATTTTCATTCTAAAAATAAATTAATTATAAGAAAAATTTATTTAGAGCATAAATTGGTTACTGTTTATTTGATCAGTCTTATTATGGTCAGAGAAAATAATTATTGTTTGAATCTGATCATTGAAGAGTGGCAACCATGTGCTTGATTTACATGTAATTTGTTATAGAAAGGTAAGAGAAGTTAGCCTAGAAAGCAAAAAAAAGAAAATACAGTTGAACCCACCTATTTAAAGTAATTATTGTTTTTACCCCTCTTAAGATGATTTACAGTCCGTACTGCGCATGCTCAGGGTTTGTTTACATTTTTGTTTTGAATTTGTTGATACGTTTATACACTTTGGTGATAGCGTACATGAAGTTGTTATGAAGTTTTTGAGTCCGCCATTACGTGTCGTTGAATTGATTTATTTACAACAATAACGTCGGTTTGGGATAACGCCAAGGTTCTTCTACTCGTTATTATTGTTTGGCAAGGATATCTGGCGTTAATAATGTACAACAATTTCTATTTTCGCTAGTATTTACATTCCTTTGTATGCGACTCATAAACATAGCAGGCGGAGATTGCGCAGTACGGACTGTAAGCGGCCATCAAGGAGTTAATACAATATTATAGAGTTTGGCCTTGTTTTGAAAAAGCTGATGACAGACGAGAGTCCGAAATTGAATAAAGATTGATGAGAGTCCTGCGCGGGATCCCTAGGTGATGTGATTTAACAAGCCTCCAAGCATGTTTGTGTTCAAAATAATGTTTCTACCATACCTTTTACTAATTACTGACGAAACCCTATTTAAAAGCAGTCAACCCCTATTAAAGCGGCCGCTTGCCATTTTCCCGAGGGTGGCTGCTTAATAGGGGTTTGACTGTACTTATTGTTAGTCCCAACTGAATATCCAATGCCACCAAAATGTAGGAAAAACTGGTGCTTTCTCTTTCAGAGAGATGTACTCAACTTTTATTGAACACTTGCAATCGATTCAAAGTCTGTCCATTTTGACGGCAGCACCTGAAGAAAACTCAGAGCAGTCCTGTGCGGCTGCCATATTTGGTATTATAGAAGCTGCCATGCATGCTGCTGGAGCAACTGCTGACCAGACAGCTCCCGAAGAGCATCATGGGAAGGATTCCTTCCCACCTCTGGCTCTCAACTGGAGTCATGTGACAGGATTCCTGCCTCTGATTGGTGGTTGTGTGACCAAGTGGGTTATGGAGATTCTGGATTGTGATCCTAGTTCAAACCTACAGGTATGATCCACCATTAAGGGTACTCCGCCTCCCAGGGGGGAGGGGGGAGGGGGGAGGGGGGGGGGGTACTCAGGCATTTTAGTGATCAGAGGTGTGAAAATGTTTCAGTCCTTCAAGCCTTCTATTGTTTCAACAAAGAGGGGCGGCCTGGGTGCCACTCCACAAATGCAACAGATATAAACAATGCCTGACCTCTGTGCATATTTTAACAAGTAAAATGTGCCAAGTAGGACAAGTTTCAAGTTTCAAGTTTCAAGTTTATTTGCCCCATGATTGATAGTTACAGTAGTGTAAGTCATAGTTATGATAAGGGAGCAGGAGCTCTCAACAAACCCTACTGGGCTTACAAGGAGAGCCCCTGTTACATCATGTTTTTACCTACTTTACAATAACATGGCTATTAGTTAACTATTCATTACCTAAATCATATTTCAATACATGTATATGTATATATATATTTTAATTTTTGCTAAATACATTTTTTTTTCAAGAAGATTATTTACAGAGAAGATATTCTTTGATTTTTTTCTTAAAGATATATATTGACTTAGACATTTTTATATCTGGTGGAAGGTTATTCCAGGTTTGACTTCCTCTATATTTTATTGAATGTTTCTTATAATTTGTTCGTACGTAGTCTACATGAATCTTTGTCGAAGATCTGGTATTATGGCTGTGCAAATCCCTATTAAGGGAAAAAAACTTGTCAAAAGCCATTGGCAGCATTTTGTTGAAGTAACGAAACATGAATAAAGCAGTTTTCTCTCTATTTATTTCATCAATTGGAAGAATTGATAATTTTTTGAAAAGAGGGAGGGTGTGATCTCTATAGTCGGAAAATGTTATTATTCTTATAATTTTCTTCTGCAGTTTTCTTATTGTTTCCAGTCTCGATTGATATGTATTTGCCCAGATGACATTTCCATAATGGAGATATGGATAAACTAATGCATAATAAAGCGTTCTTAATACTTTTAGTGACACATAATGCCGAGCTTTACAAAGAATTCCAGTTGTTTTTGAAATTTTGTGTTGAATATAATCAATGTGTTGTTTCCATGTTAACTTGGAGTCTATGTTTATACCCAAGAACTTTGTAGAATCCACTTGTTTTATCTCTTTGTCGTTGATTTTTATTTTAAGTGGCTCTTCAGTTTTCTTATTTTTTGTTTTAAAAAGTATAACTTGGGTCTTTTTTATGTTTAAAGTAAGTTTTATTTGCTTCTAACCATTTTGATACCTTTTTTAGTTCGTCGTTTAATGTATGGTTGAGTACTTTGATATTAGTATCCGAGAAAAATACATTAGTATCATCTGCAAAAAGAATAAATGATAATATTTCCGAGCATTTGTGGATGTCATTCATGTAAATTAAAAAGAGCAGTGGGCCTAGAACTGAGCCTTGTGGTACACCACAAGTTATTTTTTCTTTAGTCGATAAGGTATTATTTAATTTGACTATCTGGTTTCTGTTTGTTAGATAATTTTTGAACCATTCAAGAGTTATTCCCCTTATTCCATAGTGCTGAAGTTTAGTAATTAAAATAGAGTGGTTGACAGTGTCAAATGCTTTTGATAAGTCAAGAAATATCCCAGCAGTTAACTTATTCTTGTCATTGCATCCGTTAGCTTTGCTATTAAATCTATAATAGCTGTCTCAGTCGAGTGATTTTTCCGAAATCCAAATTGTTTACTGTATAGTATGTTGTGTTTTTCTATAAAACTAATTAATCTGTTGTACATTATTCTTTCTAATATTTTTGAGAAACATGGTAAAACAGCTACTGGTCTATAATTAGAGAACAAACTCTCGTCTTCATTCTTGTATACAGGTGTTACAAGTGACGTCTTTAAGTTTTCAGGAATCCTACCTGTTGTGAATGATTTATTGAAAATTGAAGTAAGAGGTTGCTTGATTAGAGGCGCTATCTGTTGAATCACTCTTGGACTAAGATCATCAATTCCTGTGCTTTTTGTAGGACTTATATGGACAAGTGTGAAAGAGAATGTACTTATTACATGTACTTTGTTTCATATTTTCCTTTTACCAGGTTGAAAACCTCTGTCTTCTCTCTGGGGCTGTCGCTGCTTTGACTGCATTATATTCAAAGTCGTCTGATCAGGTTGGTGTTGTTAAATCTGATCTTTTATCAATAATAAAAATGAATATTTAACTAATAAAGAAGCCAAAGACACGTATCATACTCTGATAAAACTTAGTGTTTTAACCAATCATACTATGCACAGAATCCAGTCGTACATGTATAAAAAAATTGTAATAATAAAATAATAGAAATCCTGAATCTCAGACCACATTGGAAGGACATACTTAATACTCAGCCGACGCACAGTAAAATGTTCAAGTCATGGTAAAAGTGGAAGAGTTTTTTTTATACTTGTGTTATCAATTTGTTGAATAATAAAACAATTATCCTGCTCAATCTTGCAGAATATTGCCTGATTTTAGCCAACTTGGCCTATGGCCTCAGCGGCTAAGTATCAGGCGATATTCTGCACGATTTCGCAGGATAATTGTTAAATAGTTGTTTTTGTTTGATGACAGGTCTCCTACTCTCCTGTGGATACTCTTCAACAGTTAGAACAGTTGACAAGTACAGTGCTTGTTCCCTTGGTGGACTCTAATGTCCTGGATTGGTGTTTCATGCAAATCAGGTAAAAATTATTAATGATACATTCACTGCTTGGATGTGATAGAGAGAGGCATGGTCATGGTCATGGTTAGCATGTTGGATTCCGAATTAAGCAGTCTGGGTTCAAGTGCTGGCTGGCGTCTTTGTGTTATGTACTTCACTCTTGCAGTGCCTCGCTCCACCGAGGAGTAAATGGTTTAAAGGCGAATTGTCAGGGCAACCTGTCAAAATGCTGGGGGGGGGGGGGGGGGTTACCTGCGATGGACTAGCATCCCATACAGGGGAGTAGCAATACTCCTAGTTGCTTCATGCTATGGAAACCTGAGTTAAGCGCCAGCCTGATAAGCCACTAGGCTTGTAGACAGACTTGAACCTTTTACCATGGTCACGGTGGCCTGATGGTTAGTGCAAATTGGATTCCAGATCAGGTGTCCTGGGTTCAAAAGCTGCAAATCCTGCAATATAGCTAGAATGTTATCAGCATCAAGCGAATAATATAACTTAGGCCCCTGGTAAAACACAGAAAACTGTTTTTAAAATATCCATTCTACAAAAAGGTATATAAAGCAGAAAGCAATGAGCATTTCTTGTATTGTATAGGGATGTATGTGGAGGGGGACATTGGGGGGGTCTCCAAAACCATAAAACTGCAAGCTAGACTTCAGCCTCAAATACCGACAACTGCACTGAAACTCGAGAAAAATTCCCTCTCTTACTAATGTTGCAAGGAAAACTTTCCTCACCAAGGATACCATACAAAATTAGAATTTTAACAAACACCCCTGCTTAAAATGCTAGAAAAACCGTGTACCGTCATATAGATGAAACCGCAAACAGCAGTTTTTGATCGAAAATACCATAAAACCGTAAGAAAAATTGCTCAGAACCACAATACCACAAACCCCAATGTCCCCCTTTATGGTTTGTTTAGAAGAAATATATTATTAAATTTTATGAAGGAGCGTTGATATGATACAGTGAGAAGTGAAGAAAGGGTCTGAAAAAATAATCAGCATATTTCATCATTAATTTTTGTATTTCTTTTAGTTTCTAGTTCTGCTTTTAACAAGACCAGAGGATCAAAGCTTTTTAGAAAGGCTATTCCCAGTCTTCCAGACTTTGGCTCGTTAGAACTGATTGAGAAACCTGGAACCCCCCCTGCAAAGTCCAACAGCACTGAACTAATTGGATTCACTTCCTCTTTAATGCAGCTGCTATGTCAAGTCACAAAACTGCACAAAGGAATCACTACAAAGGTATATATGTTTCCTCAGCTGGATTTAAGTGATACTCGATCTAATATTGTATCGATAACAAAATTCTGTGAAAAGAAATGATGGCGAATTTTAAGCTTGGTAGAAACAGCAATAAGAAAGATATTCTAGGATTAGTTGATCAGTTATATTATTTAGTATTATTAGTTAAGTATTTCTTTTCAAACTCTATTTCAGTCTATAAATTAATTTTTCTTGTGTGACCTTTAGCTCTCTGCTGTTCTGTGCAAGAAAGCTGTCCTTGAGTATTTGAATATTGTTGTGGAATCACAGGTTTGTACATTTTGTTAGTAAAGTAGAAAGCCTTAAATTAAACCTCAGAGACTATTAAGACGGATTCCGCCAACGTTCGAGCAATAAGTGCAAAAATTAATTACTAAAAAACTACTTTTGGCACGGTAACGTTTTGAATACTATTTGAAACATATCACTTTAATTCACTTCTCCAAGTGACCCCGCAATTCAATTCTCGAGCATTCTCGAGAAAATTAATGTCAAACCTCGTAAAAAATGATAAAAACGCGCGCCATTTTGTTTTGAACTGACATGAGGCGTCTTTTTAATTAAAATATGTAATGACTTCTCTCGCGGGGGTCAGCTTGGGAGCTAAATTATCGATAATTTCTTCTTAACTGTATTCAAAATGTTACCGTGCTATGAGTATTTTTTTGGAACTTCATTTTTTGCACTTTTTGCTTGAACGTCCAGCGGAAATCGTCTTAAACTTTACAATAATTTGTGAAGCTATCTTCCTGTATCTTTTGATCTTATCTTAAATTCTTCAGTAGTTGTATCTTGCTCATCTAAAAAGTTGTTGGGTTCTCATAAATTGGTGTCTAGTGTCAGTAGGCCTGCAATGCGTTCAAAGACGCTAGGTTGTCTAGCATCATAGGTCCGCAATGCGTGCAAAGACGCTAGATAAAAATAATGGTCTGTAATGCATGTGTGCACCTGGTTGTGTTCTTTCTGATGAGTAGTTAGTTGAGTTGACAAAGCACTGGGAACAGCTACCTAATGACATAAACAAGTAACTTTAAAGCTATTTTGTAACCTTGTGGCTCCAGAGGTAAAGGTAAAGCCGTACTCGGGGCAAACTGGCTCACATTGCCGGAGCTTATCCCAGATTCCGTAGCATGAAGGCAACTCGAGTATTGCTACTCCCCCTGGATGGGATGCAAGTCCATCGCAGGTACCCCCTAGCGTTTTGTCGCCGGTATACTCCTGGGTGGAGAGAGGCACTTTGAAAGTAAAGTATCTTGCCTAAGAACACAACACAATGACCCTGGCCAGCGCTCGAACCCAGACCGCTCAATCTGGAGTCCAACGAACGCGCTAACCATTAGGCCACCATGTCTCTCAAGAGGCCAGTGCTTAGCTCCAGTTTCTGTAGCATGAAGCCGCTACCTAGGAGTGTTACTAGTCCATCACAGGTTACTGTACCCCCAGCATTTTTGTGTTGTTATATTAACAGTTCGCCGGTAGCCATTTTATACTCCTCGGTGGAGAAAGGCACTGTGAGATTTTGTGTCTTGCCCAAGAAAACACACAAGGACCCTGGCCAGGGCTCGAACCATTTAGCTACTGCATCTCCCAACTTTTTACATGTCTATTGTTTTATTGTCTAACTTTGTATTCTCATTTCAGGATGTTCCTTTGTCATTCTTTTCTCGTCAAGAGCATCACCTCCAGTATTTCCTAGCTAAACTAGCTAATAATGTGGTAAGAATAGAAATACCATAAATCAGTTGACCAATAGTTTGAACTTTGATTTACTTATCATGGAGCATAACAGTTTAAAACCACTTTTTCAGTGTGTGGTTCCAGAAAATATCCATACCCCCCCCCCCCCCCCATGGAAGGTTTTTGGTTTGCAATATCCCCCACCCCTGGAATTTCCAGTTTAAGGCTGAATATTTAACCCATTGACTACTGGGCTTTTTCCAAAAAACGACAATCTAACATCCCAGATGCCTATTTCTGGCCATTATCTCAACAGTTTAATGTCAAACTGTCTAAAACTTAGTTTAAAACACGGCAACTAACATCCCCTTCTACGTAGAAGCAACAAATTTTTCTTTTCCTTTTTTTTTGCCGTTCTTGCTCTCCTTTTTCTCTTATTTTATTTTGTGGTTTTGTTGGCCTTTCAGTCGCCTTTGTTCACGTTGAAAAGTTTTAACCTAAACGTTGGGAAAAGGAAATTTTTTTGACAGAGTGTCAATGGTAGTGAAGGTCGCGTTTTTTGGTGATTTTGGAGGAAAAAATCCAAGTTGTGTTGTGTGTATCTCTGGTCCAATTTAATGTTTCGTGCTCGTCTAGGCATGTTTTGTTAGACATTTTCCAACTCTATCCGTTGATTATCAAAGACATCCTCTGGCGTGAAAAGTGATGACGTCACAAGTGGTACAAGTCTGTGGTCTCTTCTTGGCCGTTTATGGCCGGTTTAGTAGTCAATGTGTTAAACAAGGTTTAGACAGGGTTTAACAAAACCATGGCCTAACTCGAGTTTAAACTGGCCAACCTCAATGTGTTAACATCATTTAATTTACAGTAAACCCTGTTTAGAAGGCGTATAACACAGACTAAAAAAAACAATTAGCTACTTAGACTGACCTGCTTATAACTAGAATTTGGACCCATTAAATTCTTTTAAACCGCGGCCTAACTTATAGCCTCCGTCGCAGACTTTCTTTTGACTCGTCACACAATCTCTCTCTCCTCACCAATGAACGTCTGCTGAAACGAGCGGCGGTTTACGTAGACCAATCACAGTGCACTTCCAAATACTGGAAGTCTTGAGAAATTTCGCGCAAAACGCCACAAACAAAATGCCGGTGTGGCCTTTCAACGAGTGTGTGAGATATTTTTAACAAAATAATAGTCGATTTAAATTCTCATCAGCGAGAAGCGATAGTGTATTTCTTAGAGAAAAAGATGGATGTGTTTGTAAATTTACCGACTGTGTTCAGGAAATCGGTTATTGACCTTATTTATCAAGCTTTGCCGTGCCGTGTCGTTGGTTTTCGCAGGTTTTCGATGTGACACGTAACATTACGGGTCATATTGTTGTGGTCATTTCTCCACTGGTGAATCTGATGAAAGACCAGGTGGAAAATCTCAAGAAGCTCAGTATCCCTGCTGTAAGCCTTGACAAATCCTTAGAGTGACATACAACGTGTACAACAGTCTTCAGACTGTCGTGATAATACTCAAATGTTGATTTGATTAATGGAAAAATATCTATTTCCTTCCCCGTGAGAGAGGTGATAGCAAATCTGGAAAAACAAAGCGGAAATTTGAGTGATTGATAAAAACACAAGTTGCGTCTGCAACGGCATTTTCAACCAGACCGTTGACGCTGAAAGCTACCGGTACAAAACCACAGGAAAGTCACGAAGCCACACTTGTCACGCTTGGCTCTTTTCTTTTCAAAGAATTAGTCGTCAATTTTTTTCCTGTAGTTATTTCATTGCTATAATTTGTCAAAAAGTTGTGAAAACAAAATGGAAATTTCAAAAATTTGCCGTAAAGTGACACGAAAGACATTCTTTCGTGCATGCTCCTCCAATCAGTGTACAATGTATAAATCTTGTGGTTTGGTAATGAGGGGGGCATTGGGGTTTGCGGTATTACAGTTTCAGACCATTTTTCATACGGTATTTCGGTAATTTCACTCTTAAAGTGCGGTATTGCGGTTTAATCCAGCCCTCCGGTATGCGGTTTTTAGCGTTTTGCTTGATGGAACTCGTTAGAAACTGAATGTTCTTCACGGTATTTCGGTTAGAAAACGTGCCAGCTGTGATGGCCTTCAGTGATACAGCTGCAGTCACAACTATAAACTTGGATACAAAATTCTTGGGAGCGTCCCACGAGAAGTGTCGTCATCCGGAGAGCCTCACCTATGGCCTACTGATAGCACGACACAAGCGAACGACCGACATAGCTGGTTTTAATTTATCATCGAACTAATCAAAACCTAGAATACAAGATTAAGAAAGGCAATGCGATCACCGAATTTTAAAACTAAAACAAGTATAACTTCAAGGAACTTTATACCTTCAGAGATCAATGTAGATCGAGATGATAACGGAGTATGAGCTCAAACAAACAAACTAATTACTTCCGTGTTAACTCAGACGAGACTGCCTAGAGGGGTTTTGTACAATAGATTTGGATTGCTTTCAAATTACGGTGATTACTATCACAAAAGCCAAGATCATCAGACCTAATCGAACTGTCTCAACAATGAGTTCTCAAATTTACAAAATGTTGCACGCGATTTTGCACTCCCAAAATAAAAAGGTAGATGTATATCCACCAACATTTCCACAATCAAACTTTGTTTAGGTATCTATAACAGGAACAAAAGGAGAAACTACTTACTCGAAAGAGATGTTATTACTTGGACAACTGCACGTAAACAATCTTCTAGGCTTCTAGAAACTTCCAGCTGTTAAATGGCTTGTTCAAGGGTTCAGCGATTTTCAAAGAAATATTCGTTGCGGGTCAGAAAATTGCTTAAGTCCTTAGAAATTATCTGTTCCTTGAAGCTCACAGTTTTTGCAGTGGAAGATTTGAAAAAACAGGTTCCAGCGGTTGAAAATCAGTTAAATATTAAAAATTATCACAGACTTCTTCGTTTTGCTTGGACTAAAGTACCGGTATGTGATAACTGAAGTATCGAGAAATACATGTGAGTGGGGTCAGTTTTTAACAGATAAAGTTGATAAGCCTGAACATGCGCCGAACCGTGAAACACTCCTTTAATATGTAAATGTACTGTTGGCAGGAACGCTTGAGCTGTTTTGACTGTAAAGCATTTATTCTGGTCTCCGTCAAATAACGGCAATGAGTAGCAATACACTGATAGAGGGTTCGGTCGCATCGTGTACAGTTTTACACGAGGTGTAACAGAGCACTGCAACCCAGAAGAACCTGGATACATTCTTCTACAAAGCACAGGTCGAGAATGGTATCATCATCCTGTAGATGATGAGCTTATTTATCAAGAATACAGCGACATAGAAGCCACAATCTTCCACTATTTACCAACGTGCAGGCTTGATGTACGAGTTATAAATGCGTGCTCAACAGAGGACAGAGAAGAAACACAGGAAGATCAGCAAGATGAAGATGGAGCAATGGCTTGGAAGCGACTCAGACCGTCCACTCTCCATACAGTTTGTAAATCAATGTACATTGGAGCTTTGATTTCACTACTAACTGCTACCATCATAGGTTCAATTATGTATGCTGATCTCCTACATATGTTTTAAAACTGTAAACGACTATCAATTTCATCCAAAGAAATCCATTCCAATAAAAGTGCAATGGATGAGATCAGTTTCCGATGTGATATCTTGTGCTTTTCTATACACTTGGTTGTTTGTATGTGCGCTTTTCATGTTTCGCCCATATCAGTTAATGGGTGTGAAAAGAAAACTGATTCTGGGTGCTTCGCTTTTATATTGTTTGGATGCAGTTTATCGCGTGACTCTACAAGCCCTGGTAATATCTCATTCCATGTTTACTACGTTACAAAAAGTTCCACTCAACATTTTGTTTGTCCTCAGTGCGTTTTTTCATTTTGTTTTCTAACGAATCACTTCCGCATGGGAAGGACGATTGCACAGCAGGTGGCTTTGTTCTTAAAAATGATTGCTCCTTCCGGTTTATCATAGTTGTTGGAATCACTATGGTCTCTCTCATTTACCCAGCTTATAACAAACAAGACAAGGAAGGTAAACTGTTAATCGCAGTCTTTGCTCCTCTCATTGGAGTTGTGTTCAAAGTTATCTCGCGAATTTGTGCTCAGCAGTTTTGGGACATTGCCCATCCGGGATATTCATATGTCTTATTGACGCCATTGTATTTTACCTTGGCGGTCATGTTTCGAGTTTTACAAGCGGACCTTTGCAGTTTGGAATCTATTGCCATTCTTGGAGTAATTCACGGCGCTACAGAAGTCATAGAACGAAGCACCATGGTTATGATTGATCACATTTGTCATCTGATTTGGAAAAGAACATCAGCTCCTTGGGGAAGGTTTCGTACTCCTCGCCGTGAGAGACTAATGGCTGATATCGCTATCATGAGCATGTTGTATGAATCAACTGCTATTGTGTCTGTTAACGGAGTTTTGTACTTGTATCAATTTATTTACTTACACAATGAATCTGTTTTAAAACTGCTGCAGTCTTTTGCCATTTACACTTTCGTTCCACTGTTTATTGAGTGGTTTTTCACCAGCGTGTCTCTTGCGATCGAGACTCGTACCAGAATATGGCTGTCATGGCTGTTTGGCAAAAAAGATGGAAAAGACACATTTCAGTAGCAATTGTTACTGCGGTTTCAATAGCGATATGGACCAGCACAAACCTGCTGACAATTGTATACGAGCGCTTTAAAGAGTCCTCGGATCAGCCTTGTAAAGGCTAAACTAGGAAACATTGTTGCAGAAACTTGCTGCGGATGCAATGTTTCCCAATTTAGCCACGCAAGAAACATTGTTTCAGCAGCAAATTTTGCGTCTCGGAAGCAAGACATTTTTTTTTAATCATGTCAAAAACATTTTTGCTTCACCGATGCAAATTTTTATTTTGAAACATATGTTTTTCAGTTTAGCCATGGGGGAAATAATTTTACTAGTTTAGCCACCAGAGCAGCGAAACATTTCTCATGCTTCCCGCTAGTTTAGCCACTCGGGAAACATTAGAGGAAACAATGTTTCCGCAACAACGTTTCCCAGTTTATAGCCATGCAGGCCCTATTAGTGCCACTGATTGGATGTTACTAGTGACACTACACAGTTCTCTGTAGAGCTACGTCATTAGTATGGAATTTTCGGCTCGAATCTCGCACTTCTCTTGTGAGCGGGGTAAAAATTGAGCCCACGATGAGAGATGTCTGTTCACTAAGACTATCCGAATAACAACCAATGGGCTTCAGTTTCTATTTAGCCTGTATTTGATTTCATTGCATTATGCTCAGATACTTTTGTTATTAATTTGATGACTGTAGAACCTGTAGAACTCATCAAAACGATTGTAGGACTCTTCAAATGTTGGACCAAACATATTTGCTATTTAAAATATACAAAACAAAAGCTTGCTAAAATGTCTGGCATTTCAAGGTTGGCTTATGCTCATATTAATAAAAAGCATAATACAATTCTTTAGTTATCACAAGACTGAAATCTACGATAACAAGAGAAAATACTGTAGAATTCCGAAAGTGGCAGCCCCTGTTACTTTCGGATTTAGCAGGCCAAAGGTGCCGCTACTTTCGGGTAGCCGCTACTTTCGAGTAGCCGTTACTTTCAGATGGTTAAAAAACGTTTGTAATTCAGCAGCCGTTTTACACAAAGAGGACGCATAACATATTTTTTCGCGTTCCAGTTATTTCATTGTAAGTTCATTAAAACAGAGAGAGTTCTGTTGTTATTATTATTGGAACGAATTTGGTGTAATATAAAATTTTATAGAGTCAAACGTTTTTCACGTTCTAGTTATTTCATTGCATGTTCTAAAGTAGGAGACGATTGTTTGGTATTCGCTGTAAATTAATTGGAGACAATTGTTTTTCAATTACAGTATTAAATTCACTGCCAAGTTGTATTTGTATTTTTTTTTTTTGCCATATACTGCATTACTTGAAATGTTACATTAAATACGATTTTATGGTTTTTGAGTGGTAACATTTTTGAAGGGGCCGCTACTTTTGGGGGGATCGTTACTTTTGTGGGGCCCGTTACTTTCGGGGTTTAATAAACTGTAGCTAATATTTGTACTAAGAAGCCTACATGCACCTTCACATCTAAAGCCTGGTTTTTACTTGGCACACAAGTGCAAGTGTCCATATTACATGTAAACTGAGAAGCACAAGGATGAAAACGTTTTGATTGTTCTACTTGCACTTGCATTTCAAATCGGATCAAACTCCCCCACCTTGGGAAAATTGTATCCCTATATTAAAGACATACTTGGTGTGTATTTATGAATCATTGATTGGCAAGTCAAATTCCAGATGGTGGGGACAGCAATGGAGGTCAAATGCCCCGTATATGTCCAGTCTCCCCCTCCCCTTCGTTGATAGGTTCATACATAAATACCAGAGTCAAACCAGAAATTGAAAATAATACTAAATTATTAATAATTATTTCAAAGTTATTATGTTTTGGTATGCAATAGTGGAACCTATAGATGCATTTGAGCTTCAAAATAATTCCCTTTTGTCAGATTTGGGCTGTTGCCCAATATATATGTTGTGGTTCAAATTTTTTTTGAGTTTCAAGTTTTTCAAACCAGTTTGATTTTTATTTTCCTTTGTCTAATATTCATTACCATAATCTGAAACAAAGGAAAATAAAAATCAAACTGGTTTGAAAAATTTTAAACCAAAAATAAAATTTTTAAACCACAACATATATACAGTGGAATCCCCATTTATCAAGCCTCCAATTCAAGGGTTTTCACTGGGAAGGGACAACAACTGCATTCCTTGAATGTCATTAATATCAATTACATCCTGAGCTGGCTCATGAGAGCCTTTGATTTATACCACGTCCGTTTCAGCGGAATCTCGGCGTAGTCGCTTAGTTCTAATTGCTCCTTTCTTGTAATCCTCCTTTATCTCACTTGAACTGATCGAAGATTTGCTTTCATTTTTTCAAATCAAAGTAACCGCTTGTAACACTTGGTACAGACGAACGGGTCTTGACGAAAACACGCTTAAATCTATTTCCACGGCGCTTTCAATCAGGCCTGAAACCATAAACTTAAAAAAAAGTCGCGGAAAAATTAATCGCCCCAAGGGAGCCTGCTCTAACGCAGCTTATGATTGGCTTTATATTAAACAATTACTTAGCACCGATTGGCTCTTTAGTAATTTTCACGTGATCTCCAGCTGATCTTTACGAACAAAAGGAAATAAAAGGAATCTGCCGCTTGTTTCAGCAGACGTTCGTTGGGGAGGAAAGATTGCGTGACGAGCCAGAAGAAAGTCTGTGAGGAGGCTACCTAACTTAGACTAATGACCTTTCTTGTAGCCTATGAATAGGCTCCGCGGTGGGGATGGGATGAAAAGAAAACTGCGCCTCCTTTCATGCGGCTCGCTTTTGCTCGCAGTTTTCTTTTCACCCCTTCCCCACAGCAGAGCCTATTCATAGGCTACCTTCCTTGGGGTGGGTATGGATATTTTCTGGAACCACACAATAAATAACTACCACTAATTCAAATGTTTTCTTGTTGTTTAGATTGAAGTGTCAGAATCAGATGAGTATTCAAGTTATGTTTCACTCTGGCATGAAGCTGCGCTGTCTTTATTCTCCACGATTTTTCCTGGAGATGAGTTTTACGCTTTTGATCTCCTCTCCACGATTTTGTTAAATGCAAAATTCTTCTGGTGAGTTGTGGTTTAAACTTTTAAGTCTATGGATGAAACCCTAGTATATGACCATTCAAATGAAAGCTATTGAGCAGTACTTTCATGTGGTACATACTGTTTATTTTGCTATATAAGGTAGTTCTAACTTTTCAGTCTATGGATGAAACCCTAGTGTATGATCATTCAAATGAAAGCTATTGAACAGTACTTTCATCTGGTACTGTTTATTATGCTGTACAGCATAATAAACAGTACTGCTCAATAGCTTTCATTTGAATGGTCACACACTAGGGATTCATCCACAGACTTTAAAGTTAGAGCCACCTTGTACATACAAGGTGGCTCTAACTTTAAAGTCTGTGGATGAATCCCTAGTGTGTGACCATTCAAATGAAAGCTATTGAGCAGTACTTTCAAGTGGTGCTGTTTATTATGCTGTACAAGGTGGTTCTAACTTTTAATTCTGTGGATGAAACCCTAGTGTGTGACCATTCAAATGAAAGCTATTGAGCAGTACTTTCATGTGGTTCTGTTTATTATGCTGTACAAGGTTATTCTAACTTAACATTCTTTAATACTCCAATATTCTTCGTAAGTTCTGACATATTGATAGTGTTTTCATTTTTAGTGGAAGAAATGGTCCATCAT
Source organism: Desmophyllum pertusum (assembly GCA_029204205.1). Taxonomy (NCBI): domain Eukaryota; kingdom Metazoa; phylum Cnidaria; class Anthozoa; order Scleractinia; family Caryophylliidae; genus Desmophyllum; species Desmophyllum pertusum. The sequence continues at coordinate 289,878 of MU827813.1, forward strand.
CAGTAGGTGTCACCAAAGACCTGTCAGAAATGTCCCTTGCTACTCCTCCACTGCCAAGTACATGTGACACTACAGCTGCAAGTCGAGGGGAGCTCATTGCTCAGGCTCACAAAAACTTGCCTTGTATAAGGTCCACATTCATGTGTGCCTTTCAGGGCATGAAACATCCGTTGGATACTTCTAGGTGAGAAAATATAGTTGAAAAGGTTTACTGATAATGGTATTTTCTTCTGTTTATAATACAAAGTTTAACTTGAGAAAGATATTATTCTGTCAGTGACACAAGCTACTCGGAAAAAAATTCCGAGTTCCCCCAACAGGAGTCGAACCTATGACCTTCCGCACACCGGTCGGACGCTCTACCACTGAGCTACAGGAGACTTGTGGGAGCTAAGGCCATATAACTAGGTTCAAGTGTGACAAACATCCCGCATACTTTTAGGATTAGTGTTGTCGATGAATGAGAATTTGTGGAAAGAAATGATGGTATATTTTAAGCTTGGTAGAAATATGAGAAAGATATTATTCTGTCAGTGACACAAGCTACTCGGAAAAAAACTTATCTTCATACTTTAACTCATTGAGCTATTATTTTGTGGGAGAGGCGATGACCTAATTGTTAGTGCGTTGGATTGGACTCAGATCGAGCGGTCTGGGTTCAAGAGCTGGCCGGGGTCATTGTGTTGTGTTCTTGGGCAGGACACTTTACTCTCGCAGTGCCTCACTCCTCGCCAGGAGTAAATGTGTACTGACAAATTATCAGAGCAACATGACAAAAATGCTGGTGGGTTTACCTGTGATGGACTAGCATCCCATCCAGGGGGAGTAGTAATACTCCTAGCCGCTTCATGCTACAGAAACTGGAATTAAGCGCCGGCACAGATGAGCCACTTGGCTTCTCCGAGCCATTGGATTGGAACAGACTTTAACTAACCTAACTATTATTTTAATCCTAAAATTTGGAACCTTTTCAGGTCATTGTCCCTTCGCCAGGTGCGCAATGTTCAATCATTCCTCGTACCCACCTGTGCAGGCCCCCTTCAACCAGCTGACTGGATGCTCCTTCCCATTGTGGATTTATATAACCAGGCAATAAGTATGTAAGTATTAAAATTATCAAATTTGTCAGCTGTGCTTAAAAAGGTCCTTTTCCGAGTTGCCTTTTGCCTCGGTTTCAAAACGAGTCCTATTGCAAAAGCATTCAAATAATAATTTAAAGATAAAATATTTTGGTTTTTTTGCAAGCGAGATGAAAGGCGAGGGGATTGGTACAATCACAGGACCTGCAGTTTCCATAGTAACCACCACACTTCAACTGGTTCTCCTGCTCGAGGAATGGCGACCTTCTTGCTTGCGTCACGTTTCCATGGCATCACGGATTGCTAGGCTTATGTGTGTCTTCTTGACAGGTTAGATTCACTGTTTTCATTGTTCAGGTAGCTGGTTGCCGTAAATGTAGGTTTTTTACTACAAAAGTAAAATGAAGGCTATTTCGAAAACGATTTCATTTTGCCAAAATGTCCCAGATGAAAACTGTTGTAGTGCCCACATTCCCAGCCGGGCAGCGTTACATTCCGTCACCTCCCTCTAAGACGGATATTGGTACTCGGTTCCCAGCCTGTACGAGTGAGTTGACTGTATGACATGTTATGTTTTATTTATTTTTGCAGGAAGCGATCTATTCCTGAACAGTGGCATTCATAATTACTTATCAGCTCTTTTGCGGATTTGCACAAGCCCTTCCAAACTCGACCAGCTCGATTTTAATTCTCCAATCCCAGGACTTACATCCTTTTATGATCTGTAAGTAATTTGGTGGTGAAACTAATATATTTATTATAGATGGGTTATTGGAAGAAAGAACTTCAACAGTCAAGTCGCGTTTGTTTCCTCGACCGACAATGAAGTATACAGTCGAACCTGTCGTAAGCGGACACCCTTGGACCAGAAAGAGTGTCCGCTTAAGAGAGGTGTCCGCTTATGGGAGGGTAAAAATGTAGTGTTTGTATGTAGCTGGGAACATGACCAAGTGTCCGCTTACGAGAGGTGTCTGTTAGCGTGGGTTCGACTGTATAAGAAGTGCTGTTATATAGCTGGAGTTTCGTTGAACCTAACGTGCGTTCTCGTTGGTTATTTTTGGTCAAGACTAAAATCATATGTACGGGCTACAATACAAACATGGTTGCCACAGGTCAGGAAATGGTCAGGGAAAAAATTCTTCAAGGTCAGGGAAAGTCAGGAAATTTTATTTTGAGTCAGGGAAAATTGACATTTTGAAGAAAAGTCAGGGAAAAAGTATAACACCACTGATTTAATACAATTGAAGGCTGGAAGAAACATTTCAGGTCACTGTGATCTCAGCGATGTTTTTGCTTAATGAAGAAGGCGAACTGTCACTGTCATAGACTGCAAAACAGTCCGTATTTTAGCGCAAGAGGGGTGAACGTGGCCCGAAAAGGATCTGAATGAAAAAGAGAGACTGTTTTGCAGTCTATCACTGTCAAGGTTGTGATTCATCACTGAGTTGAAAACTTATCAATCATAAATAAATGGGTGGAAAGGACGGCTGCAAGGGGAGGCTGGAGGCCGCTACTATATCTGACAGTTTGCATAATTTATTAGGTCAGGGGAATTTTACTTTTTAATATCAGGGAAAAGTCAGGGAATTTTGAAAACTGATGTCTGTGGCAACCATGACAAAACTCATACTTTCCCATGGTGGAGCAGAATAACTGAGTGGGTCACGTGAAAGACGAAGCACGTGAATACATCTAGCCTGCGTAGCAAGCTCTGGGGGTAGGGGGTGGCGCATGGCAGGGAAGCTTGCTACGCAGGCTAGAATACATCGTGATAGAAGGTGGTGTGATATATTTTGCCCATCCGCGTCACAGGTTAGGTTAGAGCAACTGACGAAATTATCAGTACGGAGAACTTTGATCTTGATTTCTTGTAGGTACGCGTCTCTGCTGTCTCAGTACTCCGCGGTCCTCGTTTGGAGATGCACTGTTTGGTTGTTTTGTAACTCTGCCATTAGCACAGAAGCATGACGTCAAATTTCGCCGAGCTGTTTGGGATGAACACATAGGAGTGTTGAGGGCTTTGTCGATTCCTTTAGACCAGGTAAACACGGAAAAATGGAAACTGAGATATGATGCTTTTGGCGGGAAGAAGAGAGACCCTGGAACGAGGTTGCTTTCTGACCAGCTGACTGACAATCTCGTACCCAGAGTCAACGGTCTCCTCGGTCAGCGGGTCGTCGCCAGGTTAGACTCTGGGGGATTGGAATAAATATCGAATTTTTTTGATTGGCTGTCTCGTGTAACAAACAATGGCCGTTACACCAGATTTCTGGTATTCAAAATTCCATTCCCCCAGAGTCTAACCTGGCGACGACTCGCTGACCGAGGAGACCGTTGACTCTGGGTACGTTTCGCCATGATAATTTACAAATAATCTTACTGTTTGTTAGTTTGTTTGGTCTGCAATGGCAAGCTTTTATAACGTATATATTTTTTCTTTTTCATATCAGCTGCCCATTCCTCTGGAGGAATTCCTGTATCCTGTTGAACAGAACCAGTCGTTACTAGCGCTCTATCTGCGAGCTCTGGCCACCCAAGCAGTCAGGTAAGTTTGCCCGGCGAATTCACTTCAGTGTGTTCTTATTGTTTTTTATTACTGTGTGGTATACTTACAGGAAAAAGATATGAAGATAATATTTGTCGTTTGACGAGGAAATTATGTAATAGGGGCTGACGGTAATGGACCAAAACTGCTAGGTTATAGACCTTATTCATAAATGGCGGCCGATTAATTATTATTTTATATTCATGCTAATCAGCCCCCCTAGCCTCGTTAGTATGTGCAAAATTCAAAAGAATTGTTACTCTAAAAGGAGGCTAGGGGGGCTGATTAGCATGAATATAAAAGAATAATCAATCCACCGCCATTTATGAATAAGGTCTATTGTGCCAAAGCATTCTCGTCCCTAGAGTCCGCGATCCTTTTGGTCAGCACCAAGAAATCACGATTCAAAATTCCCGGTATTTGTTTCATTTCGCGTGGATAAGGCCCGTCACGGAACAGATAAGGTTTTTACCTTGAAAACAATTCCGAGAGAGACTCTTCTTTCACATATCTTTTTTAGCAAACTAATTATCTTTGCAACAATAGTGAATTTTTCGCTCGAAGTCGAGCGATCGTAAGTGAAACACGAAAACATAGCTCAAAGAGTTCATGTTTCACTTACGATCGCTCGACTTCGAGCGAAAAATTTTGAATTGCCGCCATTATGTTTGTATGGAAATGAGTGAGCAGGTTGGCGCACGCGCACTCATTTTGCCGCTGTGTCCTGGCTGGTACCGATTTTCTGAGCTTGCGCAGAGTACTCGTTTTCTATTGTCTTTTGTCTGTTCATTGTTTCAACAGCCAATCAAAAAATTCGTTCTATTTGTCCCCGCCAGAGTCCGAGATTCCTTGGTGCTGACCAAAAGGATCGCGGACTCTGGGGACGAGAATGGTGCCAAGGAAAAACAAGCTAAAGTCTGCACCATTCCAATGGCTCAGAGAAGCCATGTGGCCTGAAACATGGCTGCCACCTCTCATGACTCAACCCATTCACGAGAGGAAACTCAAGGCGGAAAGCAATTTAAGGATTGTGGAGTTATATTATTTGGTGAAAATATTACTCGATTTTCTAATGGATTTCGTCTTAAGGTCATTCCATCGAAATAGAACTTACAATAGATTTTCATTCAAATTTTGCCTATTGGTTGTTTATCTTATGGGAACTTAAATTTTGAAATAAAAAAGGGGGGTCCCGGTATTCGTTTAGGAGCAGGCGGACCTTGTATATACCCCATAATTCCTTATAATATCAGCTTCCAGAAACGTTTTTTATTAGCTAAGTTCACGTTTCCGTGATTATTTATTATTCTGCAATAGAAATTAGTCTATATTTATTTTATAGAAAGAAGGTGATTACTAGACTCAAAATAAGAGAAAAAATTGATAGGTCACCGTACTCGTTTACGAGAAAATGACGATTCATCTCTCTGGCGAGCTTAGCCGTAAAGGAAAAGCTGCCATTTTCTTTATGCGCGCGCGCTAATTACGTGTGAAATCATGCGCAGTAAGGATGCGCGATGCAATACTAAAGAATAACCTTAAGGTGTCTGGAACTCTTGATCCGGAGTTCAATGCACTAACCATTATGCCACTGCGTCTCTCGCTGTCAAATTCGATAAGATCGCATGAGAGTCGTTGAGAGCACATGAGAGTTTCAGGCCCAAACGAGAGTGAGAGTTTGAACGAGAGCATTTTTTTGTCTAGAATGTCCCCCTCCATAGAAATGACCCAAACAATCAATGCTCACGTGCTTATTTCTTTCCATTCCAGGCCTCGATGGTCTCCTCTGTTTTATCTTGTCGCCGTCCATCATGTGAACTCGTTTATTTTCCAAAGAATAGACCCCGAGGTTAGTGTTTACTGTATGTAGATATGTGTAAGGTTGAATTGGTATCCACACATAGTAAAAACTCAACAACTCCGGGAACTCCGGGGAAGGACGCTCGAAACGTCAGCTTTCAAATGAATTCGCTACGGCGGTTAATTTACCTTTATCAAATTCAAGTTGACAATCAACTGAGTGTTTTACTTTCCCGCCGACGCAGCACCACAGTTTCATTAGAAACAGCTACCGTGGCCGCGCCGATACGGAAACTGTGGCTGGAGATGTTGCCTGGAACTCCAGCCGCAGCCATAATCTGTCTAATCCAATTAATGAGAATAGCACGTGACAAGGGCCGTCCATCCTGCAACAGAAGTGAGGGGCCTCTGGAGTTACCCCTAATGGCCAGGTATGCCAAGAGAGCTTGAATGGCACAAGGATGGTAATTTCCTCTGCCAATGTGAATAAAAACAGCCCTTGCGAAATGGGTCCGTCTTGGAGGCTTTGATCCCAACACGTAAGCACGAAGGATTGGTATCTAATCACTTTGTTACGTTATAACGGCCTATCCCCAATGGCAATGATAGTTGGATAGTTTGGTGCATGTAACTGTACTAGTCTTGAGTATGTGCTCCCGTTATTACTCGGTAACAATAATTGAAACTCTATTTCCGTGTCAATCATGTTCATCTGACATTTATGAAAGTTTTGTTCGCTCATTTGTGTATTTGCTCTAGGATGTACAAGGACTGAAAAAGAAGATCACCCTTTTGAAGCAAGTTCTTGCGATCCAAAACGAGGCAAGTAGTTTGTTTTGCTATCTGACTCATAGGTTTATTGTGCCTACCAGTATTAATACTAGCAGTCGGTCAGCTAGTCAACTGTTCAGCCAGCTCGCGAGTCTGTCTGTCTGTCTCTGTCTGTCTGTCTGTCCTGTCTGTCTCTGTCTGTCTGTCTGTCTGTCTCGTCTGTCTCTGTCTGTCTGTCTCTGTCTCTGTCTGTCTGTCTGTCTGTCTGTCTCTGTCTGTCTGTCTGTCTCTGTCTGTCTGTCTGTCTGTCTCTGTCTGTCTGTCTGTCTGTCTCTGTCTGTCTGTCTCTGTCTGTCTGTCTGTCTGTCTGTCTGTCCATGTTAAGTAGGCTCATCTGTGGTTTTCAATGTCCTCCCTTTTATTTTCGTGAAAATTGTGCGTGCGAAGGGTATTGGTTTTTAGCCTACACGAATTACTTTAACATGTATATTGCACTTGCACTAGCACTTGCACATCTGCAGTGATGGGCTGGCCCCTTTGTGGATCAACATTCAGATTTAGATTTATAGAATCCGTGAGCAGTCAGCTAGTCAACCAGCCACTCGATCTGTCGGTCGGTCAGATGGTTGGTCAGTCAGACATTCGGTCAGTCAGTCAGATGATCAGTTAGTCAGTCAGTTAGACAGACTGACAGACAGGCCAGTCAGTCAACCAGTCAGCTAATCAGTCAGCCAGACAACACATTCAGTCAGTCAGACAGCCAGCCAGACAGTCAGGCAGTTGTTTGTTTATTTATTTCTTTATTTCTTTATTTCCTGTTTATTTCAGAATGTACGACATGATGTTTTGTACTACTACAAGCCAGCTGCCACTAATTCTTCAGAGCCTTTTGAAAAATTCACCAATCTTCCAGCAGATCGGCAACTTTTATTGAGAAACCGGGGCATGTTAGAAGAATGCCGCAAAATATACCAAACAATGGCATCAGCGTGAAGATTAAAACACTATGGAATGAAATTAGGCAAAATCAAAAATATATTTATTTATTTAGATTTAAAATATAGACTGAAAATTTCGCGCGCTCTGATTGGTTAAAAACCATGTTTTATCAGAGTATAAATCATAGAAAAGCGTGTTTTATCGTTTCGCGCGCGTAAATCTATATTTTAAAGCACATAAAGAAGCCAAAACCATGTATTATACTGTCATAAAACACGACGGGAATTTGAGAACACGAGAGAAATTTAGAAAACACTCGCCTGCGGCTCGTGTTTTCTAAATTTCTCTCGTGTTCTCAAATTCCCGTCGTGTTTTATGACAGTATAATACATGGTTTTGGCTTCTTTATTTGTTAAGTAAACAAGAAAATTACGAATAAATAGTTTTGTTTAATAAACAAATATAGTTCTTCTGTTTAAGTTGTTTTTGTTGTTGTTGCTACTTCTGCTGCTGCTGTTGTTGTTATCAGTTTGAGCGCTTGTACAACCCTTTGGATCACACAATCTTCAGTTCCCTCAAGAAGACTGGTAATAATAACTGGTAACTCCCTTCCTTTCCCCACCCCCAACCCCAGAGAGCTTGCTACACAGGCTATGGTAGACTTTGAACGAAAATCGAACTAATGAAAAACGTTTGTATAGGGTGGGGTTCACTTTTAGTTCGTTGACCATGATCAGAAAACGTCACCTCCCCCCCCCCCCCCCCCCCCCGGCTGAGCCTGAAACGTTCCATACACAGCTATATTACCAGGTACAGTATTAGGGCCTGTTTACATGGAGGGAGGGAGGGTGACCCTCCTAGAAGGGGCCCTCTTAGAAGGGTTAGTAGGAAAGGGTTAGTTGTATTTCCCAGTTTCGTTTACATGAGAGGTACGTAGGTAGGCCTGTCCCGATTGTGCTCGTAAAATGCTGAAAAGTTGCACACTGGAATGCTAAAAAGTTGCTACCTAAAGGTCTTGATATTTTTATACAAACGTTAATTAAAAGCTTTATTTTTCGATTTAGAATTTTTTTTTTTTTAAATTAAAAAAAAAAAATTTAATTTAGAAAAAGTTTTTTAATTTTTTTAAATTGTATGTTGATAAACATTCAATAAATTCGCAAAAATTGAAGTTTTCTATCAAATTGTTCACTTTTTCGTGCTTGATATGTGCTGTAAACCTATATTTTGCTCAAAAGTTGCTCAGAAAGGCAAAACTTGCTCGAGGTTGCTAGAACTGCAAAAAGTTGCTCCAAACGCCAAAAGTTGCCGAGCACAATCGGGACAGGCCTATACGTAGGGTCACCCTAGGAGGAGGGTTACCATATCTGCTTGCTAGGGTAACCCTCCTAGCAGGACCAACTTTTTGTCTCGAGGTAGGGTTACTCTCCTAGGGGGGGGGGGGGGGGGGGGTGTCAAGTTTGGCGGGATCAGGTTACTGTCACATTACCGCCAAAATAAAATGGGTTCCGGTTGCCTCGGCTTTAATTGGCGAGATAGCCCTGGGGATAACCCTTTGCATGTAAAGGGCCCCTTCTATGAGGGTCACCTCCCTCCATGTAAACAGGCCCTTTAATAGGCTATCTCTTCCAATGAGCTTTCTGTCAACCTAGCAAACGCCGACAGTATACAGACTATCTGCCTAGCAAATAATTTATTTTTATCATAACATTTTAGTAACGTATAGTTTTAACCTTTTAAAATAGCTTGTTCTGAAATATTTAATGTAGTATATATATTTTTAGATGCAGGGCCCCTCTGAATAGCAGCCTTCAAGCTGAATATGGCGTACCCTGTGGAAATAAACCCAGAAATAAAGTTTTACTTGACTTTACACTGGTGTTGTCGTCTACCGGAAGTAGTACGCAGGAGAATGAGCCGTAGATTTGTATTGTTCACAATACAATCTATTTTTCTCGACGCTAAGGGACCTATCTTTATTACGCCATGTATTTACAACGTTTTTGTATGTACACGTATTGTACCAACTGATGAAGCACGAAAAATAGCCTGGCTAACGTGACCTATGTTTGATCATGCAGAAGATTGCGTGATGCTCATTCGAGTCACGTTATTGGTTATTCCTCGTGTCTGTGTATGGCTTCGGCGTCCACCTCCGTTGCCAGCGATTAATAATTTACTCTTTTTGCGCTTGTCAATGCCTATAAACTGCGGTCAAAGGTTCCATTGTTTTTTCAATGAATGAAATTCTGTCTTTGAACATTTCTGAAAGCTTTTATGATTTCTCGACACATGTGCATGTCACAGATGAACGCACGTTCACGGGTCGAATACAATTATGATTTGATTTTACTCGATCTCTGCCTCTAAAAATTGTGTTTAGATTGTTTCAGAATTATTTTATCGCTACTTACTTTAAACATTTATCTTGCTTGGCGTTCTAGAATATACTAGAAAACGCTAGAACCTTCTAGATAATTCTAGAACAAAGAACAGAAGTGCTTAGTGAGCATGACAGCATGACAGAGGTTTCGTAATCAGCCGGATTTAGAAACTGGCGCGTAAAATGGATCGAATCAGCCAATCAGATTCAAGTGCATTGTTTAACGAGCCAATCAAATGGCGCGTTTCGCAATTTTCTAGAAGGTTCTAGAATATTCTATGGATTGAGAATAGTCTTATATATTAAAGTGACGCCGATCCCACGTGCTTTACAATAAATTTTCAGTGGACACGGCGTCTGTTGCTCTGCGACTTCCCTGGCTGGTTAAAAACGCAAAAAACTCAATCCTTCCTCTCCAAAATGTCTGACGTCGAAGAAGTTCAGCAAATGGAAGAAGAGACCGAAGCGGAGTCATTCGCCTTCCAAGCCGAGATCGCCCAGTTGATGAGTTTGATCATCAACACGTTCTACTCGAACAAGGAAATATTCTTGCGAGAACTCATCTCGAACTCCTCTGATGTGAGTAAACCTGTGTTCATTTTGATTTGAGTCGTATTTTAATTCATTGCGTGTCTCTTCCTGCTTTCAGTGAGCTTATTTCTAAGTTGGTTTTGAACGCTAAGGTTTTACTTCGCAAACTTGTGTCTTCGCTACCTATAGTAAGCTTATACCGGCGGGCAAGGCCCTATTTCACTGATATCTCACAATTTTAAGTTTCTGTTATTTTCATTTTAGGGTAACTTTTCGTGGAAATATAGTTCTTGTACACAGTCGCAATTGTACAGTTTTTCGAGAACTATGCGCTTTGTTAATAGCTTTTATTCGGTTCTTGGACATGAACAATTTGAATTCATAAATTCGCAACGGAAGTGAAAAGAATTTGAAGCAAGCTGTCGTATCTTGTAATAAAGTTTTTCCCTGTGGTGTATTTTCTCTGTATTTAGCCAATGAAAGTTAAGTTTAACCGAGAGTTTAATACTTCAGATTTCTTTTCTTTGACGAACGTGTGAAAGCGAAAAGTTCGAGCACATGGCTCGAACATGGCGTCTCGAAGTGTCACGTGGTCGTTTTCTCGTGAGTTCTTTGAAAGAGAATCGAAACGAGAAAATTCTTTACCTAAAACCACCCAACCCAAACGAAATATTTTCCTCTTTTAAGTTTCTTGTTCTTGTTTTTGTTCTTGAACGACTTATTTACCCTTAAATCGCGTTTTCTATTTCAGGCTCTCGACAAAATTCGCTACGAGAGTTTGACGGACCCGACGAAGCTTGACAGTTGTAAGGACCTCAAGATCGAGATTATTCCCAACAAAGATGACAATACCTTGACGCTCATCGACACTGGTATTGGTATGACCAAGGCAGACCTCGTCAACAACTTGGGAACCATCGCCAAGAGTGGAACGAAGGCTTTTATGGAGGCATTGCAGGTATTAAATGAAATCGAAAAATCGAAATTGCTCTAAATTAAAATATTCGAAAACGCGAGTGCTTGAAATAACACAATTGAAAGAAGTAGAATTAATAAATTCGAAGGTATGTTCCCAACCCTATATAATTACAAAGAGGGGTGGGTGAGGCCCTGGGCCGTCCCCGGGGTACTTGACCCATGTTTGGGTATAGGGGTGCCGCTGAGGGTTTGAAACCCTGACCCTGTTTAGGACAAAAAACAATAAAATACCCTAAAATACCTACCCTGTGTAGGACAACATCCTCTATTTTAGGACCCTGTTTAGGTTGCAATTTAGCGAAACCTGTTTGACTGATACGCGGCCAACGTCTCCGATCTCTAAATACTGTATAAACCATATTTTTACGACGACAATCGTGCAACCATACCCTGTTTAGGACAGGTTCAGACCCTGTTTAGGACAGACTCGCATGAAATTGTATACCCTGTTCAGGGCAGAGAGGCCTAAAACCATACCTTGTCCAGCGGCATGTCCCCGTATAGGCCACACAAGGGGGTGCCCCCCTGGGGGCCCATCCCCCTAGATCTGCCCCTGTACACTAACACACATTTGATCAGGGCTCGACGTTGCGACCTGTGGGGTCGCCAATGCGACTGGATTTGATCCATTGGCGACTAACTTTTCACCCTTGGTCGCCAGTTTGGCCCCTAAGATATTTTAATTTAGAATTTTTTTTTACTTTCTTAGCGCTCAAATGAATTAAATGAATATTTATACCGAAGAATATACTTTCTCATTTTCAAGTATGAAGCGACCGAAAGTATTCTTCTGTCAGATTGTTTGTTTGAAACCCGATCTACGAATCTCGTCACGCAATCTTTCCTAAAGCGACATGTGTTTTCTAAAATTAGATTTTTGCAAAAACTACACATTTTACTATATGAAAGTGTATATTATAGGTTTTTGGATTCAAGAATAATCGCATATTATTTTAAATTTGTAGCTTTCTATGAGATGAACAAGATATAGTAATTTGATTCAATAGAGGCAGGGGCACCCAACGGATCGTTTCGGTGGAATATCTGTTCGGAAGGCCTATAATCGCCTCGTATATTCGGTTAGGGAAATGTCATCTCGAACTTTCGTAATATGGGAAAATTAATGCCTTTTGTTTTCGGAGAGATAAAAATGTCGTTTGGGTACAAAAAACGGTCAGCTAGGATTTTCCGAAAGGAAAATTCACCTCATAAATTCGGGTAATAAGATTTCAATCCCTAAAATTTTCTGAAGTTTGAAAGTTCAGCTAACGTATCCGAAGAGATACATTTTTCTTAGCGTTTAAAAATAAGCCATTAAACTGCACAGAAAGCACAGTTATAACGTAAAAACGACGTTCTGACACCTACAGGAAAATGTTGTCGTTGGGTGCCCCTGTAGAGGCGGTACATTATGATGTAGTGACTGTGTGTGTGTCGTGGTTTTCTCGACAATATTCGCTGAATATTAAATCGCAGCTTTGTTTTGTTTTTCATTAGCAACTGTAGTTCTCAAAGAATATGCGAAACAAATGAAATAGTTGTCGCTTACAGTATTCATAATACTGAAAACAACCGGCCGTATTAAACCGGTCCTGAAACAAATCGGATTTTGCCGTGTCTGGCCGTGGCCGTAGGACTCGATCGAGTACATCTTTGTATATTCATCTTATCAGTGTTACGTTATCAGTAAGTTTATATCTGTGATATCAATAGGACATAGATCGATTGATATAGAGTTAACTTTTCTCTTTCAATTTCATTAAATGTATTTCGAATGAAAATAGCCCGCTATTAAAAATTGGCAAGTTTGTTTATCAGATATCGCTGGCTGTCAAGCGTCAGTGAAGCGTGAAGGCCGATTTTAATACACGCTATGATTTTTCGGCCCAGTCCGACTTTAATCAAATGTGTTAGACTGTAGCAGATTTATAAATAGGGTCTTAAAGAAACTACTCTGTCGATAAAACAAATTTGTAGCGCGTTACCAGTGATTGAACAAATCGGACGGCGTATCGTACTGCACGTAAGCATTTATTCGATGCGACCAGTGAAACATGTTTCGCATCAAACGTTTGGCAACATGTACGAAAATTACAAATACCGGTTTGGAAAACATCGGTTGACACGTCATTTAAACATTTTCGAAGGGTCAGATCTATAAAAATTCCCAAAGCATGCAAATTGAAATTCACAGTTTCACACGCCGGGCTATGGGAAATCTACAAAACCTGTGCAGTCGCTATGCATCACTGAACATGAAAAGCCTGTCTACAACACACAACGCGTAAACGTAGAAAAGTCAGTCATGTACTTACTACTATATCATTTTTTGTATCCATTAATTTCCCCCTAACTTTCTCCCTACTTCCATAGAGCACTATTAAGTAGTTTTAGACTGCAAAAAGCATATGTGAGCAGTGGCAGAGCTAGGGAAGGGCTGTAATGCCTATATTGTAGAAAAATAAACGGCCCGAAGGGCCGCCGAAAATTTTTGGCGACTAGAATACTTGTGCTGGCGACCAACTATGAAAACTTAGGGGCCAGCTGGCCCCAAGGTTTTTTCCTGAAAGTCGAGCCCTGTTGATGCTGATGACAGTACCATATTAAAGTGACTAATCCTTTCATTTCAGGCTGGCGCTGACATCTCTATGATTGGTCAGTTTGGTGTGGGTTTCTACTCGGCCTATTTGATTGCAGACAAGGTTGAAGTGTACTCCAAGCACAATGACGATGAGCAGTACCTCTGGGAATCTGCGGCAGGTGGCTCCTTCACTGTTCGCCGTCTTACCCAGGAAGTGTTGCCCCGAGGAACAAAAGTCATTCTTCACCTCAAAGAGGATCAATATGAATATCTGGAAGAGAAGCGAGTCAAGGAGATTGTGAAGAAGCACAGTCAGTTCATTGGTTATCCTATTTCTTCTCATGGTTAGTTTGACTTTTTTTACCCAGGGGGGGGATTCCATATAAAAGTGACGGGGGTGATCGTCGTACCTTTTAGGGGTTAAAATCCATGGTTTGGTACCGCTTAGGGTGTTTAAAATTTAAATGTCTACCGATAGAGTTATTCCGATACCTTTTAGGGTATTTTGCAGGGGAAAAATATGACAAGAACTAGTTTTGTCGTAGAATTGGTAACTCTTAGGGGTGAAAATTAATTTGAGCCACACCCGCCAAACAAGATTTTGGTACCTTTTTAGGGGTTCTTTTCAAAATTTCCGACAATCACCCCGTCACTTTTATATGGGAGTCCTCCCCCCCCCCCCCCCCCCGTTTTTTTTTACCCAAGCACATATCCGAGAGATGCCCAGATACTCTAGCGTCTACAATTAAAGGCTTAACGAGAGATTAAGCGCATTCCCTTGCGCTTATGTCCCTTTAATTCAAAATTAAAGATGTCACAAATGTACCTGTAGGCTTGTAGCGTGAGCACCAAACAAACTTTCTCCAGTCTGATGAAGGTGTACAGAAACCACCAAAACATTAGTAAAATACAAACAGATTGGTTAAAAACAGGGGTTTTTTTCAGTTAAACATTTTCTGTTTAATTTTTTTTTCAATAATTTTTGTGGTGCATCAAAACAATATCTGTTGCAGTTGACAATTTTACTATCAATGGCGAGCCATTCTTAGCCAAGTAAAATGGTTGTTTTGTTACTAACAATAAATTCTTGTTTTAATATATATTTTTAATTTTCTGGCAAATTTTCATTGTTTCCAGCTTGGTTAAAAGAAACTACAGTTGAATCTCGCTATCTTAAACTCAGTTATCTCAAACACCCCACCATCTTGAACTCGAACCCATTCCCCTTGCCCTTGTTTTTCAGTCATTTACTATGGGCTATCTCAAACTCCCTGCTATCTCAAACTGTTTTTTGTTCCCCTTGAATGTTTGAGATAGTGGGATTCAAACTGTATTAAGACTTTATATAGTTCTGTTTCATCCACTTTACTCGCGTAAAGTTTTCTTGTTATTAATGGAGCTCACACATTCAATCAACTTCCCTTAGCAATAAGGCAAATCTCTAATCTCGAGGAGTTTCAGACCAAGGCTAAGCGCCATTTCAAGAGCTAGATAGATCACAGAGTATACTTTCAAATTTTGTAATGCATTGTATTATACATTGTATCTTTCTTTTTTGTAATCATATTTATTTTATACAGGACTCTATTTAAACTAGTTAGTACTAGGCTAAACTGGATGTTCCTGTTAAAATATTGAATAAAATTATTTTGTGAATGTTTCCTAACTTTTTTGTTATGCCTTTGATGTTAGGTGCAAAAAGAGCGCGACAAGGAGGTGAGTGATGATGAGGACGAGGAAGAAGAAGAGAAGAAAGAAAAAGATGAAGAAAATGAGAAAAAGGATGATGAAGAAGAAGGCGACAAGCCTAAGATAGAAGACCTTGATGAAGAAGATGAAGAGAAAAAAGAGACGGAAAAAAAGAAAAAGACGATCAAGGAAAAGTACACGGACATGGAGGAGCTCAACAAGACCAAACCACTTTGGATGCGCAACACTGATGAAATCACATCAGAGGAATATGGAGAGTTCTACAAGAGCCTGTCTAACGACTGGGAGGAGCACATGGCTGTCAAGCACTTTTCAGTTGAAGGACAGTTGGAGTTCCGTGCTCTTCTGTTTCTTCCACGGCGGGCACCCTTTGATCTGTTTGAGAACAGGAAAAAGCGCAACAACATCAAGCTGTACGTGCGTCGTGTGTTCATCATGGACAATTGCGAGGATATCATTCCAGAGTACCTGAACTTTATTAAGGGTGTTGTGGATTCTGAAGATCTGCCGTTGAACATTTCTCGTGAAATGCTACAGCAGAACAAAATCTTGAAGGTGATCAGGAAGAACATTGTCAAGAAATGTATGGAGCTGTTCGCTGAAGTGGCGGAAGACAAGGACAACTACAAGAAATTTTACGAGCATTTTGGCAAGAACATCAAGCTCGGTATCCATGAAGACAGCGTCAACCGAACCAAGCTGGCCGATCTTCTGAGATATCACTCCTCGACCTCTGGGGACGAGATGACATCGCTAAAGGATTACGTTACACGAATGAAGGAGAACCAGAAAGACATCTACTACATTACCGGCGAGAACAAAGATCAGGTCGCACACTCTGCTTTTGTGGAACGAGTCAAGAGCCGTGGTTTTGAAGTATTGTACATGACGGAACCCATCGATGAGTATGCCGTGCAGCAGCTGAAGGAATACGATGGAAAGAAACTCGTCAGTGTCACCAAGGAAGGACTTGAGCTGCCTGAGGACGATGAAGACAAAAAGAAGTGGGAGGAAAAGAAGGCCAAATTTGAGCCCCTCTGCAAGGTATTGTAATGTACTGTTCATTGTACATGTATGTTCTTACTGAACAGAGGTTTTGATGCCCTGATTGTGTACCAGTCCCAAGCTTGGAGTGAGATTCCAACTAAATTCTGGGTATTTATTTGATGATTTTCTTTATTCTCGTCGCCTGTGGAGGGCAGGGGGTGGGAAGTCTATGTCTATGGGAGGAGGGAGAAGAGAGCTCAAGGTGGTGGGAAACGGGAGAAATCAGAAATATTTTTGCAACATTTCATAATATTTTGCAATAGAAAAGCATTGTAAAGAGGCAGTAACTACAATGGAAGGGGAGAGACTGGGAACAAGGTATGGATGGTAAGGAGTTAGACCCCACCCCACTCTCTCCCATACTGCATCACAATTATTATTGTTGTGGTAAGAGAAATTAGGTGCTAATTGCTCTCAAATTTATCCTCAACAGACGATCAAGGAAATCCTGGACAAGAGGGTTGAGAAGGTGGTCGTGTCATCTCGCCTGGTATCGTCCCCCTGCTGTATCGTGACCAGTCAGTTTGGATGGACTGCGAACATGGAGAGAATCATGAAAGCACAGGCTCTGCGCGACAACAGCACTCTGGGATACATGGCAGCGAAGAAACACCTTGAGGTGAATCCCGACCACTCGATTGTCGAGACCTTGAAACAGAAGGTGGAGACCGACAAGAACGACAAGTCCGTGAAAGATCTTTGCATGTTGCTGTATGAAACCTCTCTGTTGTCGTCTGGTTTTACCTTGGATGACCCTCAGGTTCACGCCAGCCGTATCTACAGGATGATCAGTTTGGGACTGGAATTGATGAAGAAATGGAAGGTTTGTAAAAGTGATTTTGTGTTATCAAAGCCACTGCTTGGCAATCAGCTCTGAAAGTTCAGTTACTGTTCAGTGTTGTAGAAGTTTTGGCCAGCTAGTGCACAGGATATTTGAAAAATATGAAATTTGCATCGTTCAAAACAAAAGTTTACATAGTTGATTTTCAGTCAACATTGTTCAAAGTGCATTATGTTTGAGCACACTTGGCTAAAATTAATATTGAATGAATGAGAGGAGTTTTGAGTCTTAAATTACATTGTACATCCAGCCATTTAAAACTCTTTTAAAGTTGGCAGTTGACAATTAAAAGACGACCTAGTGCAGTTTTTCTGAGCAAGGTTTTTTTTCATCTTCAGCAAGAATTGCTCTTTTCTTTTTCACTTGTTCGATATTTTCTTTGGTTCACATTGTGCATTATTTTTTTCTCTACTTTTCCGCAAAAAGCTGTTGAAATTTGGTTGGTGTGATATAAATGCATACCATTGCTGTGTAGGAATCTTTGGGGGGTAATTTCACCCCCCCCCCCCCAAAAAAAAATTATAAATAAATAATAAATAAAAAGGTCCATCCTTAATTGCGATCAGGTTGTTTATTCTCATCACCTACCGGCTTGAATTGGTTATAAAAATGAAGGATATTTGGAGAACTGATCAGTGCATTCTCCATTCCACAGCTGCACCCGAGCCCGCCAGCACTGAAGACATGCCACCACTTGAAGGTGAAGACGACTCCTCCAAGATGGAAGAAGTTGATTAATTATGGTGTGCATCAAGCCAAATACTCAAGAAGAAACATTATATAGAAAAGTGTTTTGTCCATGGTTTGACGTTCATTTTGACAGCTGCATTGTGCACTTAAACATGTTGCAGCAGAAGAGTGCATTGCTGGTAGTAACGAGGGACAGTTTGTTAACCGACACTAAGTAATTCTGGCTCGCATTGCTTCAAGGAGTTAGGTTGCACTATTTTAGGCAATAACCTTGAACTACAGTAAAAACCCGCATAAAAGAACAAGTGGATTAAGAACACTCGGCTGAAATTTGGTCAAATTTGGTCAAAAAAGTACCAGAAAACACCCGATATATAAGAACAAAATCAGCCTGAACCCCCAAAACACGTGTTCTTTTATGCGGGTTTTTACTGTATTTGCTATTTAAAGGAGGAAATTCATAGACAGAATACTAAAGTAAGCTAAAGTACTATTAATGTTACAAGTTGAACTCCATCTTGTTCAGTTTTGACTGTATAAGTATAAGTATTTTGTGTTTTTATATTGATGTCAGACCCACGGGTGTAGCTAAGAAATAACTCAACTGACTAATGACAATGAAGTTTTTTTTTATAATTATGTAACAGTTTTATGTTCAACTTGGAAGATAGACTACAAAACAGTCGTTTTTTTCTCTAAATCGCAAGGCAAGAAGCGCCCTCGCATGCAAAGCGCGCAAGCCTCGCACTCCTCACACTCGCTCCAGATCTTTCGTTCAAAGACAGCGCACATTTGTTTGACAGACCAATGCAAAAATACAACTCTTTTGCAGTCTAGTTGGAAGACCTTGTGTTTCAAAGGCTGAAATCCATGAGAAGTTACCAGAGGTTTATTTCTCCATCGCGTCGAGATCCGAAGTCGGCCGAAGGCCGATGACGCCCCGGCGAGCGGCGGAGCCGAGAGAAATACGCGCGGGCCATAAGAGAGATTTGAAACCAGAAACCGCGCAAGAAAAGCCTCTGGCACCCAGGGTAATGAGAAGTTAGCCAAGGTGTACAAAACTACAGCAGATATCATTTTCTGTTTTGGTTTTAAAACCGCCTATGGTGGCTTTGCTCTGATATACAACTCACTGGATTGCTCTAAAAAATTTAAACCAAAGTATCATTAATTTTATTTTAACCAGACATGGTCTTTATGAAAAGCATACTAAAGTACTAACATTACAAATTGACTTCTCTGGCGGCAGTTTCTTGGCTACACCCTGGTGTGTCGCAGACTGGTTTGCGTGTGAAAGTTTTGCCTAAAATAATGACGTAGCTTCTTTAATGTATCTATGCAAGTTTTGTTTACATGGTGCTAGCGCTGAATAAAGCAAGTTAGTTATATTGCATCTACTTTGTGATTTTGACATTCATGTACCAGTACATTTTTCTCAGGGCGTCATCCTCCGGCCGATCTGACACATGTGAGAAAAACCGCTGATACCCATGGTACTTATCCTTCAACCCTACTTGCTAGGGATAAACATCTGTGAACAGACTAGCTTGCAGTCCGCCTTTTCTCTGAAGGACTGATGAGTGTTTATCCCTTCATGCGCGTAAACCCAAAATGGTGGTATGGACGAGAAGGGGTTGGGATGAGATGAGGGTGCTCGTCTTGCCCCAATCCCTTCTCATACCAAGCCCTTGCCCCGTACTCCTTTCATGATTTTGAGAGAGAAACAGACTGTAAGCAGTCTAACTAGAGTCTTGCCCAGTTTGGGGAAGAGGAGACTACCAACTTTTTGGGCTGCTTTCAAGAGTGATTTCCACTTTGAATACCATCTGGGGGGGGGGGGGGGGCA
Organism: Desmophyllum pertusum; assembly: GCA_029204205.1. NCBI lineage: Eukaryota > Metazoa > Cnidaria > Anthozoa > Scleractinia > Caryophylliidae > Desmophyllum > Desmophyllum pertusum. The sequence goes on from MU827813.1 coordinate 309,619, forward strand.
CAGGGGGCGGGCGTGGACACGGGTATATTTGTGGCTGGGAAGTGCAAAGGCCTTGTTGGGGTTTTGCTGTAAATTAGCACCGTAATATTTTGGGGTTATGAAATTTTTTTGGAGAAGAAAGATTTTGGCAGGGACTTTTTTTTAGGGTTGAACGAAAATGTATCGCTCCCCACTTTGAAAGAATGATTACAGTCTGTCCAAAGTTTGTGACAGATTAAGGTGGACACATGAACTTGTCTTTTTTTATTTTTTTATGCAGAGAAAAAAGGGACTTTGGTTTAAGTTCTGGGCTGTTGGACTTTTATCTAGTTTAGTGTAATGGGACTTTTTGGGTCTAAAATTTGGCCCCCTTCACAACTTCCTCTCGCTAACATACCTGAGTACCCCCCACCTCCCTGGGAATAATATACTAATAATTAATTTTTACTCATGTGACCACAGTTGCTTTGTGCAAGAGCTAAATCAGCAAGGCACAATAGCCTTTTGCCTCTGTTACAAAACGATTCCTGATGCACAACCTTTGTTCACGAGTTGGTTCATAGGAGCCTTTGATGGTCCAGAAGATCCTCAACTTTTGCAGTGCCTCGCTGGGAAACTAGACAAAATGATGAAGAAGGGGGGAATCTGTGGAGTAGCAATACTCGTAGTCTCTTCATGGCTTTTTCAACCCTAACCAATGCCTATCATATCATTATTACAATGTATAGCATTTCTGAGCAACTTGTGTATAATTGTTGTCTCCTCCACCATGGTTGATGTTGAAAAATACACTTGCAGGATAGATAAACCATGCAGGGGAGGATTCAGGGGGGTGGGGTTGGCTAGCCACCCCCTAGAATCTGCCAAAACAAATTAGAAAATTTACCCCAAGTGGGGTATAGGACGAAGAGGAAATCGGGGAAAAATCTGTGAGCCAAGCGTGGCCTCTCCCAGCTCGTTTTGCTCGCCATTTTCTTTTTACCCAACCCCACCATCAGCTATAAAAATAAAACCATTTAGAAGTGAACTGAGTAGGTTCTGTTGCTGCTTTAAGCTAAAATAAAATAATAACATTATTTGCTAACAGCCAGCCCTGTTCAAAAATTTTGGATCTGCCCATGGTATGGGGAGAGGGAAATGTAAAGCATGCAGCGCTTCCCATTGCTCCCATTCTCGTTACCAGATCCTCTGTTTCTTTTGGTCACGTGGTTGGCGAAACGGAGGCTCTGGTCTCAGCCATTACTGGATGTCCGAAAATTCCGGACACCATTCATTAATTTGTGTTACGCATTCATTTTTTATCAGCCAATGAAAAAATTCGATTTTTTCCTTGCGACCAGGGCTACTCATTTCCAGTGCAAAGAAAAAAAAACGAGGAGCTCTGGGAACAAGGATACATTGCTCCCTTTCATGCCATCCTTCTCCTCTTTTGAGCTTGGAAACTAGCAACATTAACTTTGCACAGCATGTGGTGCTTGTTGATGCGACAGTTCACTGTTACTTCGACTTCTGCTAACAGTGTACTAGATACTATTAGTAAAACTACTGGTATACTAATGCAAATGAGACAATCCGATTGGCTGAGCTACTCGTACACTATCAGCCATTAGTGTGCAGTGGCTCGAGGTCGTCTACAACATTGCAGTTTCTTCTCGTTTCTCCGAAGTTTCGGAAGAAGATTTAGAGTTAATACTAAACATTGTTATGATTTTTACTAAAACAATTAGATTATTCGCTCTCAATTTCTATGATGTGATAGTTGATTCGGCCTAGGCCTCGTCAACTATCACATCATAGAAATCTCAAGCTCACAATCTAAAAATTATTGTTAATTAGATGCTTTGCCCCTATTAGCTAGAGCGGCCAATATTAAATCTCTCTTTAAAGATTCTTGATCAGACAAGGTGATGGTAATAAAGAACAGCATCAACTTGGAGATACACTAACAAATTCTCACAACTGACATTTAAAGCAAAGTACTGTTATCAGTAAGGAGTGTTGATAGTTTGAACAGAATCAAGGATGGAAGTTCTCTTCGTCTAGTGCACCTGTTGCTTTGAAAGAGTTGCCAAAAATCAAATTGACAATTTGCTTAGTCAGAGAGAAAATTGAATAAAAGGTAACCATTGACACAAATTCAAGGCTTTTTACAGAAGTGAAAAATATACAAAGCCTTTTCCTTTCTTTTTCAAGTAACAAACTGAACTCCATGGTTTTTTATTCCTCTTTATTCAATTCAAAACCAGCAAAAATTTCAAAACATCAGAGTAACCTACCTTTCAAGACATTCACTTCTTGTAAATGTACATTTTAAAGCACATTCACCATTCATTTAATTGTGGAGTAACGATGTTCAATCACTCACTCGGCAAAACACAGCTTGACAAATCACTAAGCCGCGACTACTGTCAACTGCATTTAAAAGACCCTTCAGACAGGAAAACATGGACAGTTAAGGCTACTGAAATGTGAAAATAATACCAACAAAGTTGCGAGGCATTGCTAAACTAAACCATGTTGAAGTCTGATTTAGCAGAAACAATCAAGAAATTCAAGCACTGCTGTTATAAAATGATGACTTGAGGAGGTGAGTATTATATACCTTGGTGATTAAAATGTGACTAGGGTTACGAGATCAACCAAGTAAGAAGGTGTTCAGAAGAAGCTGTTAATATTGCTCAATGAATGCTGTCGTGAACATGACTGTAAGGAATGAACCGAGACAGACAATGAATGTATCAGCAGTAGTTTATTAAGTGGAACGACTACAAACAGTGATGTTAAATGCCTGCGCCCACAATATGGTAAAACTGGTCATTACATGAGCTGGGCTGACTGTGCACTGACTGTGCGCAAGGCAGAAATATGAGTCACATGGATATGTGTAACATGAAGTAGTTTCAAGTCAGTGTTCTCTTGTTAAACCAGTGACGCATTTGATGCTGACACAAAATAATGAATGGAACTTAATAAAAAGGAAATACACTGTACAAATGCCAGAGTAAAAGTTATAGGCTAGCCAACAGGAAACAATACTACTGTATTCTCACTACATTTGATAGCGCAAACATGAATCAATATTGAAAAGAACTAGCTTCCCCTTGTAGCCATTTTTAACTCGTGAATCTGGTGGACAAATTTCACTCGGTTGGTCAGTCAGTCAATGGGCTGTAAACTTTAATTGCGCTATTAATTTATGCATATAAATTTATTCATTCACGAGTCAGCTCGTAGGAGACTATGATTAGAAGCAGGGAGGAGCGCGACAACCCTAAAACATGACTTCAAGGGGAGACTTCAAAAAAACTGGAAGCAAAAATTCAAAACAAAACAAAAACCTCAAATAATTTTCAAGGGTATAATGAGTTATGTGGAATGCCGTGACTCACCACTCTAAAAAGTACAAAAAAAAAGTTTGAAATAAAGCTTGACCTTATGAAAATTAATATTATTATGGAAAGAAATTAAAGTAGTCTCCTTTAGAATTGTCATTAAGTCGGGAGAACCACTGTCAAATGACTTGATAAACAATAGTCGCTTATAGATTGAAGTAAAATAGCCTGATTAGCAGTATATTACAATAATTATATAGTAACCAGGGCCCGGTTGTTCAAAGGGTCAGGCTTCTGACTGCAAGCTTGTTAAAGAATGAAGTTGAAAAATGTATCACCAATAATTTTCCTGTTGTCACCGTTACCAGAAAATATGTTTCTAATTTCCTTATTTTCAAGTACATATTTTAAAGCAATCCTTTTGAAGCTTGGAGTTCAAATAGCTTAATGTTATGACAACTCTTGATCCAACCTTGCAGTGCAAAAGCCTTAATTATGATTATTATGTTTTATATGGAAAGCTCAGTGCAATGCATAATTTAATAACAGTATGATGCAGTATGATGCCAAACACTAGTCAGTCGGTTACTGCACTTCTCAATAACATACAAACTTTGCTCGATCAACCATTTTGTTTGTCACTTTTTTCAGGGTCCATTGGTTGTTGACATAATAATTATGTTGACAGCAGTGAAAAATGCTAGCGTTAGTTGGGTTTTGATCTTCAGAGTTTGCACGTTATTGCATAAATTATGAAAGGCGCAGTAATAGATCAAGGTACCCTCGTACCCTCTACTTTTTTAAATATCAATTGTATTATTCCTGTCCTTTCTGGGTACAAATAAATGGTTGTTGTTGTTGTTGTTGAAGGTGACAAACAAATGTATTGTACAGTTAACAGTTCTAAATACAGTAGAACCCCACTTTACAACCACCTTAATATGACGCCCTCATCATTACCACCACTTTCTTTTAGCCAAAACAAAGACCAGATTTTGGTGGCCCATTGTAGGTTGGATTAAGGGGGTTCCACTGTATTGGGTGCTTCGAATCAACACCATAATAAACATACAGAAGGTTAATCAACTCTTACTGCTGTCAGTCAACCAAAACATGTTATATTAAATGCGCAAGCCACTGTATGCAACTGGATATGAAATAGTTCACCACTAGTTAACTTGCTCGAATTCAACTGCCTATAGTTGGAATACACACGTTTATAGTTCCGCAAGACACAAGCACAGTGACAGGCTAGTCGAGTCTCCTTCATGCTCTTATTTGGGTCATCGTGCAAGTACACTCCTCTCCAGGAATGTTGTAACGACCCGAATAATGGCTGTGAAGAAGACCAATTTAAACTATATGCCCTGACATGGCTTTCCTTTCATTATTATATTTATTTAATGACAATGTAATAATATTAGAATAATGGCTCATGGTGATTAGCACAATGCGGATCATTTAGTACTTCTTATGCAAACAGTGACCTATGAAGCTGCAATTATTATTTATCTTTAAACTAAGTCTGCAATAATTATTGATTTAAGTAGAATCCCTTCTGTCTCGGAGTTCTCCTAATAAAATGGCAATATTTAATTGTGGCAGCTTTGTTTGCAGAAATTTATCACAATAAAACCTATTTAGTTATTTCAAATTGGTTTAAATACCATTTCTTTCTAATCTTGCCTGATAAGAAGTTATAAAAAGCTTGACTGTTCTTGGTAGGCAAGAAATACTCTCTACGTCCAGTATATAAATAATTCAATACAACATTTACATATACCAATAATCTAAACTCGACATCTCGCTAATTACAAATCAATGAACAAACCATAGGTTCCTACATAATTCATTTTAGCTATTGAAACACTGAATTTGGAGAAAACACGTTGATTTTGACATATTTGTAAATTGACCAAAACCAAGTTCAATTTATGACAGATTATATAATTATGTTAATTGAAATGTTTTAGCCAAATTATGACTGATCAGGAATACAGGATTATAAATTATTTAATTTCTGTAATAAATTTAGCATGATTGAATCATCTGTAAAGCTAAATTTTAAGTGGGTGGAAAGTCTTCAAACGTTAATAAAACACATTATAGTAAAATTTATTTCTGCCATTAATAGTGCAGCGATGTTCTGTATGTACAGACCACATTACACGAGACAAATAAAGAAGCTCATTCACTCTAACAAACCATGAACAATAATATTAAAGACAGTTTTCACAACCAATCAACTCCTAATAAATAGTGACACCAAATAGATACTGATGCCATCACATTCCTGGTTCGACACTGTCTACTAAATTGCTGTCAGCAAAATGGCATTTCAAATTCAGCATTGTCAATGGATGTGATGAAATCTTGTGAAATGAATATTACATGTATATAAGACAAATGATAAATTTATAATATTATAATATTATTGTTTTTCGTAGTGCTAAATGCCCTTTGCGGAAATATTTTATGGCACTCAAAGCTAAGAACAGCATAGAATTGCATACATGTACATGTTGCAGTGATATGAAAAAAAAAATTAAATTGATATAACCCACCAGTCCAAATACCACATAAAAATCGGCATCCACACCACTGGATTAATTATTAATCAAGTTTTTTCAGTGTTGACCTGGGTGATTTGGGATGCAGCAGCAGCAGATTTCTACCATTAGATATAGCTTTTATGAATGTTGCCCTAAGAGCCTCTCGGCTTCTACTTGTTGAAGACGTTGTGTGATCAGAAAGTGGGCTGTCTGTGCACAGTTCAAATCTCCAGTAATAACAACTTTTCTATTGTTAGTACCAGGAATAAATTCGCCTTTTTGTGATACCTGGATCTTGGCGCCGCTGTATTGCATGAACTCGTTGATGGTTTTGCCTTGTTTTCCCAGGACGGCACCTATCAGGTCATCTGGTACAGTCAGCTCCAGGGTTGCTGTTGAGTGAATATGTGAACTTGATGACGTCAACCCCAGAGGTCCCAGATTACCCATGGCGTTGAGAAGAGGGTTGTTTGCCCCCAGCCCACCCCCACTAAGTAAAGCTGCATGGGCTAAAATATTATTAGCGGCTGCACTATTCCCTGTACCCCCTGCATTGTGGAAACCTAGTCCACCTAACCCGGAACCAGAAAGCCCCCCGCCACCATAAGCGTTTACACCTGAACTGCCATTAGATAGTCTGTGATGAGAGCCGATTGATAGACTGGAGTAGGAGATATTGTTGTTTAAAGCGTGTTCAGGATCCTCCTGCACTTTAGCTGCGATAACGGCACATGCTGCCTGCACTTGCTCAAGACTTCCAGTGATGCCGATCACCCTCTCTCCTGGTACCGTCTCTGCATTTTTTTGGCTTACTTGTATCCTAGCACCAGTTTGATCACCTATGTATTTGATGGTCACACCGCTCTTACCAATAATCAATCCTGCCGTCGAGTTGGGTACAACAATTTTCATCTGTTTTGAGCGTTCCCGATCGTATGTCATAGCAGGATTTAATCTCATCGCTGGTGGTTCTTGTCGGATCTTTTCTATCACAAAATTCAACATTTTGTTAATAGTCTCGACCTCACCCATTATGAGACCGACTCTCTCTTGTGTTCCAGGGTAGTAGTCATTGTTAGGCGACAGTTTGATCCGTGCTCCTGTTGTCTGCTGTACTTCAGCTATGTTTGCTCCTCCCTTGCCAATGATAGAACCAGCGGCATGGTTTGGAATTAGGATTTTCACAATTGGTGTTTTTGCAGCTGAGAAAAAAGGGGAAAAAAACATCAGTTTGTAGCCAGACATTCACCAAGAACCTTGGGTGCATTATTCAGCAGACACTCTCTTAAGCGACAGCTCTACTTACAGCCAGCTCCAGTTGCTGACATTTTTTCTGCTTCCTGAGAGCAACCTCGTTCCCAGGGTCTACTCCTTTTTCAACATGGCGGCTGGGCGCGAAGAAGACCCTGGTACATGCTGCGAAATACTCCATAAATCGTGGAGTATTTTGTCATGTGACACAGTGACACAATCGAAACTAAATAAATCATGTGACAAAATACTCCACAATTCTTGGAGTATTTCGCAGTGTGTACCAGGGTTTTCTCCACGCCCAGCCACCATCTTGAAAGCGGAGTAGACCCTGGGAACGAGATTGTCCCAAGAGTTTCCACTTAGGGAGCTTCGACTGCATTCTAAAGCTAATTTTGAAAGTGAACTTAACTTAAATTTGGCCCTGTACATGACAACTTTCTTCTTTCTAAATATTCTGATTGAATCTCTGTTGTATCATGATTAACTAGTAATGATCTTCTGATGTAAAACAATTTTGTACAGCACCAGTCAGAGAACCATCAAACACACCAACATGTAGACTGTTCTTTGCCAATGCGTTATATCTGAGCAGTACACAACACAACAAAAAACAACTTAAACATATTTTGTTGTTTTCAAAAGCTGTGAGCTGCACATTTTGTATCTAGTAACTATAATTATATACCTTAAGGCTACTATTTATTGCGGCAACTAATCTTTGCGATTTTTGCAATTTTTTTCAAATCGCAAAATTTAGTTGTCGCTGCAGTAATTTCTACTCGCAAAATTTTTTTCGATCTTCTGGCTGGCATGACAGATGATTCATTTTTTCCTTTCAACAAAGTGTTCCAGTTGAGTTGTAGTACGTTAATTTCTGTGTTACGTTAACGAAAATATCGTTGAATAAAAAATAATTCAAATTCTCTCCTTGTTTTTCTCACTTGTTCTTTTTTCAAGGATATTTTTTTCTCAAGCTCTGAAATATGTTGTATTTGCCTCTGCAAAATCGCAAAATTAAAACACTCGCAAAATACGCGTTTTCCAAATCGCAAAATTTAAGAATCGCAATAAATAGTAGCCTTAAGGTATCAACACTCCACACTACCCACATAACGTTTTTAAAATAAGTGTACAGTTACTAGGACTGATCGCTTCATAAAGTAGTGGCTCGCATTATTGATAAACAGGAAATAAAACACAGATTTGATATCGTACATGTAGAGAATATGTCAGCTGCCTTTGCTGCAATAAACTATAAAATGCCGATTTTATTCTATCAGCCTAATAATAACATCCTTTTGACTTTAATTACCAAGATTAATTTCACTGACAAGAGACATATTATAAAGAAAACAATCTACTCAGCCAATGACATTGTCTTGATCCACAACCCAATTATCAGAACTGAAATTAAAATACTAAATGTACGGAACTCAAAGAGAGATTTAAATATAGGAGTGGAAGGGTGAAAAAGACCACCCAGCCATATAATAAAAATATTTTTTTTGCCATCCTATTTACATCAATCACACCAGTTTTACTTCCTCTATGTATTTTAAAAATCTATGCTCAAGTTAAACATTTTCATTTATAAAATTAATTAAAGTAGTCCATTTCCGAGTTGCCCTTTGCCTCTGTTTCAAAACGAGTCCTGGTGCACAATCTTTCATACGGAAATGAGTTTGATTTACAAGACAATAAACGTGCAGGTAAAACTTATTTCCATATGAAAGGTTGTGCACCAGGACTCGTTTTGAAACAGAGTCAAAAGGCAACTTGGAAAAGGCCTGTTGGAATCTGTCCAATTGAAAGTTATTCAAAGCATAGTTTTGTTTCAGTGCTGAACTAAACAAAGCTTGAATTGGTAAAAAGCGTGCCAGATATAAAAGAAAATTAAACACAGGATGTGGGAAACGCAGGTGTTGAAGAACCAATCAAAATGCCACTTTACCCATCAGTGTTTATAATTTATATGTAATGGAATTTGTAAACAGGCATGGCACAAAAAAGAATGATAATTTAAAGAATGTCAATTTCCATTTGTGTAATGTTTGAACAAATCAACTGTCGTGAATAAATTCTAAAATGTCAGTACTGCACACATTTCAAAAACAGAAGGGACACCAAAAATTTGAATACCATGTGAAATAAAAATAAAGTATTAATGATTAAAACTGTTCAATATATAATACAATTAGTTTCTCCCAAGAGACTTTGACATTAGCAATAATTAGTAAACAGAGCTTAATATGGAATATTCAATAATTATTATCAGTGTTGTGCAGGATTTTTTTTCAGTCTCCTCCTCAACTCTTTCACTCCCAGAGTCAAACCTTGAGTCAATAAATGTGGTTGTAACTTTTGAGTCTGCAGATGAAATCCTAGTGTGTGACCATTCAAATTAAAGCTATTGAGCAGTACTTTCATATGGTGTTGTTAGTTGTTGACAATTTTGCAAAATGGAATTCAATATTTTTTCCTCAATTTTGAACTTAGTACTCTTGGGAGTGAAAAGGATAATATTGTTCAAATCCCAAGTGATTGATTTCTAATTTCTCATTAAATATCACTGCATTGTCGGGCAAACAAGTTAGGAGAATAAAGAAAACCATCAACAATGAATACCTCCAAACTCTCATACATGTAACTAAGTATTGAAAGAAATGTGGCAAATTAGAAGGGAGAATAACCATTTCAAGCTAACAGAACATTTGTCGATTTTTATTAATACAGGCACCTAGCAAACAATCTGTTTTGATCAGCAAAAATCAAATTAAGATATCAATCAAAGTTTGACAGAATCAATAATAGTACAAAATAACAAGGAAATCGTTCTAGAATGTTCTCCAGTTATCACAGATAGCAAAAACACATGTGTGTGCTTCAGTCGGCATACCATAACTTTAAAATGCATTAAAAATACTCCGACAAGAGAACTACCCTTAAACTCTCTTCCAATGACATGAATTGTACCCCAAGATGAGTGGAATCCCCGAAAATACTTCATACATTTCTGATCACCATGTACTGACTTTTTATAACTACGGGTACTATAAATATCCCTTCACCAAAGGTCACTTGACAAATTTTTTCTGATATGCACAGAATAGGGCATAAATTTGTAGAAAACTAACTAAACCAATAATTATTGCATCAGGGCTATGTGATAGATATTTGAAAACAAATAGTACTAACAATAATTTTCTCCTTTCTCTATATGCAGAAAAAAAAATTCAAGGAGCACAGCATGTTGTCTTTACTCAAGCAGGTCAGATTGATTGAAAATGAATGGAATACATGGCATTTCATAGAACACAGAACAATGTACACGGCTCTACAGATAGGCGCTGTAGCCATGTTTTCAGCGTTGCTCAGTTCTGATGTCCTATCTATATAAACTTCATTATATACATTGTACAGCTGTATAGAGATGATAAATATTGAAAGTGATCAATCGTTTGGCACCTCTGCGATATTTAGCCAGTATTTGATCAGGGTGTTTTCTGGTGTTGCCATGCTTCACAGACTCATAAGGGAAACAAAATTAATTTAACATGGCCGTATATTGAGCGACTGAATATAACATTTCTTTGTCTGGCTACACTGTACAATAACTTAAAGCTTGAACTGAGAGACACAGGAAAGAAGAAACTGTTGAGTAAATATTAAAATTCCCCACTGTAATGGAATTTGCTTCAGCAAAATATCAGTATTCTAATCATTAAATTGTAAGGTTGACGTTGAAATTGAGATTTCTATTCAATAGATCATATATTCCTTTATTGTGAAGCAGGACAGACAATATATCAAAGATTTCTAGGAATGAGTGTTGACATAATTATATAGATTTAAAGAGATGAAGAAATAGAAAGGAAAGTGGATTTGACAAGCCATGCACTTGTATAACAGTAAATCAAGACATTCTGTGTCGTTTTATAACAAGATCTTTACATGGTTATGACAAAATGCAAGCCTATTGGAATTAAAACCCTCTCAATGTTAAGAACAGGGGGTCAACTAGATTGAGCTAGAAAAATCCCTCTCATTCCACTCACCAGAATGAAGTGTGCCATGGCATTTTCTTAGAATCCAATCAAAAATTAACAATAGGGACAGCCAAAGAAATTAAAAAATCAAAAGCAATATTCACCTTTCCAGCCCCAACCATACATCCTCACAGTCAGATTGAAGAATAATGCATGAAAATGTCAAGATGAAAGCGACGAGCTCTTCGCGATGAAGCACCGTCTGATGGCTAAATGAAATGCTTGACCTCTGGTTGAGTACCACACGACTAAACACAAGCTACTGACAGCCGCAGACAAAAAAACCTTTTCATAATGACCACCTGTGTTTTATGATTAACGAAAGAAAAATATATTCCACTATTTTAGAACAATAGCTGCGTTACTGTTCGCTTGTGAATGGTGACAAACTAGATATCTGGTGGAAAAGACGAGTTTTTTCGGAGGAAATCGCGTCCAGACTTTCAAACGTCTTGCATGATCGACTCCGAATTAAAATTCTTAACAAGTGTCAAGTTATTCAACGCATACATTGAATTGTTTCGCGTTTTTGTTTGATAAAATATTGTTCATTCCATTTTCACTGGATCAAATGACAAAAGAAACGTTATTTTATCGCCAAGTTCGTGTTGGATTACAAAAGATAGCGAATGCAAACGTCGTGAAAGCTACTCGACGCCTAATTTTCAACACCGCACACGCATGCGAAACAACTCTTATTATTTATATTCTTCACGAAAACACCGGTTATATTTGGTTCTTAATTTAATATTCGTTTAAACAAAAGACTTTGCATTCAAAGTCTTAAATGAACTCTACCAGAAATCAGAAATCAAGAAGATTAGGGAAAAACCGAGTGAAATCGAACGCAGATGAAATCGACAACATTGAAAAGTGCGTCATATACCAAGTTGCATTTATGCATACTCTGTTGTTTCGTTTTAATCACATTAGCCGCAGAAAATTTTCATCTCCTAATATAATTTTAAAACTGCTATAGCAAATGTCTTGCGGTTTTCAAATTTGCAAGATTGTGCATAAAAATTTGAAACTTTGGACGCCAAAAAAAATTGTCCTGCGTCGGCGAAATTAATACTTCCTTCTTTGAAGCACTAAAGCGAAAGAGCCACTTATAGTTATAGTAGATTTTTTATTATATTTACGAGGGTGTAAAAAGATTTAGCTTTAAGCTTCGCCGACCGACTCGGGAAATCAATTATTGATTGGACGGTCTTATTATAAAGTTATATGTGAAAGAGTCAGCTTAGTAACTATTGTGGTCATGTCAGAATTGCGCTGAAAATCTGCGACGCAAAACCTTGGACATCGGCTATACAGCGAGCAAGCTAACTACAGTTTCGCGATGCTTTAGCTTCCCAAAGTTGTCTACTAAAGCCATCGAGAGATGATCAAGAAATGCCGTGAAAAATCCCTTAACGTCAAACAGAGCTAACCCAAATCTTACGATTGTTTATAATTCCCCACCCGTTGTTGGGAGCAAAACAGACCAATTTCACAAGTATAAAATCGTCATTTTCTCGAAGGATCTTACGTTTCGAAGGTTTCGTTGCAGTTAGAAAGTTATGACTGCTTGTACGACCGTTGGGATTTATTTTCTTAGCAGGGAAAGTCAGACAGATCAATGACAGACGTAACAGCGCGAACATACAAACTTAACGACGCACCATAGCATGACAAAGAAGCCGCCGAAAACAGCCTGAATTTCCACACACCGCTAAGCAAATTTAACGGCAATACGTACCTCCAAGGTTGGACCTCTTATAAGACGGCCTGCCTTCTCCAGCTCCGTCGTGTGGCCTTTTTTTCGAGTCGCTGGTGTTTAAATCTACACTGCCATCGCTAGTACTGTACTGGTCCGCCATGTTGAAAAGTGCCATGTGGAAAAGACTCCCAGGGTACCTAGCGGTCGACAAGCGTAGGTGTTTTATCGTAAGTGAAATATTTCAACAGGTTTTGCATTATCTCCAAGAGATTTAACACTAAAAAACATGAATATAGCACCAAAAAGACAAATTCTAAGCGTGATCAAGCTTAAGATATCTGATGCGACGCCAAGAAAAAGAAAATCCCGAAGATTATTTTCATTTCTTTTCCTTGGTTCAAGCATCAAAAAGCAAAACATTTATGTACATACCACAGGCTAATGGAAAGGAAGATAAAAGAGTGTTTGCTTTTTAAATAACAAAGTCAATATTAATTTCATTCAATAGCTAAGGATTGTTTTCTTTCCCAAAGCTCGGTGCTTGGCCAAAGACATCTAAATAACAAAAGCTTTTACAGTATATAATTGTTCGACTCAAGTTCTAAAGTGCGACTTGCTCTCCGACTTTCTATAAATGGCGGCATGGTTGTGCAAATTGCAAAGGCAAGTGTATCGATAACAATTAAAAATATCAGCACCTTCAAATGAAATAAATGCTTCCGTTCCGTGCTGAAATTCCCGTCGTAAAATCTCGAGTCAAAAAATCGAAAAGGCAAACGAACGTATTTGCGGCTGAAACAACTTTTTGAAACAGTTCACACTTCTCACCGGCCTCGGACAGCCCCTTTCAGTTGACTGAATCTATAAACTACGTTTTCTACCCGCAATAAAACACACGAGCAGATTGCTTTGGTTTTAACATTTATGTGGCTCATAACTAATCCTAGCCCACTCCCATTTTCATCTAACCGCTCTCTCTGAATAAATATTTGACGAGTGCAAGCTGAAATCAAATATATATATACAGATATTTTTTGGTTTGGACACTGGAGTTTTGTTACCGGGACTAAGCCGGACAGAGCCGAATTTGCTGAGTCGATTTAATTTCTTGCTGTTTTGTACGTGTTGGATCAAATGTTTTAGCGAGATGGACAAACAATGTGTGGTTAAAAAAGGCGGCCACCTGAAGTGGCAGATGAATAAATAAAGAAAGAAGGGTTTATAGGCGACACAGAAAGAACGATTTATATCTCTGAAGAAACACTTTATTAATTCATTTTACACCACAAATGCAAATCGATTGAAAAACAGATCCGGCTTTGAATCGAATGAAGAAAGGAGTTTAAAATTCTGCAAATCTGAACGACTGATTTGGTTGAACCAAGCTGAGCGCTATAATAAGAAGGAAAATTGCTTAGCTAAACAAATCGAAAGAAAATCGATTAAAAAATTGGAGAATATTTGTGAAAATGTAATTAAAGCAGTTTATGCTATTTGCGCGACGAGTGATTTTTAATTTTGTAAAAAAGTTGAGATTCCAGTCTTTATAGAACTCAAGCCTAGAACACCTGATTTTCAAGGTATTTTTTAACTGAGAAGTATTTTAAGGGGCTTATTGCCCAGACTCTATTGATTCACCCAGCTGTGCGCTGTTTACAAGTTCCCTCGTTAATCCAGGAACAGTCACCACTGAGGCTAGCCAGAAAATAGATGAATTAAATATATCCATCAACAAGCAATTAAATATCCTTTGTCAAACAATATAAATGAGCCATTAAGCCACTCTCTAGTCCACAAGAGCTTAATTTGTATTCTCTAATACGCCAAAGCGCGTGGAGATTTTCCCTGGCGTCCTACGAAGAACAAAAAATACCCTCGTTCCCAGGGCTTCTCCCTTCTAAATTTAGAAGGGAGAAGCCCTGGGAACGAGGTGGCCTCTGATTCAGAATCGATCGCCTTAGCAAGACAATTTGGTTACAATACCTTCTCCCTTGCGCGACCCACGCAAGGGAGTATAAAGAGCGCGGGGAAAAATCGCCTATCGCAGGTTCTGGTTGCTAGGGGAACCATTCTCATCCGGCAGCGCCAGGGCCCACGAAACGCGCACGAGAAGGGCTCTGGGGGCGAGGATAAAAAAGTCGGATCAGGAACCTTGCCTAGTTCCTAGGCCTCTAACGCCCTCTATATTTCGCCGCGGTCAATCCATTTCGGGTCACGTGGTCCAAGCATCTCGGATGAATTGACCATGAAGGCCTGGGAGCGTTTTAACAGACCGGTTTATTTTTAAATTTTCTTTTCCCGGGAAAAATATGTTTTTAACTTGGTCCACACAAACCAAATGAAATTTATGGGTAATCGAGCCCAAAGTTGTCCTACGAAATGGCTACTAAGTAAACAGACATGCATGTCTTTACTCTGTCAGTTCTTAATTCCCCCGCTCAAGAGAGGTCCGAGATTCCACCCTTAAAGAGTCCATACTGATGACGTAATTTTACAGAGATCCATGTAGTGTCTTTGATTGGCTGTTGTTCGGTTATGACTTTCCGCGCGCAACCAACGACCAATCAGAGACACAACACGGATCACTGTAGAGCTACGTCATCAGTATGGGATCTCTCTCGCGGGAGATAGAATGAGCACAAGAAATGGTCACTAAAAATAAAAGAAACGATGCTGAAGGGAAAACATAAGAAATGAAATAACATTCATTCATTCATTCAAGCTGAACTGGTGTTTGCTAGCCTGGGCATAATCTAAAAAACTAGCATATTAGCCCTCGAACTTCGTTCTCGGGCTAATATTTGTTTTTTAGAACATAAAATTTCCGCGGGCAACTATCAGCCGATAGTTCCTGCAGTGGCTGGAGGTCGTTTACAAAATTGCGGTTTCTTCTCGTTTCTCCGAAGTTTCGGAAGAAGATTTAGAGTTAATACTAGACAATTGTTATGATTTTTACTAAAACGGCCTCATCAACTATCACATCATAGAAATCTCGAGCTCATAATCTAATTGTTAAATAGACCTTTCTCCAAAATGGCCGGCGCAAATTCAAAATGATTAAAATTAAACTGAGCGGAAAATAAATACTAGCACCTGAAAGACCACCTCTTGTTTGGTAATGGTACCGGCGAAGTTTCGTTAGGTTAGGTTCTACCCGAGTCGAGAAAACGGAAGTTGAAAACTGGAAAATTTAGAGACGTTTGTATGACTGGTACCAGAAGCTTATCAGGTGATAAGCTTCTGCTGGTACGCCATACCCCCAGTCATACAAACGTCCCTAAATTTTCCAGCTTTCAACTTCCGTTTTCTCGACTCAGGTATAACCTAACCTAACGAAACTTCGACGGTACGATTACCAAACAAGAGGTGATCTTTCAGGTGCTGGTATTGATGTTTCGCTCAGTTTAATATGAATTTGCGGCGGCCATTTTGGAGAAAGGTCTATTGAACCGAACCGGACGCCTTTTTCCGGACTATGTGTAACAACAACACAAAATCAAGGCGTTTTGGCAGTTTTGGTTTCATGTTCCTTCATCAGTCTTGAGGCAAATCATTTGTCTGCAGGACCCTGACAAAAAAAGCAACGCCGAAATTTCTTGATTAACCAAAACAAATAAATGAGAAATAAATAATCAAGCTAGTCATCCAACAACCTCTCAATTCAACAAAAGATCTTCCACCCAAATCAACGTCCAGAAATGACCACATGATATTTTATTTAGTTACTTTTTTATTTTTATGATATTTTAACAGTTATTGACCGAGTGGGAGGGCCGGTCACGGGAATATATTTGGCTCGAGGTCATGATGCATAGACGCTACGCTCGGTCCATTATGTCATGACCTCGAGTAAAATATATTCTTGTTCCATTAAGCAAATAAGCACCTTGTCGCCTGGTTAATAAATAAAAGAGCGTGATACAAGTATGGACATAAAAGTCTTTGTAGTCATTTTGTTCCAGCGGCCATGCAAATTATCACAATGCCTGTTCTTCGCCAAGTCTCAGAGTCTGGTAATCTATCTACTAAAACACATTTACATGTACCTCGTTCGTTAGGGCGTCGTAAAACCAATACCAAAGCAAATACAATGGCCAATCACAACAAACGTAAACGACAGAACGAACCAATGAGAACTCAAAGCAAATACACGTATCCAGCGCCAAGCGCGGGAAAACGCGTGTGACCAAGTAGCGATTAGTTTTGGTTTTGTATCTGATTGGTTGAGTAGGGGCGCGAGTTTTTTAAACCAATCACAGAAAGCAGTAAAGCAAAACCAAAGCAATTCAGCGATTAGTTTCGATAGCCAATTGAAAACTGCTCTAAAATACACACTATATTATAGTAACAGCTTTCTACGTTCCTGTACGGCTTTTCCCCAGGCCCTGACCGCGAATCCGTTTCGGTGACGTCATGAACTAGGCAAAGTTACAGCAACATTCATGTACTCGACTCCAAATTTTTACCAAAGAATCTTCTTTATATATAAAATTATGAGAAATAAAACATGTATCGACACTGAGGTTTGTTCGAAATGGTTATGAAGCCCAGCAAACTTCAAAGGAGCAACCAAAGATGCCAAGATGTATGTTGGAAGGTCCACGACGGTGCACAATCTTTTGTTTTGCGCTCACACATTATAGTTAAATTACGCAACAGAAACGTTTCTATTGGTTAGTTTCTAGGACACAACTCAAAACTAATTGTGTTTTGTACACGATCAAGGCCAAAAATGTGAACAAAAATATGAAACAAATATTTTTTTGCTGGGCTTCATAACCACTTCCCTTAATCAACTTTGACCCTACTTTACCGACAACCAACTATCACTTAAATTGAACAGTAACGATACTAGTCTAAAAACAACTCGAATAGTTTCTTTTATCGATCTTATAGTTTTTTCATCTTCATTCAGTGTACGGCAACGTTCACCATCGATATTTGTATTTAAAATCCAACTTTATCAGGTATTTGATGTTAATTTGGCCAACATCATACACGATATATCTGATGTTACGTTAAGGATCATAATAAAAAAAAGTTAGAAACAACAACTACTACAACAAACATAGCACAATTGCACCTAATAAAGGGGCCCGCATAGTGTCATAGAAATCCTTGTTTTGACACAGATTGATTGAAAAAAGTAAAGTGGAACCTAATGGTTAGCTCGTTGGACTCTGGATCAAGTGGTCCAGGTTCGAGCGCTGGAGGTCATTGTGTTGTATTCTTGGGCAAGACACTACTTTACTCTTAGTGCCTCTCTCCACCCAGGAGTATAAATGGATACGGGCAAAATATTAGGGCAACCTGACAACAAATAAAGTCTGCAATCGGGCGGAGGTTTCCATAGCATGGGGCGAGTAGGAGTATTGCTACTCTCCCTGGATGGCATGCTAGTCCATCGCAGGTTAATCCCCGGCCTGTTGTTGTTGTTGTTGTTGTCAGGTTGCCCCAACAGTTTACCCGTATCCATTTATACTCCTGGGTGCAGAGAGGCACTGTGAGAGTAACAGTTTACCACAAAACAGTACAAAGCCCATGATACCGTTTTAATAATCAACAGAGCGGTTTTTTCAACAGACTGTCGAAAGTATGTGTTTTTTAACTGGTTAGAAAACGTTGCTTTTCTTCAACCAATCAGGAGTAAAAAAATCTTCGGAAGGGTTCAGGTCATCTTCGGAAGTCTTCGGGTCAAGTTTAGAATCTTCGTAGGTCCTCGGGCGATCTTCTTCAAAAATTAACGAAAAATGCCCTCTGTCTAAACCGATCAGAATTCATTAATTTTGCCCTCTATGTTGGATTGCGTTAATAAGTGCCGGTAAGGCAAAAGTAGCGCTTAGTACAATCTGAAATGAAAATAATCAATTTGGCCGGGGATATTACCGGTTCAGGAACCACCGAATTATCAGAACTACAAACTAGATAATTAATATTTGGATCTTGTAGATAAAAGGATACTCATTGTAGAGGAGGTTGGAATTCATAGCAGTCGAGGTACTTCCTTTACCGACTGGAACAATCGTGCCATCCTCCAGCGTGACGTCCGCGGAGGGGTCTGGGCCTGTCATACCACAGCCTGAAATAAGAGTAACAAATAACGAAATGACTCAAATGAACCAATCGGAACTCAAAGCAAAAAACTAAGGGCGGGGAAACGATTAACCGGTGCCAAGCGCGGGATAACATGCAAGTGGTGCCACGCGCGGGAAAACATGTAACCGCTGGCAAGCGCGGGAAAACGTGCAATCCCTGCTAAGTGCGGGAAAACGTGTAACCCCTGCCAAGTGCGGGAAAACGTGTAACCCCTGCCAAGTGCGGGAAAACGTGTAACCCCTGTCAAGTGCGGGAAAACGTGCAACCCCTGCCAAGTGCGGGAAAACGTGTAACCCCTGCCAAGTGCGGGAAAACGTACAACCCCCGCCAAGTGCGGGAAAACGTGCAACCCCTGCCAAGCGCGGGAAAACTTGCAACTGGCTTCCGGTTGCCATCCGTGGCTCAGAGACGTCTGTGCTTAATATCTCTAGGTTTTCCTTGGGGAACCGATAAACGAAGGTGAAATTGACGTACCTTTGACACTGTGCTTTCCTTTTGGAGGTTTCGATATGTAACTAGCAGAGGTCAGTTCATGCCTATGAAAAGACGAAAACAAAACGACACAGATAGTTAGGCGACAGACTGCAGAGCGGGAGGTCACGAGTTCGAATCCCGACCGGACCACAAATCAGGGGCTTAAAATAACTGGTAAGATAATGCTGGCTGTGTTGAACACCTCGTCTCAGTTCAGATGATCGCGTCATTGGGTAGTGACGTTAAGCCGTTGTCCTTGTCTCTTACATATCTTCATACCAAATTAGTAGGGGACGTTAAAGAACCCACATCACTGTTCAAAAAGAGTAGGGGACGTAGGTGTTGTGGTCTGGCCTGTTCACATGTATTCATGGGTTGGGTGGGTGGGGTGAGATCATGAATGGACTGATAGCGGCTGCCACAGGCGCCTTTACAAGCTGACGTCCGATCTCACCCCTGAGTTGAATTGTAGAGTGCATTTGGATATACTATATAAAAAATGCGCTATATAAATGCCTATTTGAGGTATTTCCGTTTGAGTTAAACAAACGCATTCCGCGTGTCGTGACTTGACATCTTTTAATAAAGCCTGGGTCTAACGAATATGAGAGTTGGCTCTCATGAGAGTTTTCTTCAGTCTCTTCAGCTATCATCGAAATCTATCGACGGCTCTCAAGAAAACAATTGAGCAGGTTCAAATTTGATGAGAGCACACGAGTTTAAATCTCGTACCCAGATCTCTTCGTAGAGCGAGAAGATCTGGGTACGAGATTAGCTTGGCATAAGCGCACACACAAGAGTCCATTTAAATACTGAGACACGCAAACGCGAGCACAGGAATTAAAAGATTCATTCTGATTGAGCTTATACTTGTGTCGCTAGTGAAAAGATACTTACATATTTCCTAAAGCGACTTCACACAGCATCATCAGACCAATGTTATCAGTAGGTGAGGTGCGACAGTAGTTTGCTGACTGGTGATATAAAAGAGTACAACAAATCGCCAATAAGGACGAGTACAGTTCAACACCTTCTAAACGGACACCGACAGCTATTTACAATCCGTTGGTCCCTCAAAGTCCCTTGGATTTTCACACCCTCGTTTCTTGATTTTTAAGTCATGGCACATTGCAGACTCGAGCGTCCAGTACAGTTACACTAAACACGCTTCAAAATCTTAAGAAATCAAATATCATACTAAATAAGATGTAACATATCAAACCCGAGAGACAGCGTTTCACCACATTTCCGAACACAGAGAAGAGAGTTGAAAATACGACGCGCGGCGGAGTATTTTTAACGAAATTCATGGTGTTTGGAAATGTGACGAAACGCTGTCTCGAGTGCTTGATATATCTTCTCAATCAAAACTATAACTAAGGAAATAAAATCGTAAAAGAACTATACTAATTAAGATACGATATCCAAACCACCGTCACGGTTATGATTTGCTTTGTTTTGTATTGATGAATTATTAATGAGTTTGAGAAGAAGTAAAAACAAAGGAAATCATAACCGTGTCGGTGGTTTGGATACTCGTTCTTAATTAGCATAGGTTTTTTTACGATTTCATTTCTCCGTTTACTCCTTGGCTTTTGTTTCGATTGAGAAGATATATCAAACACGAAAAAACACCTCGGAGTTCGTCAAAAATATTCTGTTGCAAGTCGTGTTTTCACTCTCTTCTCCGTGTTTGGAAATGGGATGAAACACTGTTGCCCGCGTTTAATAACAATTCATCGGTACTTTTGTGTTCCACTTACCTTGGACACCATATCTGCCAAAAGATTGAAAAGGAGAAAGGCACACGTTACTACAACATAAAGTGCTGTCTAGAAAATAGTTTAGTTGATCATTTGATCATGTTCACAAAATTACACAACTGAGAACTGAATCAACAACTGTATCACAACGATTATGGGTCATTATGTGGACCGCCCCTGTTGCGTTGCAATTTTGCGCGTATTACCACCCGTGCTGCAAGTTTGCGGCAACATATTGCGCGACGTAGACATGAGTTCAACATTGTGTAACATGTTGCTACAACTTGCAAAACAGGTGGTAATACACGCAAAAACACTCATTACTTGGCCTTTACAGTTACTGTTTAGGTAACATTACAATTAAATTTACAACTTACGTAGCATTAAGATACATTAAAACACGTTTGTATATGGCTGTGTGTCAATTCCATCTTTTGGAACGTATTGTTTAGAATGTATTTCAAACTTGGCATATGGGATTTGTTTGTTTATGGCGAGAATTTGTAATTACGGCATGGGCAAAATAGAAACGAGTACGTCGCAAAGATCGCCATATACTGAGCAATTCGTTCGGTAATGTCTTTACAACATAAATGTCTGCGCCTTTATTAGAAGTTTTCCTACTAACAGTACTATATATTTGGAACGGAATAAGTAAAGATAAATATTTTCACGTATTTTTGACGCAACGGTTTTCGCGATTTGTCCCAAGTTTCTTCGATGCCTTGTTAACTCAGTATATTGCCAGACAGAATGTCAAAACAGCTAAAATAATTAAAATATTTATAATTGTCACGACGCTACAAGTTATCAATTATAAATTTCTCAATAGGTACAGAGACACCGATTTCACACATACCTGCAAAGTACACGCCTTTTCCAAACATATAACCTGTCTGAAGACAACACAGAGCAATATTATTCACAAGCTATGACACGATATCTTAAGTCATTTTTGTGATGTAGAAAAGTACTTTCAAACCGAACGAAACCTCAAAATAATAGTTTACTGAGGTACAAAACACCAAAGAAGTAATTATAAACCAAAACGGGTTGGTTAAGATAGGGGAAGATTGAGACGGATTACAGATGTCAAATAATTAGGCTACAAAAGATACTTTCAAGATACAGTATGCCATCCGTGACGTAGCTCAAGTTATTTTAGATCAATCTTCCAGGAGTTGTAGCCAATTTGAGTCAATCTCTTCATTTCGCCCGTCAATCAGGACTTCACTCAGAATGGGAATCGCTCCAATTTGTTAGAAGTTTTGACACTGTAATTGTCTTGGACCTCCTACCAATATGTGACTTGATTAACCACCACAACAACGTTTGAACGTTTTTCCTGATACATACGTAGTTTTCAACATAGCTACCTGTACTATACACGAATATAAACATCCTTTTCTTTTTAAGACTATCAAAGCTGTAATTTGAAGTGGTCCCGTAAACTGTCGCTTATAAGCCCTGCGCTTATAAACGGGAGGGGAGCTTATATCCGGGGGGCTTAAAAGCGGAATAAAAAACCGTTTCAGAATGATCTGATAAGAAACAAGTTGATGCAGCAATATCAAGATACGTTTTCCATTTACTGGTCTTTAAGTCCTTTAAGTCAGTCAATATATTGAAGAAAAAAACAAATTTCAAGTACTGATAACTTTAACGCTACTGGAACGTAATGAAACGGAAGAAAGAAAATTAATAAAGTTCAACAATTTCTGTGAGGACATTTATAGTAAGGAAATAAGGAAACGTAGGGGGGGGGGGGGAGTTATAATTTATAGGGCATATATTTTTATGGGCCTAAAATCGGGGGGGAGGGGCTTATAAGCGGGAATGAGAATGACAATGGGAGTTGGCTCTCGTGAGAGTCAACTCTCATCGACTATTATCAAGCGTGGGCCAAACAAGAGGAAATTCTTGACGACTCAAGAAAAATTGATCAAATTCGATGAGAGCTCTCACTCCAGGGGTGGGAAGAAGAGAGACCCTGGGAACGAGGTTGGCACGAGAGTCACAGGAGAGTTTCAGGCCAAACAAGAGCGAGAGTTTTAACTCTCATCAACTCTCATCCTCGTTTGGCCCGGGCTTTTGCGGTGTATTTTACATTTTTCCAACAAAATGACCTTGTATTGCACCACCTTGGGCTACATAGACATGTTTAATGACAGGAGATAACTGGGGATGGGTCGATGTGGGGTGAACTTCAAATCAAATATACTGAATTTTCTACCATAACTGACCTAACCTCTAACTACTTGCCCCTTTTAAGCCAAAACGGCAAGGTCCACAAAGAATACTCACCACTGGAGCCTCAGGAGGCGCGATCCTGAGCCCTTGAGATAATATGCCAGCGTAATTTGTAGTGCGGGATCCGTGCCACAGCAAACGGCGATTGTGAAGTTCTTTGAAAGGTTGGAATCGATCTCTTTCGCCGTGACGATTCACCTTAAAAACCTGGAAGACAGAACAAAGTGTTCAGCTTTGTTTCAAAAATATAGCAAATATAGCAAATATAGCAAACCAAGAGAGGATGACCTAACAGAAGCATCCCCCATACATGGGTAAACCTCTTCCAGTGATAATTTGTTGAAATTTATTTTTAATTTTCAGTCAATAGCTGAGCTATTTTTAAGAGCGCTAGCAGTTCAAGTAACGTGATGTCGGAACCTCGATCAGAAGGAGATAAAAATAACTTTCAGAGCATAGCGCGAAATCACGGGGCACGGGGAATCCTTCTCTTAGATCATCCTCTCTTGTTGGGAATGAGTCAGGTGAAACTTACAATTCACATTGAAGAAGGGGCTTAAATATTTGTATTCCTGAAAGAGGGTGGAGGGGCTTACATGTAATAGAGGAAGGAGACTTAATAAAGGAAATACGACAATAAGGGAAAACGTTTGTTTACCTCTAAGACTTCAAGTTCGTACTGTTTGTGCGTCTCAGCATGCGTGTTTTTCACGTAATCACCGATCACAGAATATTCCTTACTGTCCTTAGAAAGAACCTGAACACAAAGACAAAAAACAAAAACCAACGAGTCAAAGATAACTATGTTACCATGACAGAAATTAAGTTATGGACTTTGCAGCAGGAGACGTGATGGCCTAATGATCAGCACATTGGACTCCGGATCAAGTGGTCCAGGTTCGAGTGCTGCCCGGAGTCATTGTGATGTGTTCGTGGGCGAGACACTTTACTCTCACAGTACCTCTCTCCACACAAGAGTATAAAAGGGTATAGGCGAAAAAATGCTGGGCGGTAACCTGTGATGGACCAGCATCCCATCCAGGGGGAGTAAAAACACACCTAGTTGCTTGGAAACCTGAGTTAAGTGCCAGCCTGATAAGCCACTAGGCTTGTAGTGTGATCTACTTCAAACTTGCCCAATTTGAGCCATCTTTACTTCTTTGTACTAATCTCGTACCCAGATCTTCTCAACCCTCGGGGTACGGTGGGAATATCTTGGTACGAGATTACCTTTGTACATCCATAGAAGATCATCTGTGTTTTCCTATTCTTCAACGATTATTTTGAAGTTCCATTCCTTTTTAAGACCAGCTTGTAGGCTGCGTGACAGAATCGTCTAACATAGCGTGACAGAAACGCCAAAAATATCGTGACCCGAAGAGATTTACGTGACGGGAATATTAATAATTTGTGTACCTCTAAATCTGTTTGTAATTTTTCGTAGTTGACATCTAAAGGATCTTTAGCCAGATCACTCGCCCCACTCTTCAACAAACTGTAGGCCACTTCAATATCTAGCAAGCTGTCCAACATACCCACTTTAGCCTTTAACAAAATCAAATACATTTGGTGTCAGTTAGTGCTAATTATACCTTGAAAACCATCCTAGTTGGCCCCATCGCACAAGGCCCTTTATAGCATTTGGAGCATCCCAGAAGAGTCTTAGTATTTGGAGCATCCCAGAAGAGTCTTAGTATTTGGAGCATCCCAGAAGGGTCTTAGTATTTGGAGCATCCCAGAAGAGTCTTAGTATTTGGAGCATCCCAGAAGGGTCTTAGTATTTGGAGCATCCAGAAGGGTCTTAGTATTTGGAGCATCCCAGAAGGGTCTTAGTATTTGGAGCATCCCAGAAGGGTCTTAGTATTTGGAGCATCCCAGAAGGGTCTTAGTATTTGGAGCATCCCAGAAGGGTCTTAGTATTTGGAGCATCCCAGAAGGGTCTTAGTATTTGGAGCATCCCAGAAGGGTCTTAGTATTTGGAGCATCCCAGAAGGGTCTTAGTATTTGGAGCATCCCAGAAGGGTCTTAGTATTTGGAGCATCCCAGAAGGGTCTTAGTATTTGGAGCATCCCAGTAGGGTCTTAGTATTTGGAGCATCCCAGAAGGGTCTTAGTATTTGGAGCATCCCAGAAGGGTCTTAGTATTTGGAGCATCCCAGAAGGGTCTTAGTATTTGGAGCATCCCAGAAGGGTCTTAGTATTTGGAGCATCCCAGAAGGGTCTTAGTATTTGGAGCATCCAGAAGGGTCTTAGTATTTGGAGCATCCCAGAAGGGTCTTAGTATTTGGAGCATCCCAGAAGAGTCTTAGTATTTGGAGCATCCCAGAAGGGTCTTAGTATTTGGAGCATCCCAGTAGGGTCTTAGTATTTGGAGCATCCCAGTAGGGCCTTGGCAATTGGATCGACAGTATTCGTGCCATTTTAGAACACCCGCCACATTTGGACTATCCCAGTCGGTCCTCAGTATTTGAATCAATTTAGAAGGCACTGTGAATTTAGACCATCCTGTTAGACCCTTGGTATTTGGACCATCTTAGTAGGCCCTTGATATTTGGACCATTCTGGTGGCACATCTTCAATATTTGGACAACTTTACTTCTTTACTCTGAAAATATAAATGGAACAAGAAGGAATTCATAATCACTTAACACATGCATCACCTGGATTAGCTCCAAGTTGTCCAATAATGGCGGCTTCCTCATACCAAAGTCATGTGGAATCAGAGTATAGAAACCTGTTTGACGCATCCAGAAGTGAATTGGTACTACCACCATCTGAAATCAACTGTCATGAGACCAGAAAAACATCAATTAATATTTATCATTTATAATTAGTATTTACCACGCTGATTTTCTTTCAGTAAATATGTAAGTACTACTATTCACTGACACACAAAAGAACAATAGTTACCTATCAGGGCATGTTAAGATTTGTCGAGCAAGCTTATATAACTTTAAAGAGGTGGAAAACAATGTAATGTTTGGCAAGTGCTGTTTTCACTCGAGTATCGTTCTGGTTTCAAGTAATATACATGTAATATACATGTATCATATGTTTCAACTGATTTGCAAACACAGAGAAGAGAGTTGAAAATACGACGCCTAGCAAAGTATTTTTAACTAAATTCGAGGTGTTTGGAAAATCAGATGAAACACTGTCTCGAGTGTTTGATATTATATCTTCTCAATCGAAACAAAAACTAAGGAATAATCGGAGAAATAAACTCGTAAAAATCTATCCTAACTAAGACTGGGTATCCAAACCTCCGTCACGGTTATGATCTCATTTGTTTTAATATGATGAATTATTAATGAGTTTGAGCAGCTAAATAGTAATGAGCATTTCTTTTCTAAGGAAACCCCACTCGTCATTCCCTTCAAGTGTTAGGAGTTGTTCACTTACTCTCTGTGCTTCTCCCAGTACAGAATAAGCACTTTCTATCTGTCGTCTTGTTAGCTTTCCCAATGGCATTTTCTTCAAGTCGATCTGAACAAACAAAAAATCAGTCAGTGACACAAGCTACTCTGCAAAACATTTCTGAGTTCTCCCAACAGGAGTCGAACCTATGATTAATATCTTTCTCATATTTCTACCAAGCTTAAAATATAACATTTCTTTCCACACATGGTTTTGGCATGGTATCATATACAGAAACTGATTGCACTGAGTTACCTAAATTTGAATACGCAGATAGATACATGCAATAGCAATATGAAGCAATATGAAGTGTTAATAGGTTTTGACAGAGTGGTATCCATTTGTTGCAAGCTCTCGTAGGAATCCAACTTCTACCTTTTCAGTGGGTAGTCGCTAATGAGAGCTTCGGAAATTATCAACAGCACAATAAAATTATAGTTATTTCTGGAGACTGAGAGAGACAGTGAATTTCTGATTGTGTGTTGGACTCCGGATCGAGCAGTCCAGGCTCAAGATCTGGCCAGGGTCATTGTATTGTGTTCTTGGGCAAGACACTTTTACTCTTATAGCGCCTCTCTCCACCCAGGGATATAATACGATACCAGAAAATATTATTAGTGCAACCTGACAAAATGCTGCAATGGACTAACAACTCATCCAGGGGGAGTAGCAATACTCCTAGTTGCCTTATGCTATGGAAACCAGAGTTAAGCACTGGCCTGTTAAGACCTAGGCTTGAAGATAGTCTTAACCTTTGCAATAGTTCTTTCAACAATGAACTTTCATACAAAAAGTGTTAAATATAATTATTGCTATGAATTTCTCACTCACTTTCAAATTCTACTAGCGTTTTCTTCATAGACTCAACATCAAATATAATTTTAATAAGTTCTTGTACAGGAGAAGGTAGCAGGGATTTGCTTCCTGCTGCAATGGTTGTCTTTAGCTCCTCGTCATCCTGTTGAAAAAGATGAAAAATAATTATTTTATTTTTGTTTATCAAAAACTAAAACGGTACCCTCCCTCACAAGCACTGACAATAATGAACAGTTCAAGTTTATCCTTTCAGCTTAAGATCACAGTTGCTTCAATTCCAGACACAACCTTGAAACAGTTCTCAGTACTCTTTGTGAACCCATCCCCTTTTTTCAATGTTGCTAATTGATCAAGGGGACTGGGGGACTGTAACTGAGGATTAGGGTACTGGAGATTGAGGGACTGGGGATTGGGGAACTGGAGAACTGGAGAACTGGGTGACTGGAAGACTAGAGGATTGGGGAACTACTGGGGCACTGGGAGACCGTGGGACTGGGGGACTGAAGAGAAAGTGACGTCTGGCCTGCATTTCTTTCTCTAAGCATGCTGCTGATGCATTTGAGTTTGTTTGTTTGTTACCACTGATTGAATCTAAACACATGTACATGTATATCCAAGTCACCCCATGCAATAACACGACCTTATCGCCCCTTCCCTGCTTGTCCCATTAAAATGCTCAACTAACATTTACAACACTGCCACTCGTCCATTTACCTGTCCATAATCAATTTCCAGTGGATAAAACTTATTTGGGTGCTTGACAAAGTTCTCTCTGTTCAGCCAGCTATTTCCTGTGGGAATAAAACATTGAAGACGGAATAAGGCCCTGATTACATGAGACCGGTACGAACTCAGACCGGTACGACTTCAGATCGGTCTCCATACCAATGCTTGTTTCTGTTTACATGAAGCCGGTCTGAAAAATCATAAAAAAAGAGCTAGGTACTACATAATTTGTGTCAAAATTTTAACACAAGAGTTAAGACCAAGCACTGTACCTGTTTTTTCACCATACAGTTCCATGAATTTTTCAATGGCTGACCTTGGTGATCCACAACGCTGTAAAAGGGCACCACGTTATTTTCAGTTATATTTTACACTTACAGTAAAATAAGACTATAGGTTGAAGACTTTTTACAAGTCCATGTAGCTTATCAGACCAGTACTTAACTCATGTTTCCATAGTGTGAAGCGACTAAGAATATCGCTACTCCCATTGGATGGGATGCTAGTCCTGTCCATCGCAGGTAACACCCCCACCTTCCATCCCCATCCCCCTGACAGCATTTTCGTCAGGTTACCCTGACAATTCGCTGGTACCCAGTTATACTCCAGGGCCGGTTGTTCAAAGGATGATTAAGCTAATCCAATTCAGTTTTGTAACTCTTCAGTGAGATTTTTTGTTTATAGTTTTTGTCTTTCTGTTTTGATTTTGACTAATCTCAAACTTTACAAAACATCAGCAGAGAAAAACAGTTTTATACAAAAGAAATTAAAAGGTTGATTAACTTTTAATCCTGGATTAGCGTTAATTGGCTTTCGAACAACCGGGCCCAGGGCAGAAAGAGGCACTTTGAGAGTCTAAAGTATTTTGTTAAAAAAAAAGTAGCACAATGACCCCAGCCAGCACAAACTGGGACCACTCGATCCAGAGTCCAATGCGCTAACCATCACATCTCCCAGAAACAAGAATATAGAAATGTAAATTATTCTCACTTTTGTAACAAATATAATGTTACCTCGCTACATGTATTCAAAACAACCCAAGCCTTGGATCAGACAATTATGTGAAAGCTGTCAATAATGCCTTCCTCTGCGGAAGCAAACCAGAAAAATTGCTGGGTTTCGCCGGTTATATGGTTTTCAAAAAACAGCAATAATATTATTTACTGTGCCTTTCAATAGCACGCAAGCGGCCAGCTAACAATTGTATTTTATGCTGCCATCAATCAATGCAACAAGAACCAATGGACCCTGAAGAAAGGAACACAACACAACCCACAATTGAAGTAAATTCTACATTTCCTGAGACATCCGCGTAGATGGACGGCGTTGCCGCCGTTGTAAAACAAACTGTCAGCTAGTTGAGTTTTTAACTTCCTGAGAGTTTGCCTGTAATTACTGAAAGGTGCAGTAAAGAGGTTCTCATGGTGTTTGAGTCTGATGCCTTTTTGTTCACGTCAAAATAATTACCTCCAGTTTTGATCCTCCAATGTTGGTTCCAACTCTTCCCCATGATCGAAAAATATGGCAACTAAAGAATTCAAAGAGATTTGCTTAAATCATTAATTACTCCTGGCTCGAATTGATTTTTACCCCTAAGAGGTACCCCCGAGATTTATTGTCCCACTGCCTTTCAGATGTAGTTGTACTGTTTTCAACCCTTACCTTACATCATGGTTGTATAAGTAAACACATGCATGTACATTTTCTATTCCTTAAAGGAGCTACGTCACGGATGGTGCATCTCGAATTTGAAATATTCAGGAGGTACAGTATATTATTACAAGACTTTTAGTGTGAAAGGGATACTCACGAGCTGCCGCTGTCAGCTTGTAAGATTTGTAGTTTGTAATAAGAGTTTGTGCCTCTGACAATGTCCACTAAACCCAATGTAGCACTGTACACAGTTCCTTTCTCTTCAAGCACATGACATGTGTCTTCCATCTCTGAAACAAAGAAAAAGCCAATTCTAACGTATTACTCTGGACACTTCTAGTACTGCACAAGCTTGAATAATTCAAGAATGATTCAATTTATAGAGCCCTCCTTTCAATACGCATCCCCCCCCCCAAAAAAGTGTCTGGAAAAATAAAGCACAAGTAAATGGGCCAATAGATCGTTTTCACGTGACGTCATCAAAATGCTAAATTCAAAACTATTGATCCTACAAAGCTGTTCTTTCAGTATATTCTATACATCAGTGTCGTTAGTTGATGGGGAATTTTTTGTGCCAGCAGATTGCTTCGTTTTGGAGATAAAATGTTTTGAAATTTGAGACGGCCTGGCTCAACGTGACCTGAAATGTTACAGAAACCAATATTGTCACACTTTTAAAATACTTTTCAGATATGCTAACAAGTTAAAAATGATAACTAAAGCATTCAGAAGTGAAAACTCATGACTTTGGTAGCAAAATATTTTTTCTTCTCGCAGACATTTTTGGCCGCCATCTTGGTGTACCAAAGTGGTACAGTGGAACCCCGTTAATACAGACACCAACGGGACATGAAAAAGTGTCCGTATTATCCGGGTGTCCGTTAAGCGGGCTGATATAAGAGAAAATATGTGTCGTCGGGACAAACAAAACTAAACTGTCCGTAATAAGCGGGTGGCCGTATTAACGAGTGTCCGTAAAGCGGGGTTCCACTGTACACCAATACATGGCGGACCCATACTAAGTTCTGTAATTTTCCGAATATTGTTTTCCCAATAACTTCGTTGCAATGGACACTATCAAATCAAAACTTCGATCTTGTTATTTTGGTGAAAACGATCTATTGATTGACCGACTGATTGATCCATCTACATTTGGCAGGCTATATTTTGCCTCTTTGGTACACAGCTTTCACATACTTGAGTTCATTTGCTCATTGAACATTTTTACTTGTTTGTAGTGGGTCAGAAGCAACTGCTCCTATCATACATTGTATGAACTAATGAGTAACATTATTGAAATGGTCGGGGGGCAGGGAGAGGGTAATACCTGACTCTGGATCTACTGCAGCTCCACCTTTCACTGCAACCTTCACTTTCTTTGCTGATTCACCTGCTAAAATATTCATAAAACTGCATTATATAATGCATGCTTAACATGAAAAACTGCAACATCACTGCTGTCGAACAGGGGCAGAAAAGCAATAACCAACAGTGACATGACATTTTAAAAGTACAACTAGCAACATGGAACATGATCTCAAAAATGGTAAACATTACTCAAAATGTCTGTTAAGAGAAGACAACATGGCCAAAAAATCTGATAAAGAAATACAAATTACATTGTATAAGTTATACTTCCAGGTTGCACCATATGAACACTATGAGCCTCGGAACCTACATGTACTACTAATATTATTGCTCAAGCACGTTTTATTTTTGGCGTTCAAAAGCCACTGGCAAATATTACATAGGTGTGATGACCATCATGCTGTTTACCTCACATCATGCTCCAATCATGGCTCATGCATACTACATAATAATACTCACTGGATACTGTAAAATAATTTATAATATTATCATTGAAGGGTTGAAAAACTTTGTATCGGATGTGACGATTCGGCCTTGAAATTCCAAATTGCTCAGAATCAGCTGATTTTTTTCATGTAGCCTTCAATTTAATAGATGAACATGGACCTGTATTTTTTTCGCTCGATTGTACTTCGTTTTCCAGAAAATCAGAATGCAAATAACCTTTAGTTAGCGCTGTTGGTGTCTTTACAAAAGAAGACTTTGTATGTTGCACAATGAAAATCAGCGGAGCGATACATTAGCCACTGTACCTAGTGATTCAAATCACGGCCGCTTCAATTCAACATTTAGAGTTGTAAAAATATTTAAGTTGTTAACAGCGGCTTTATTGCAAATGTTGTCGTGGTACTTCACAGTTGTAGTGAAAGTTACGAGGCAGAAGCACGATATCAACTAGTTTTTCCCCCTTCTCAATGTTGAGTTGCCAACAACATTATGGCAATTCAATCCTGTGAGAATAAGGTCTTGTCTGCAAATGACTCACAACATTGATTTGGGGGGTGGGGGGTGGGAGGTAGAGCCGCTGTAACAATGTAAAATAGCAAATCACTATAACTGCAGCCATTTTACCGTTTCACTGTTCAAATTGAAGTCTACATGAAAAAATTCAGATGATTCTGAGCAATTTGGAATTTCAAGGCGGAATCGTCACATCCGATAGTTTCGCTTTCAACCCTTCAATTATACCTCCTACTGAAGCACTTTTCTTGATCTTTGGTAAAGCCACTGATGGAGGAGAGGGACCATCCATCACACTGGTACCCTAGAAAACAGTTCAGAGCTAAGGATTATCTTCAAGCTTAAAAGGTAAAGCCGCACTCAGGCCAAACTGGCCCACACTGCCGGAGCTTATACCGGATTCCGTAGCATGAGGCCAACTAGGAGCATTGCTACTCCCCCTGGATGCAATGCTAGTCCATCGCAGGTTACCTCCCAGCATCTTATCACCGGGACCCATTTATACTCCTGGGTGGAGAGAGGCACTGTGAGAGTTAAGTGTCTGCCCAAGAACATAACACAATGACCCTGACCAGCGCTCCAACCTGGACTGCTTGATGCAGAGTTCAACACGCTAAACATTAGGCAACTGTGTCTGACACTAATCAAGCATAGTAGCCTTACTGCTATTGGGTTACTATGCTAACCAGGTGGAGATGTCCAACTTTAATATTTGTGAAGGTTACTAGGGGATCTGGATGCTGGGGAAAATTGTACAAAATCCAAAATTGTTAATTTGAAATAATTATACATGTACATGCAAATTTACAGTGAAGATGATGCTATCGTTGCCACTCAACAAAGTTTTTGATTAATTTTTGACAACTTTTTGACAACTTTGATGGGTTCCATTTTGTGGCACCACATTTGAACTAGACTAGAAACTAAAACCATTCAAATTTCACGACTCTGCCTCCAACACTCCTTGGATTTTGATTGGTCAAGTCAAACGGAACCCATCCGAAAGTCATCAAAAAGTTGTCAAAAAGATGTCAAAAATTAATCAAAAACTTTGTCGAGTGGAAACGGTAGTGTCATCTTCACTGTTTAAAAAAACAGTGGAAATTATTGAATATTATGATCAACTTATGTGTACAGTATTTGATGCATGGAAAAATGACAACAACCAGCACTGCAGACCTTTTTACTTAATCCCCATGATGCAATGCTATGCTGTGTGATCATTAGTTTGGCCCCGCCTCTTTTGACAGCCTCCAAGTAATCTTCGCTGACGACTGGTACATCATACTTTTCCGCATCTCTCATTTTCTTGCTTTTCTTATCTATTTCAGCTACCAGAACACAAACAAACATTTATTATTTTAAATACAGTTCAAGGGCTATAACATTTCAGAATGAATACATGCACACAGCACAAGCCCTACTGTTGTCTCAAGCAAGGAACCTTATGTTATGAGGCAGTTTCATTCAGTTTCATTCATGTAAGTTCTTCATAATGTAAAATCCAAAATGGCAGCTCAGAGAGAGTTTCTCCCAAAAAGGAGACATCTACCCAGGTCTCTACCCAGGTCTCTACCCAGGTGTATAGCCACACTGATGAGCATGGATCAGGATTCTTTGAACCCTTGGAATATTATTACAAAATACTGAAGGGTTTCTTTCAAACAAGGTACGTACCTTGAGTACTGATGCAGCAGTCGACAACAGCATTAACCTTCTCCACTACTGATCCTCCCAGATCCTGTATTGCTGTGGTGATTTTCTCCTAAACAGAGTCAGATTCATACATGACTGTATAATATACTGCATCTAGAAATCATGCAACTCGCAAATAGAGTACTGGCACCCTTGGGGGAGGGGTACTCCAAAACCAATTGGGTGGGGTATGCTGCTGGGCTATGAAAACCCTTACCCTGTACCAGACCACAAAAGGCTAATTTTACGACCCTGTTCCAGACTAAAATGTTAAAAAGATACATGTAACCCTGTTCCAGACAATTTTTGAAAATGCTCAACTGGTGAGCAGCACACTGCGAACTTACTTGTAGTTATAAAACTATGTGTTTTGTTTCATCTGACTAACATAGAGTTCATCTTCCCTATTCCAGAGTATCATTATTATCAATCTCTGTGCAGACTTCTGGGAAACTGTATTTTGTCATACCCTGTTCCAGACTAAGCTTAAAAACCATACCCTGTCCAGCGCGACACGTACCTATATAGTGTTTACATGTAAGGGAGTACCACCACCACCCCGTACTGGCATAACTACAGGTTATCAAATAATTTTTCACATGATTTGAGAGAGGTATGCGAGAAGCCATGTATGCTCACTAAGTTCACTTTCCTAAATTATGGGTATAGACTGCAGGCAAGTTCCTTCGCCAGCTGAGCTTACAATCAAGTCCTTTGCTACTAATTTGCATGATGTTCTACTGTAACACAATTATTTCAATGGTCACAAACTCAGGGTTTTAGTGGCTTGATCATTCACAAAACCTATAAATCATTCTGACATATGAGTGCATTTAATATAGAATAGCAGATTTTGATATTTTCTCTTTCTATTCACATTAATGCAATCTTTCTTTTTCTTTGACTGTGTTCAAGGATAATTTTATATGCACATAAATTATGCACATAAATACTGAAATAATTTCTACAGGTAACAAGCAGAAACCTTTAAAATTATGTACCTTGCTTTGTTGAAGTCTGCCAATCACTGCAAACTTCATGTCGGAAAGTGGCTTACCAGGTACAGCAGCAGAAAGTGGAGAAGCCCTGCAATGCAAAGATGTAAAACATAATTAATTTGACCAAATTAAAACCTTCTATGATTGCCTGGGTGAGAGTGGTCTTGAGAAGCACTGTTGTTGGTAAGTGACATCTCAACATCTCAGTTTTGCTGTAACATGATTGGTTCATTAAGTTCTTTAAAATTGGCTAGATTTGAAAACGAAAAGACAAAAAAGGAAATTCTTATCACATGAAAAATAACAAATAGCAATAATTTTATTAAAATATTATGTACAGTAACTAGAATGTAAGATGCTAAAACAGACAGTTTGCTATTAATAAAATAATATAAAATCAAAGTATTTATTTTAATGAGATTGATCAGTCTTGGTACATGTACAGTAGAACCCCGCTATCTCGAACTCAAACCCATTTCCCTTGCCATTGTTTTTCAGTCATTTTCTGTCAGCTAACTCGAACTCCCGCTATCTCAAACTATTTTCTGTTATCCTTGGGAGTTCAAGTTAGCAGGGTTCCACTGTATATCAAAATTAATGTTCATCTAATGTTTTCTGATGGCTCAGGAATATCTATTTACCAAATAGAAAACGTTTTCAGTGTTTCCATAGAGTTATGGAAATACAAGTGAAGTTTGGGAGAAAGAGAAATCATGTGCAAACATGAGCCGCAGGTGAGTGTTTCAACAGCAATTTCAAGTTCTCCCAAACTTTCACGAGTGTTACCATAAAACACTATGGAAATACAGGGAAAACATTTTCTATTGTTTTTATGAAATAAAAGCACAAAGCAATTTTCTATGTTTCCATAGAGTTATGGTAAATGGTTTTCAGCCAATCAGAGTGCACATAGTACCAAGTTGTTTATTTCCATACAAGTCTTTTAATTAGCAATCCTTCAAAAACTTCATACATGCACATTAATTTTAATTTTGGAGGACTGGTTTGTAGACTCATCACCTGCAACAGATTCTACACTATCTAACACATCAATAAGACCTGTAAATGAACTCACATTGACATAGCAGCCTCAGATTTGATTATTGATTTGGGTGACACAACAGGAGCAGCAGATGCCTTTGGGAATATCCTCTCCCTCTTCTTGAACTTAAAGCTCTTCCTACAAAATCAAATCCCACGGTAAACAATCAAAACCCTTAGATTTCAACTATGAAGACTATAATGATCAATGATTAATTAAAACCATATTATAAAATTTTGGTCATATAATGCGTGCTCTGACTGGTCAATTTGAGTTCATTATAACTCGATAAAGCACGTGCCCTACGTCACATGCATGCTTTATCGAGTTATAATGCACTCTGCCTATGTTGAACAAGTTTGACCGCGCACAATTCCATGAACATTTTATAAAGGAAATAGTAAACTTGCCCCTCATGCATTGTTGAGTTATATTTAAAGCACTTGGGAATTTTAAGAACATGAGAGAAGTGCGAGAAGCAGTGCTTCTCTAAGCACTTCTCTCGTGTTCTTAAAAATTCCTGCGTGCTTATATAACTCAACAATGGACTCAGGCGCGTTAACTATTCCCTTAATAATTTTCCTTTATCGTTGACAACAGTTATATGTTACAGTGGAAGACGTGGTGACCTATGGTTTAGTGCATTGTATTCTGGGTATGGGTTTGAGTACTTGCATTCTTGGGCAAGACACTTGACTCTCACAGTGCCTCCTCCCTCCACCAAGGGGTACATGTATATAACTTGTTTGGGCAATGATAGCATTTAAGAGACTCTAGATTTGCTGTGCCCTTGTGGTGGTCTGTGGTGGGGGAAATGTGGTGGCTTTAATAGATTTATGGTGATTGCAGACACAGTAACACAGTCATGTCGACCCACCTGGGTTAATTCTTGTTGGGTGTTCGTCTTCCCAAAATACTGGGGGGAATACAAGAACTTTGAAATACCCAACCAAAGTCCCCATAACAGCCCGAGATTCCCCCTCGGGGAAGCCAATGACAAGTGAATAACTCCATGACAAAAACTACATGTACACTCACAGAAAGTCTGACTCTAAATCTTCTTTCAACTCCTCAGAGATTTCCCATACATCTCTTTTAGGCTGTCTTGTAACAAACATGCATTTGGTCCAAGCTGTTAAATTGCCAGTGCAGCAATAACCTTCCGTCCTACAAAGAGAATACATGTAACAGCACAAGAGAAAGATAATAAATTATAAGCAGCTAGAGAACACGGTCTACAAAAAATGATTATTGAAGGGTCACTTGTGTAATGTGAAAGCTGAATAGTCATACAGTTGAACCTCCATAATTATATAAGTGGACAGCCTTGCGACCAGAAAAAGTGTCTGCTTTAATAAGAGAGGTGTCCGCTTACGCAATGTACAAAGGTGTCCGTCTATGGGAGGTGTCCGTTAGCAGAGATTCAATGGTACTGATCGACTCAATGTACGGAGATAGTGAGAACATTTTATTTTACAATTTGGCCTAAAGGCAAGCTCACAGGGCTGAAGTAGTAGCCCCAAGAAGAAACATTGGATATCTGTACATGTACATGTAAATCTCTTATTACCTATAATAAAAACCAGGGTTGACATTGGTTTAAAAAAGATTATAATAATAATTACAATTATTTTACGTTTTACAATTATTGTAAAACGTTTTGGTCACTCCAGTGACCTTCATCAGTTAGAATGTGACTAAGACTTTGGTGAGAGTTAAACAATGAGAAAGGTAGTAATAAAAATTCATAAAAAGTGCTAAAATAAACAGTCTATGGAAGTTCTAAAAATTCTTAAGAAATTTGCGATAAACATGTGGGAACTCAACATATTCGTTGATTGCTCAAGCTCTTCTGTTTGACGGACTGCCACGCTTCTAGAAACAATCTCTTGTTCCACTGGGAACAGACGTCAAGGATTATTACCTGCATGATTGTATTAATTTTGTTTTCATGTGAAATTTATCCATTTTAATTTATCATTTGTACCTTTATTACTACAATGACACTAAATCATCAAATTTAAATGTAGAAAATTGCATGAATGCGAGTGCAATTAATAAGTGATTTACCGTATGGGTGCAAGTAATGGTTTGAAAGTTCTTGTTCTTGTGTTTCTGTTTATAATAAATTATGCTCAACAAAATTTTGCTGCAAACAGTGCAAAGGGATGTGAATGTTTCAAATTCTCCAATTTTCTTTCATTTGCCCTTTTCTTACAGACATTCACCCACGTTTGTGGTATTTTCGTGTTTTTCTTTTTAAGCGGCCGATGCATCATGGGCATCGAGCCGCTTCAAGAAATGCACTTTTTTTTTCATGTCGCTAGCCTTAGTCCTCTTCACGGCTGACATGATGTTATCGCATCTCGATCTAAAATTAGCCAGTAGAGAATTTCTCTTCCACATTCTTTCTGTAGTGTCCGTGTAAGTCAGTGCGTAGATGTATTTAGTTTATTACAGTAATCGCATTGGAAAAAGCAAAGACAAATGTCCCACAGCAGCGAACAGCAGTGTTGTTGCAAATGTGCTAAATTTTGTTGTGTGACCTTTTCTCATTATTCGATCCCACGGTTGACATGACGCAATCTCTGGTCATGTAAAGATGATGCAATAGAGGTATTGTGCTATGAGCATGAAGCAATCCGCATTGGGATTTCTCTTCCTGATCGCAGTTACGATACCCCGTGGTATATGTTTTTGTAAACGTGATTAGTGTCCTTGGATTAGTGGTATTAAGATAAATTAAGGTATGTTTTCAAATGACTATTTGTCATTAGTTGATGGCATTTAGATATATATTTCAGTTTCTACACAGTAATCTTAAATTTAACCTATGAAGTCTGGAATAAGCTTATTAATCGTTTGTCGTGAAAGGTTTTAACATTCACACTCTTCCTACAAGAGATGAATAATTCAAATACTTTCTGTCTAGAAATCAAAAATGTGTGCATAAGAAAAGTGATTATTTTTAATACTAATCTGTGAAGCTGAGCATCTTAAAGTTAACCTATGAAGTCAGGAATAAGCTTATTAATCGTCTTTCCTACAAGAGATGAATAATTCAAATACTTGCGGTGGAGAAATCAAAAATATGTGCATAAGAACAGTGATTCTTTTTAATACTAATCTGTGAAGCTGATCATGTATGTGCTGATGCAGAGTTTCAGAATGTAGTTGGATAACAAACAAAAAGTCGTCTTTCTTACTTCAGCAGAAATGAAACTTGATGACTTGAAATGACACAGGGAGCAGAGGAGTCGAATTGCATTACTGTGTTATTCGATCTTGTTATTGTTTTCTCTTTGTCGTCCCAGCGGGTACTTAATGATCGAATAATGTAGTAACGCAATACACCGCGTATAAAGCCGAATAGATCGACTCACAAAGGTCATCGTATAAAGCATATAAATCGAAACTCGAAAAAGTCCAATTTTGATCCTCTACTGCCTGTGGAAAATATTGAAAATGTTTACATACGGTAGCTTCCTGATCTCAGTCTTTACATATGGATGGAAACGAATTCAAAAAAGCACCACACACGACATAAACTTTGTTGAATCATAGAAATCAAGATTACTCTTTAATCAGTAGTAGTGGACCAAGTCATCTTGAAAATGGACTGTGATCTTTCTTGAGCTTGTCACAAAGTTCCCTTTTGTTGTTTGAATCGGAAGTGAGCTATCAAAATAATCATTGATAAAAACAACTGTTTTATCAACTGCCACGTATTTGAGTTGTATTTTAACTAATCAATCATTTTTTGTTCAATTTATTAAGCGGCCGATGCCCTATATGGGCATCGAGCCGCTTCAAGAAATGGACGGTTTTTTTTCATGTCGCTAGCCCTACCTCATTAAACGAACGATAAAACTCGGTCCCAAAAACATAACAGTTTTTCTTACACAATTCCACAGCATATATGTCATTCACAATTTATTTTCACGTTGAGCGAAAACACATCTGTGCCCTTGTTGATTATGATGCAATTGACATTAGCTAAAGTTTTCTACACAGTAAACTTGACCTAAGCTCAAACTTACGCTAGCCAAAATATTGCATCACCCAGTCACGTTTTTTCGTCACGCAGGTTCGAAGTTGACTCTTAGATTTGGCGGGAGAACCTCAGAGTAAACTGACCGAGGGGGTGGAGGGGTGCATTGTTCTTTCTCCCCTCAAGGTGAAATTGGCCCGGGGGGGTTCTCCCAAAAAATTTGGGTGGGGGTGTGCCGCTGGGCTATAACAACCCTAATTTGCGAACCTGTTCCAGACTAAGGGGACCCGGGTTCCCGGGTCACCCTCCCTCCATGTAAACAGGCCCTAAATGTTGAAAAAAGATACCCTATTCCGGACGATTCTTAACGATTTTCTTTCTAACCCAAAAGGCTAAACTACTAAGCAGCACTGCGAGTTGTAGTTGTAAAGCTTTTTTAACACTCCTACGCGTTTCTTTTCATCTGACTACTTCATCTACCCTATGCCAGAGTATCAATTACCGATCTTCATGCCAACTCCTGGGAAACTGATACCCTGATACCCAAAAATGCCTTTTGGTATACCCTGTTCCAGACCAAAATGCTCAAAAAACCATACCCTGTCCAGCTGCACGTTCCTATATAGCGAAAATAAGGGAGTGCCCCCCCCCCCCCCGGGAAATCGGCCGCTTGTAATCCCTTCAGGGGTTCTTGTTCTTTATACTGTTCAACAACATTAGCCAGCCAGGTTGCATTTTTGAACATAAATTTTATGTTGAAAAAGGCAAACTGGATGGCAACCATTTTTATTTTCAAAATTGGTGCCTCCCTGCCATTTCCATAGCAACGTTTGTATTGCACTCAAAATTCAGTGACCTCAATATTCACTCGTCACTGACCAATCAGAATCTAGAAATTTTGATGAGTATATTATAAAGCTTCAAATTACAGACCTATATACAAGCTGACCCCCTTTACATTCCTCACAGGGAAGCAGCCTTCCAAATGTCAGTCCATCAGCACATCTATCAAGGAGCTATAACAAAGCAAAGCAAACCATACTGTGGATTACAATACTTGCTTATTGATGTTGTTTGTAATATTTAATGCACTAAAAGCTTGGCACAAGGAGGCAACCATCCCCCATCAGGTGCGTCCCCAGGTGGTGGATAGGGGAACGGCCCCTTCAGATATGGAGGTTAGCGGTGAATAAGGCATATGCCAATAAGGAGCCACGGACCAACTGGCAGCGGTCACATCAGGGCGGGGTGTCACCAGCACCCCCAAGAAAAGCTCTGCATGCCCGAGGACGTGGCCATCTCCGGGCGGACCTGGGCTGCCTCAAAAGCCCTTGCCAAGGAGATCAGAAGGAACTCTGATTTCAAACCCGGGCAAATGGAGCTCATTAGCGCTGATACCGCAGTCGTCAAAGGGAAGGAACACCCTGACAGAAAACCCTGGTCCCCCCAGGTTGGAGGTTGGGCTGAGGGCTGATAACCCTCTCCCGTAAAACCGTATTATTACAGAAACCAAAGCAGAGCAAATTTACAAGACAAAGATGCTGGTACATGTAGACATCCTAAATTACATATTCTACGATTCCTGGGGGAATAAAGCTTTGAAGAGATCTATGTAGGGTCTCCGACTTGGTTGTTGTTCAGTTTCGAATGTTCAAGCACAAGAAACAAGCAATCCGAGACACAAACTACATGCATATCTGAAGAGCTACAGCAGACTGCATCAGTATGG
This sequence comes from Desmophyllum pertusum, assembly GCA_029204205.1. Taxonomy (NCBI): domain Eukaryota; kingdom Metazoa; phylum Cnidaria; class Anthozoa; order Scleractinia; family Caryophylliidae; genus Desmophyllum; species Desmophyllum pertusum. The sequence continues at coordinate 351,461 of MU827813.1, forward strand.
AATTTATTGGGTCAAATCTCAGGCATCTCTAGAGTGGGGAGGGGAGGGGGGGGAGATATTGAGCACATGAACAGAGACATCTGTTCATTCTGAAGGCTGTTCATTATGCTGTTCACTTACAGAACTTTCTCCACCCTGTGAGCTTAGTCCATTGTCTTCCAGCATCTCTCTGAGCTCTGGCAAAGAACAATTCTTCTGTAGATCGTCTCTTACTTTCCATAACAATTTGCTTTGTTCCTGGTAAAATCAAATACATTGTAAGTGAGTTTTCGATAATATTATTGACAAACTCATAGTCTGATTGGCTATATACAGGCACCATCGGCGGGAGACATGTTGGACTAATCGCGTGTTGGACTCCGGATCCAGCAGTCCAGGTTTGAGCACTGGTCCGGGAGTCATTATGTTGTGTTCTTGGACAAGACACATACCTCTCACAGTGCATCCATGTGCATCCAGAGTCAACACTAGCGATTAGTCCAACATGTCTCCCGATGGTGCCTGTGTATAGCCAACCAGACTGTGAATTTGCCAACAGAAAACTTACAATAAATATATTTACAATATTATTGTTTCTCTAAGTAAGTCTCTGGGTTATAATATGCATCGAATAATTAAAGGTGGAGCTTTCTCTTGTAACATTACTGTAAGATCCCATCAGTTTTAACCATTTTATAACATAATTGGCAGCCCTTTCACAACAGACTCACCTTGAGCTGTTTCTCCACTCCATCATCTTCTGCTGTCTTCTTCCTTTTTGCGTCAATTTCATCCACTGCCTGAGATTTTCTTTTGCTTCCTTTTCCAGCCTTTTTTCCTGTCCCTGTTCCCAATTTACTCTTCAACACGTCTTTATCTTCCTTCTTCAGTTTAGTAAATCCAGAGAATGACTCGGCTGTTACAGTAGACTCAACTTCCAAAGAATCACGACTTTCAACAAAGCAGGTTACATGATGCCACCATGGAATAGGGACTCCTGCTGGCGCATTAGATTCAGCATCAGGCTCCATGACTTTTGCCACACGAAGTTCTCCCTAAAAAGAAAAGCAATAAGCATATAATCAGAATACAGTTGAGCCTCCTCTAACAGCCACCTCTCTACAACAGCTAGATGTACCTCTCTACAACAACCACCTCTCTACAATGGCCACCTCTCTACAATGGCCAGCTCTCTACAATGGCCAGTGCCTCTCTACAATGGCCACCTCTCTACAATGGCCACCTGATGGCCACAATGATAATATTCATTATCATGTCATGATGAGAACCCTGAGAGGTTGAAAGTTCTTGACATTAGTCCATAATATTTTCACACTCCAAACTGTTGAAAATATATAAATCTAGAAGAAAATCTACAATGGCCACCTCTCTACAACAGCCACCTCTCTACAATGGCCACCTCTCTACAATGGCCACCTCTCTACAACGGCCACCTCTCTACAATGGCCACCTCTCTACAATGGCCACCTCTCTACAACGGCCACCTCTCTACAATGGCCACCTCTCTACAATGGCCACCTCTCTACAACGGCCACCTCTCTACAATGGCCACCTCTCTACAATGGCCACCTCTCTACAACAGCCACCTCTCTACAATGGCCACCTCTCTACAATGGCCACCTCTCTACAATGGCCACCTCTCTACAATGGCCACCTCTCTACAACGGCCACCTCTCTACAATGGCCACCTCTCTACAATGGCCACCTCTCTACAATGGCCACCTCTCTACAATGGCCACCTCTCTACAACGGCCACCTCTCTACAATGGCCACCTCTCTACAATGGCCACCTCTCTACAATGGCCACCTCTCTATAACAGCCACCTCTCTACAATGACCACCTCTCTAACAGCCACGTTTCTACAATGGCCACCTCTCTACAATGGCCACCTCTCTATAACAGCCACCTCTCTACAATGACCACCTCTCTATAACAGCCACGTCTCTACAATGACCATCTCTCTATAACAGCCACCTTGTTACAATTTTACTTTCAAAACGATTTTTCAAACTCATTAATAATTCATCAAGTTAAAACAAAGGAAATCATACCCGTGATGGTGATGGTGATTTGGATATCTGGTCTAAATTAGCATAGATTTTTACAATTTCCTTTCTCCGTGTACTGCTTAGTTTTACATGTAGCTTCTATTAAGAAGATAATAAATTATATCACACACTCAAGTGTTTCATCGCATTTCCAAACACCTCGATTTCATCAAAACACTTTGCTGTACATCATATTTTCACTCTCTTCTAATTGTTTGAAAATGTGATGAATCACATGGAATAATTGTAAAGGTTTTTATTGCTCATTTCCATCTTGAAATGTGTTACTTAACCTCACCTTGTCAATTTGATCTTTGCAGTTCTTGCATTTACTTCGATTAGACTTGGCATATTCCACCAGCAAGTCGTCTGAGCTACTGCTTGTGGCGACAGGCTCTGATCTCTTGCCCCCTCCCCCGCCACCCCCACCAACTTTGCTCTTGACCTTCTCTTGGTCTTCCCATCGCAAGGAGTCAAAACCACCAATGTCACTAAAAGCGTGCACCTTATGCTTTCTAAAGAAACAACTGTAGTGGAACCAATTGGGAATCTGAAAATTGTAAGAAAAATAAATGTGAACAACTCACATACAAATGTACAATATGGCATACAACTACATAATATACATGTATACTCATGTAAGACAGTACAAGTGTCTATGACAAGAGATACATGCACATGTAGTAAAAGAAGCTTCTGATCCAACTTTGCTTGAGGAGGACAGTTTGGTCGTAGCACGAGTCAACTTCGAGCTCGAGTCAAGCTCGAGTCACGAGTCAACTTCGAGTCAACTTCAAGTCAGCATCAAATTTCTTTTTTTTTCCTTCCTATATTGTAATTTGAATTTTTTTATTATTGATTTATTGATTTATTTATTTTTCTGTACCGTAATTTGTATTTTTTTTTTAAACCAGCCGTACGCGTGTGCAGTTTTCAGTAGTTCTTGCAAACAAATATAAGGTATTGCTCGCTTTGAATACTCCTTCGATCTCTTCCTTTGCATACGACTTAAGCAGAAACGACTACATTTCCTCAATTTATAAGGAAACGAAAGCCCCGCGCGCCACAAGCCGAACGCCATCTTGATTTGGTCACAAGTCCCCAGCATAAAACATCACAACATATCCACGGTCATTTTGAATCGGCTTGTCCAAATCCTGAATAGTTCATTGTCCATTGTCAACCATGGGGTAAGTAAGAAAGACCACATGTACAGTTGTCTTGAAAACATTGAAAAGATGTGGCTTTAGCATACACCGAACGTGCGCTGACTACTCTTGCTGCGAAGGCAATGGGCTCCACTTTACATGGAAGAAGAAGGCTTGTAGCGCGCGGGGCTTTCGTTCCCTGATGAATTGAGGAAATGTGGTCGCTTTTAAGTCGTATGCAAGTAAACATAAAGAGATCGAAGGAGTATTCAAAGCGAGCAATAGCTTGTATTTGCTTACAAGAACTACTGAAAACCGCACACGCATATTGAGGCCGACTGCTCTGGCAGGGACAATCGATCGACGGCTGGTTTAAAAAAAGAATACAAATTACGATACAGAAAAATAAATAAATAAATAAATAAATTTAAAAACATGCAAATTACCCTATAGGAAGAAAAAAAAAGAAATTTGATGTTGACTCGAACTTGACTCGAACTTGACTCGTGACTCGAGCTTGACTCGGGCTCGAAATTGACTCGTGCTACGACTAAACTCAGGAGGACAGACTACATTGTTTGTTGTTGTTTGTACATTGTATTTCTTAGTAGTTTTGTAGTAAGGGTAATTTTTCACTGGCTTAGTGGAGCGAAATAAGTGGAAAATGTTTTTCTCACATGCCGCTTGGGCCTGGGACTGGGATAAGGTCATGTGACACGAAAGGTGGGCAGTTTTTCTTGTTGCTGTCTGCCATTGTCTGACCTTCCCACCCACCCTTAGAATTTCAGCAGTTTTGGTCTGTTCCTGTTGGATCCAGATTTATAGTGATGCAGCATATGTTTTTTTGTATTTTTACTTCTACACTGTGTAAGAATTTGTTTTGTGAAGTTGTTATCGTTAGAATAAAGTCAGGCTTGCGGCGGTCGGCTTGACATCGCTCCCAGTGGTGTGTGAGAAGTGTAGCTGCAGGGATTCAAACTTTCGGACGATCACCCCCATCACTTTATATGGGAGCCCCTCCAGGGAGAGGCGATTAAATTGCCAATTAAATTAAGCCATATAACAAGTAGAAAGTGAGTGAGGTTTATAAAACAGAAACAGGAAATTTATGCATATAGAAAACTCTTCATTTGTAAACTCCTATCGACTTTACTGATTGTGAGTGTGAATATTTTAAAAACAAATAAAATTTGACAGAAATTGTTTGACATCAGATTGTCATACCGATAATGTGGGGCGGGCCCCCCGGGCATCCTCTGAAGCAGATGTATTCACAACAAACATGTGAAATAATTTACTCAAGATTTTCAAGCTTGGACACAGGCTTGCTAAATGAAAAGCAATAGTATAAAACTACTTTAGTAAAATCATCATTCTTACCTTGCCATCAAAGTGAGGAGACTGAAAAATAACGAAGAAACATTAAACTTTTTAGCAAAACCCAATTCAGCACAAGCATGCACTTTCAAGCGCAAATATTCCTCACAACATCACAGATATTTGTGGAGATAAATCGGTGTTATTCCGCGAAATTATACAAGATGTTATAAAAAAACTGCGTACCTGGACCATTTTTGCTACTCTAAGGCTGTCTTTGGAGATGTTATCTCTGCAGAGCTTGCAAGAAGAACGATTTGACTTCGCATATTCAGCCTTGTACTGCAAATCGTCCGCCATTTTGTTTTGGGACTGGATACGGAAAGAGACTGGGTCGGGACCTTATTTGCTTTTGATTGGTTGAAATTTCGCGCCAATTTTTTGACGTCCATGTGGTTGAAATATGGACTCCGTACAAAGACTCATGCACAGTATCCGGTTTGTTCATTTGTATATTGGGCGCTTTTATGATATAAAAGAACAACTTTTATCGCGTGAATTTACCTCAGTCTCCGACAATTGGTTTCAAAGATTTTTGGCCTCCAGCGTGCAAGCAAATCTACACCCCCCCCCCCCCCCCCTCCCTGTATAAAACATAATGCCCAAATAGACAGTAAAACTGGAAAGTAAGTGATCTAACTGGTATTGCGCACTTACACAAACAACATTTCAGGAGCCGTTATTTTCTTTCATTATAGCCGAGCCCTGGGCCTGGGGAAGATTAGTTCTCCTAGTCAAAATATCGGCCAATAAGTCTACCCTTTTGCCATAGTGCCAGCCTTGCAATCAATTTGTGTCAGTTACACTTTGAGCGGCGGGGCTAAAGAACAGGTCACAGGTCACAGGTCACCCTAAGGCTAGCCCTAACATAACTCTAAAGCTAATCCTAACCCTAACCCTAAGGCTAACCCTAATGTTAGGGTTAGGATTAGCTTTTGAGTTAGGTTAGGGCTAGCCTTAGGGTGACCTGTGACTCTGACCTGTGAAATGTGACCTGTACTTTAGCCCCGCCCCACCCACTTGAGTGATGTCTGGTATGTGTATAAAACAAGAGATCTGGCAAGAAACAACATTCAAGAGTTTTAAATTTAACCTTTATTTGGTAGTGGGGGGGGGGGGGGGGGGGGTGAGGGAGATAGACTTAGGGGATCATTTCAAATCATAAATCAGTTAGTAAATAAGACAACATATGTAGCTGATCAGTTCAAATATTTCATTTTAGTAGAAATTATTTCAGAGACACCAAATAAAACATCATAAATGAATATGTTTTATCCTTGTACAAAAGAGCAATACAAAATGTAAATTATGAAAACAGTAAACATTGCAAGCTGAAGCACATACAAACAAATTCAAAGATTGCATTACATCAACTCCTATTTTGTACTGGACTTAAACTGAAGGAACAAATAAAAATAAAGACTTTTAACTCCCATATCAAAGCCACTAAATGCAATAAAGAGCTATTTTTGGCAAATTATTTTTCTTTCTTGCTGTCTCCGTACTGTTTGTAAAACTGATTGAATAAATCGCTGACATTTTCACTAAAAAGAGGTTCTCTCAGACTCTCTAACCTCGACTTTTGTTATTGGACCTTGTGTCGTACAATTCAGGGGTAATCGTGCTTGTAATTTCGAAATTACTCACCCGATTACACCCTGAATTGTACTCCACTCGGTCCAGTTACCATTACGAAACAGTGGAGGGCCCTGAAGGCCCAAATGGACAAAACATTATACAGGTACTTTTTTAATCAGAGCCTGTAACTTTTTACTCCAGGCCTCCACCTTGTATGCAAGTCTGAATCAGTTATTCTGAGCAACTAGACAAATTTCTTAATTGCACAAAAAAATAATTTTTGTGAGGTCATGACTCCATTACTCTAATTGTCTCAAACTGTATTGCTAAGTCCATCTGGCATCAGTATCCAAAGAAAGTTGTGTATTTAGCTAAATGGGATTATTGCATTTTTCATCACTCAAACAATCTTTCATGGCCAAAGCAAAAAGTCCAGATAAAAGGTTTCAACAGTTACAATAATGCAAATAGCCTGGGAAAATCTAAAGGATGGTAGGAAAACATTCGACAAATGTTCGACCTTTGACTCCTGTAATGGCATAATCAGGCTCTTCTTTTCCAAAGACAAGGCAGTACAGGAAGTCTCAACTGCGTGACAAGAGTATTGTGTGACCTCGTCATATGCTGGTTGTGTGACGTAAACCATAGCCTCTCATCACTTTCTTTTCATTTATCAGTAGTTCCCTGGATGGCGATCTTTGATCAAGAATGTCTCTGAACCGCTCATCCCTCGGTCTCCAGTTGTCGTTACGGTAATGTCCGCTAACCACTCCACCGTATCTTGGATACAATTGCGTGAGGTATGCCGCGCCTCGACGAATTTCTTCCGAAACATCAGAATCTTTGACATCTTTGAAAGTGTTTGACACTTCTTCGATGACTTCAAAAGCCTGCGTTTTTGCCAGGATTTGTAACCGACTGTTCCATAACATCACCGCTTCTTGTGCCTCAATCTCATCAAATTCTATTTCGCCTTGAAGTTTGGGGTCGACTTGCGCAAGAATTCTGCTGAGCGTGACACACACTGTCACGGTCACGGTCAGTGTTATGAGCATCACCCATGATATAATCACTGAAACGCTTTTTGCTTGAGCAAACTGCTGTTGAATCGTTTCTCTTGAGCGTAAATCAGCGGCATTCTCTTGAGCGACTTTAATCGGTCCGAGGTTCAAACAAACGTAGAAATCGCCCTCCATAAAAGCGAAAATCAGCCAGATACAAGGTGGAAGAAGGGATAAATATACACTTTTACTCGATTTCCACCAAACAAGCTTCCGCTTTCTGGATTGTAGACGACAGCAGCCAGTGACAAGAGTCCAAAACGACTCGGATATCAACATGGAAAGGCAGAACAAGATGATGGCAGGCCCACAAATGAACAAACAGCCATAGAGGATGTGATAATCTCGCGGACAGTCAAACACAAGTTGCTGAAGGAATGCCTTGAAGCCATACAGAATAAGTGTGATAATGCTGGTCTTTACCGGGATTTCTGCACTGGTGATTATGTCTGTGTAAGGTTGAAAAACCTCAAACAAGGAACGAGCCATCGTCATTTGTTCACTGTCTGTTATATGAAGTGGCATGTCTTCGAAACCAGCGGAACTCTGGGAACTAGTTGCGTAACAGGAGCAGCCAAAGGGGGCGGGGGGGGGGGGGGGGCTTGGCCAATTTTCTTTTTTACGCCCACTTCAAGATGGCCGCCATTTCCAATTTTGTTTGTAATTTTTAAGCAACTAAGTATTGTTCTTTTAAAAATGTGATTTTATGACGGGAGCACGTTATTCACTGTATTAGCAGGAGCCATTAGCTAGCAGCTTAGGCTCTATTTCCAGCCGTTTTGGATTCCGGTTTCCATCCTCCTCCCACTAACGGCTGGATCACTGGTCCGTAGTGCTTGTCCGTGACGTCACATCCAAATTGCGCGAGCGCGCGGGAAACATATGGCGAAGGCTATGGCGCAGGTAATTATGGCGAACACAGGTTGTTTATGTAAATGGCGGAGATTGTTACATGTATAAAATCTCGTACCCAGATGTTCTCGCTCTACGAGAGAGTACATCTGGTAAAGTTGAAATGAACTGAACTGAACTGGTTGTGTTCTCCACTCTGATTGGATTGTAAGGAAAATTTCAGAGCTCGCGCGCGCTGTGCGTGGACAATCAGCACGCGCTAACTGTAGGCGTAAGCTTTTTGAATTTTTTTCATATGTACCGTGTTAACTTGGCAATTTCTCAGGACAATGGTTAATTCTTAGTAAAATATAGATTTTTCAAATAGAGAGTTATTGTTTCTGGTGATTTAGGGAGTTTGAAGACGTTTTTGAAAATCTTTCAGTTTGTACATCTGACGCATACAAGTGGCCAGTACGCGTGATACAGCACGCGCATTTTACACCGAGTCGGCGATTTCAGTTGTCAACAAATCTTGACCGAGGTCTTTTCTGCGATCTTTGGGCTGAGATATAGCGCAGTCTGAGGAGATACAACTACTACAATTTACAGGTTTTCTAATAGCATCAACGATAAGCGGGTAAGACTGAAAAATTAACGACTTTCCTGAGCCGTTGGCTGCAAAACTAAGACGTATTTTCCTTTTAGCTAATTTAATATTGCCTCTTGTTGTGTTTCTTTGAACTTTTGGATGTGAAAACGCTCTGAAACACAGTCAAGAGCCGCAGAAAATACATCGCCACTGATCAGATGTCCGCCATATTTGATGGAGCTTTCCCGCGCTTGTACTGAGTCGACCAATCACAGACAAGCCTGCCCGATTCTGGCAGGCTTGTCTGTGATTGGTCAAAAAAGACAATGGAAAGACCAGTGATCCAGCCGTGGTGTGGGGCGAGGAACGCGGGCTCACAAAACGGCTGGAAAATCGAGCCTACTAGCAGCTCGACTGTGTTGTGCTAGGGAGTTCAATTCGTGAATTGTGTTTTTTTTGTGTAGAAAAAGTCTAACCGCCATCTTAGTGGGCATAATTGCCCGATTCAGGGTGTTCGAGTGCCATTTTCACAGTTAAGGCATCTCTTAGATTATGTTTTTGGTACCGTTTGGAATATTTTACAAAATTTCCGCCAATCATGGGTTCATGGGACTCATCGCTGTAAAATTTTAAAATAAATGTTGTTGTAGTTTTTGGTATTCACTTTTTCGGACATGTCGAAGAAAATTTATTGTAACAATTAGTGACTTGAAAGAGTCTTGAAAAGGAAACGGTTGCGTGTTTGCATTTTTTCTGTCGCGTGACGTTTTATCTCTCTGGGTGTCACGCATGGTGCCTATTGGAAGAGGAGGGCTTTTGCAGCATAAGAATTTAACAGACAATCAGATTTGGCTTTTTTTTAAGTATAGCCCAGAGGTCCGATACTTGACACTGACCAAATGGATCGTGGCCTCTGGGGACGAGATATCCATCTACTTGCCTATAGTTCATGTACGGCTTTCTCCCAGGCCTTCACGGTCAATTAATTTCGGTGACGTATCTCACTTATTTGCTCGGACCACGTGACCCATCCGAAACGGATCGCGCGTGTGCGCAGCATCAAGTTGGAATGTTGCTTAATCGTTTTCGAAACCCTTCATTTTTACTGTTCACATCACGACAAACAAACTTCATTTTCAAACATCTTCAATTATCGAAAAATGCGTTTTCTATGAGCAAGTAGTCAACAAAGGGGAGCCGAGTTTAAACGAGGACAAGTCGTGGTATTAGAAGTCAAATCATTTTAGTAGACGATATATAAATATATAAAAAATAGCAGTCAGAAACCTGCTAAAATTCACTGAAGCGCAACGCGCTCGTGGTGTATTTAGCGAACCGGAGCCTCTCAGATTCGCGGATTTGCAATAGAACACTATGAGTGTTTACCTATAAAGACCAGTAACTCAGTGTTTAAAATAGTAACTTAATTATCGAGGACTTATTCATGACTACCCGACAATTTATCTTTCAGAGATGAGTCTTTTATGTGCTAGTTTGAAAAACAGATCATCGCAAACAGTCAGTTTTATAACTAGTTTAACATCTTTTTCATCTCTTCGCCGCTTTTTGACTTGAAATCAGGCCAAAGAGCGGAAAGTAGAGGATCGAGTGGACTGGACTATGGCTTCATTCGCACCCCCTCCCCCCTCCCTCTCTTTATTCCTTGAGATCCCCCCCTGGGAGCTATCCTTGGCTTCAGCTTTAGGTTACGTTTAGTTCGCATGGAAAGGTTCATGTGCAGGTCAATTTTCTGTCAGCCGACAACTTTATTCCATTTTCTATTCTCATGTAACCCTTCGTATATAAGGTTAACTATCTACACTGTTATTCAGTTCCACAGAAACATATGACACTGCCGGGAGTATATGCTTCTTATTCTAAGAATAAAATTAAAGATCCTTTCATTGACATGTATCAGCACTCAGAGAGTGGGGTGGTGGTGGACAGGTTGGTCTGAACTTCCCGCTTCACGTACATTTTACTTCCGTTTCCCACCCTTCCTTACTGTCTTCCAACACTTTGTTCTTTTCATATATTGCGCCCTGCGAAATCGCGCGGAATATCATTCAGTCGACAAGGCCATAGGCCTAGTTGGCTAAAATCAGGCGATATTCCGCAAGATTGAGCAGGATAATTTTTTTATTAATCAACAAATTGTCAACGAGTCACAAAATATAAAGCATCGAAGTGTCTTAAAATTATCTCTTCCTAGAGTCTTCTTGAGTGCACTTCCAAATATGGCAAACTACAAACATATACCACAGGATATCTGTCATGTACGGATGACAGATAACAAGGGCTTCTTGACCATATATGGGCATCGTGACAATTTGTTGAAAATAATACGAAATATTGAGATTTTTTCCATATATCTCCCGCTTTTCGTCCTCTCTTTTTCTGCCTCCCGCGGGTTCTTCCCCCCCCCCCCCCCCCCCCCGCATGTCCCCCTCCTCCTCCACCAGAGACGCATAAGAAAACGAATATCTATATACATGTATGCTGCTGTGAGTCTTTTAAATATGAGAACAAACGATTTTTAAAATTAAAGTCAATATTTTTTTTCTACGCGAGTGTCAAGTTCATGATCGCGCATGTGTTAGATGGACTCCTGGTGACGTTTCCAGAATGCATACGTCGGATTGTCGTAGGCCTCCTTCGGCGTAATCGGATAATCATCGGCGCTGACGAGGTTCAACGAAGATGTGGCGAAAATTTCTTTCGGCGGTTTGTTCACACTAAAAAGCTTCGAGGCCGGTACGTCATACATGTCGGCATACTTCGGCGGTAACTTGGCCAGGTTAGTAAGCCTCACAGAATTATCGTCGCACGAATCGTGTCGACTCGCCGACAACTCTTGCTGGAGGTTCACGAGTTTTAACGGAAGCGGTTCGTTGTATCTTCGGGAACTTGTCGGCGACCTGTTTACGGTGACCAGTCGAACTGAATTCGTTGTTGCTGTGGCTGTGGCAGTTTCTAATGAGACGGAGCTGCTTCGGTTGTCGCTTTGGTTCGATTTGACTTTGTATTTGCCTTTCATGCTGATGCTCGGGAGTTTTTCGAGGAGAATTTCGCGAACCTAAAAGTTAGAAAAATAAAAAATATTTGTTTTCTTTGGCTTTACTGAGCTCTATAATTACAATACTTCATAAAACTCGTGCACAGTGGCCCAATGGTTAGGTGTTGGACTCCGAGCGGTCTGGGTTCAAGCGCTGGCTGGGGTCATTGTGTTGAAGCGTTCTGGAGTATTACTGCTATACATCATCGCATATTTATCTTCTCGAATGTTCAGTGTCTGGTTGCCCCAACACAACCTCATTCCCAGGGTCTCTCTTCCCCCGCGCACCCCAAGAGCGAGGGAAGAGAGACCCTGGGAACGAGGTTGCCCCAACACCTGGCCCATGAGGCCCATTCCAGAGTGAAGAGAGGGCACTAAGAGAATAGTGTCTTGTCTAAGAACACAACACGACTGAGAATGCATGCACTAACCACTTGTTCACTGCTCCTTCCCATTGCATAGAACACCATTTTATTTCAGTATATTTTAAAGGAGCTACGTCACAATTACGTTATGGCTTGCGCGTCTTTAATTTTTCAATTTCGCCGTTCGCAATCCGTCTTAATCTACCCCATCCTTCACCATCCATCTTCCTTTAGGGTTTATTATTACCTCTTTGGTGTTTTCCTACCTTAGTAAACTATTATTTTCAGGTTTCTTTCTATTTCAAGGCAATTTTGTACATGGCAAAAATGACTAATAAGTACATCGTGACATAGCTCCTTTTACAAGTTACATTCCTAGTTCTTACCGAGTCGTTAATCCAACAGTGCGCAAAGAATATGAAAACTCCCTGCAGAGAAAAATGGAACACGAATTTGTCTTTATCATTAAATAACCTCAGTTGCATTCATTAAAGAGTTTCTGCAAGTTTCGGAGAAAAATAGAAACACCGTTTTCACAGCTATTTCGAATTCTTCCAACTTTTGAAACAACAACAAAAAGAAAACAATAAAAAGGAAGGGTTGAAACTACAACTAGTTATATGACCAGCTCCCACGAGTCTCCTGTAGCTCAGTGGTAGAGCGTCCGACCAGTGTGCGGAAGGTCATAGGTTCAACACTCGAGATAGTGTTTCATCGAATTTCCAAACACCTTCATTTTTGTCATATTTTCAACTCTCTTCTCGGTGTTTGGAAATGCGATGAAACACGGTCTTTCATGCTTGATATATTATGTTGGAAATTAAGAAAATTTAAAGGAAATACCTGCAAAGAGTTGGCGATGGCGAAAATGTAATGGAAGAAGATGGTATTCTTGTCAACCGCCATAAATCCAAACACCCAAGTGAGGCCGAGGAGTGGCAGCAACACCACTGTCACCTTAATACTGCGCCTGCGCGAGGGATGAAAGAAAAGATTAAACCACTCAAGGTTCAGTTGGTCACGTGTACCAATAAACTGACTTTGTTGACGTTATTATACGTCGTGCATTTAGAAATTGATCCGATGAACAAACAGATATCACAACTAGAAAGAGTATATAGAATTTAGTTATAAACGCTAAGATAACGAAACAACAAAACAACACTGCCGTGTTGCATTATATTCGTTAAATTGTGTAAAACAGAGACGCAAGCAGATGCAAGTTGTCGACTTGCGAGCATTTGCGTTGACTTGCGTTGACTTTGATCAAAGTCAAATTTTCTCGCAAGTAGACGCAAGTTTTTCACCGTTTGGCCACCCAACGAAAGTCAACGCACGTTTTTTTTGCTTACTTCGAGTACAGAATTGCAGCTCGCGCAGGAGCATTCAAATGGATTTTTTAGCAACTTGCCGCACTTGCGAGTAAACTTGCGTCTCCGTTTGGCCACCCAACGAACGTTTGTACGCAAGTTCATAGTTTAAAACTTGCGTCTCCATTCGGCCAGCGCTTTACGAGTCATTGTTGTAGTTTTTACCTTGTGTTTGATTTCTTGGCAGAGTTTTCTTTGCCTGCGTTCACCATGGTCTTCGTTAGCAAAACATAAATAACACTTAGGAGGATGAAACAGTTGATCTAGAAAAAGGACAGACAAAAATATGTGATTTTTGTAAATCCTGTGGTTTAAAAAGAAAATAATGAAGTTAAGTGAAAGAGAGAAATAAATGCTAAGTTATTAAAATACTTTCCTAACAGTCCTTAGACAGAGTTAATTGGCTAAAATGAGGCGATATTCCGCAATAATATTGAGCAGGATAATTGTTTTATTATTCAACAAATTGTAACACTGTCCAAATATGGTCATGATGCACTCAATATCTGTCGGCCGTACTCAACAGATATCCTGCGATATATGTAATTTCGTATGCGCGCGGTAAAATTTTCAAGTCAGTTCTTGAAATAAAAGTGGAAGAGTATTTGTTTTAGTTATGTTATCAATTTGTCTATAATCTCGCAGAGTGATCAGTTCCTGCCTCTCAATATTACCAAGAGAGGATGATCTAAGAGAAGCCGATTCTCCCATACTTGGATCTCTTCCAATGATAACGTTTTGAAATCTATTTTTAATTTCCTGGCCATGCATAGCTGAGCTATTTATAGAGCACTGCCTGATTGGTCAGTTCGAGTAACGTGTTGTCAGAGCCTCGATCAGAAGGAAATAAAACGTTCACAGTATGGCGCGAAGTTAATAGATTTCAAAAATATATCATTGGGCACGGGGAATCCTTCTCTTAGATCATCCTCTACAAGAGAAGATGATCTAAGAGAGGCATTCCCCCATACATGGGTCTCTTTCAATGATACTTTTTTTAAATCTATTTTTACCTTCAGTCCATAGCTGAGCTATTTTAAGAGCGCTACCTGATTGGTCAGTTCGAGTAACGTGATATAGAAGACTCAATCAGAAGGAAATAAAAATAACTTTCACAGCATGGCGCGAAACTATTAATAGATTTCAAAACATTGTTATGGGGCGCGGTTAATTATTCTCTTAGATCATCCTCTCTTGTCCTCTATCAATATTATGAATTTTGTAAGAATTAAAAATAACTACTCACGGCTATAACTACCAACACGGGTGCAGCAAAAACCCAAATCAGTTTCCCTGACAACCAACAGCTGAGAATAAAAGAACAAATATAAACATAAACATTTGATTAGAATACAAACAAAATTAAACGTATAAAGCTTAATTTAAAAAGCATTGCATTCTTTTGCATCCTTTTGTTTCGAGTTCTGTTGGGTTCATTACGTTATTTGCGTTTGTTGTAATTGACAGAACTGAATACTTTGGCTTAGCTTTTAGGAAAACTGCCCTATCTCAGAAAATTCGTAGGCAATACAAAGCAAACACAATTACTGTCGATTGCCCACTCTATCTATGAAATAACAAGCCGATTGAACATTGTAACATAACTGATTAAATTACATGACGTACATGTTATGTGGTCCATATTCGTGGAAGGACATTCCAGTAGAAGCCGACACGAGAAGGACTGGGGCCCCTAAAAAGAAAAGAATTGCAAATAATAAATGCAAAGCTATCTTAATACTAGCAGAGTAGAACAAAATGTTTATCAACAATCAATCGTCGTAGCTGTAAACATAGATCCGTGATGTGGTGTCTCTGATTGGTTGTTACTTGCGCGCGAAAATTCAAAACCGAGCGACAACCAAGTCAGAGACACCACATGAATCTTCTACTAATTTACTCCATAGAAGAAAATCACGTACAGAGCAACTTGAATCACTTACCCCAGCCCAGTATATAGAACACCCTGTTGTACTTTTTGTTGCTAAAAACTCGTACAATCTTGTTATAGATATGAATTCCCTCGGCCAACATCCAACAGAAAGATGCACTAAGGAAGTAATGAGTTGCTATGGAAACTATCCGGCAAGCAAGCTGAGAGGAAAGGATATGAAAAATGTTACTATCCACACAGGTAACTCTTCTAAAATTATTTATCTTTATGTATTGTTACACATTACTTAGATTGTTATCCATAAGAATTTGGTGTTTCATCTGAGACAATATCCACTAGTTGATGATTTTCTTTATTCTTATCACCTGTCTGTTTGACAATGTATTGATATTATAAGGAGAAATTACATGTTGATTACACTTAAGAATTTACGAAAGTTCTACGAAAGTGGAAATGCATTAGAATTCTCGGACACAATTTTCGTCTCTCTTTATTAACTCTATTTAGCCTTTAGCCTCCGGGCCCGGGAGGACTTATTCATTTTAGTTCTCACAAAGGGGGGGGGGGGGGGGGGGGGGGAGGGGGGGCTTATTAGAAGAGGGCTTAATAGAGGGAGGGGTGTTATACATGCTTTAGTTACCTATTGATTGATGTTCATCGTCGTCAATACAAGCTTCCGTGCATTACATGACAGATATTGTTAAACAAACCGTGAATGTCATATTATATAACTTCACTATAACTCAACGTAAATACCTTCAAACTGATTGCTTTATTGGTTAAAAAAATCTACTGGAAGATACCATTGAAACATACCACATCAATTGAGATGATGAGGGTTCCGATGACGAAGCAAATTTGTGAGAAACAGATTGCAAGTACAAGATTGATATGTAGACAGTACGTTTCGCGTCGAGCTTTCTTCTCTCGTGGTTTTCTCCTAAAGGATAACAAATAAAACTGTTAATGCAAAGATTATCTCTCACTACCTGATATAGGGCGGTTTTCAATTGAGTGTCGTAAAACCAAAACTAAAGCAATTACAATTACTTACTTACTTACAATGGCCAATCACAACAAAATGAACCAATAAGAACTCGATGCAAATACACGTAACAAGCACCAAGCGCGGGGAAACGCGTGCGACCAAGTTGCAATTGGTTTTTCATCTGATTGGTTGAGTAGGTGGCGCGAGTTTTTTAAACCAATCACAGAAGATTACTTTCCAATCTCAATTGAAAACCGCTCTATTCAAATAATACATAGTGTTTACGATTTGCCCCAAATTTCCGACCATTGTTTCCGAAGATTACCTGAATATTTTAAGATGGCCATTCGACATTTAAAGAGGCCTCATTATTTTACATTTCAGTATAAATAAGACACTGGCTATTTCAAAGTAACACACACAATCAACCTCTCTTTTTAAAGCTTACATTGCAAGAGAGAATCCCAGCACTGACAAAATACAGAAGAAAATGGACACACAACAGCCAACCAGTGAGATGTACTTGAGTGCCTCCTTGTGAACGTCACTCAGTTCGTCCTAGAAATAATGAGGTGAGTTGGCGTAAAACAGGGTGAAAAAACGTTATGATAATCTAACTACCACTACATGTATGATGAATGTATATGACTATTAACATTGTCTTTGGACTGCAAAACAGTGTCTTATTTGCGCCGGTTGAAAACCGCCCAAAATTTAGCCTGTATCATGGAAAGCGAGCGAAAGGCGCTTGGAGAAGAGGTATGCACGTTGATGGTTAGCTAATTTTAATTATCAACGTGACCTCCTCTCCGAGCGCCTTTCGCTACTTAAAACTAACTAACTGAATTAGGTGGTGTTAATCACTCTTTTGACCGAAGGCGAGGTCCATAAACTAGAACAAAAAAGAACGAGACCAATACGGACAATTCCCCAGTACGGACCGAACAAGCTAGTTCAATAAAGTTCTTATTATAATGGCTCTTTTAAAACTTTGCTGATAAATTAATGCATACATTCTTGGCAAATGCGCGCGTCAAAGTTAAGCATATACATGTATTTTACAGGCCACTTTCGTAAAACAGTTTCCTTTTGCTCAATGCCTCATAAACAAAATTCAGCGAAATTAGTTCGTGAACGGTTCAGCTTAGCGGAAGTCCGTATTGCAAAATTCGAACCGCGCAGGGAACCAATCAGAATGCTCGAGTTTGCCATACAATAATTGTTGAGTTTCTTACATAAATGTTGTGCACGTCCATAATCAGACCATAACTTGTCAGATGATAGCAATGACAGATGGTGTACTCCTCAGTGGAATAATTCCTATGACATCCTACTCTCGACCAGTGCTTGGAAGAATCTCGTGGGAAATAAGCTCTGTTAAAATAACAAATTTACAGATACATGTTAATAAATTATTATTATTTCTGAACCAAAAATATTCAGTAAATCGTCTCATTCAAGTTTTATTTGGTTCGTCCCCTTCCCGTTATATCGCGACCTATTAAAAACTTCTGAGTAAAAGCAAGAGAGGATGATCTAAGAGAAGGCTCCCCCGTGCCACATGATAAATTTTTGAATCTATTAATAGTTTCGCACCATGCTGTGAAAATGTTTTTATTTCCTTCTGATCGAGGCTCCGACATCACGTTACTCGAACTGACCAATCAGGTAGCGCTCTTGAAATAGCTCAGCTATGGACTGAACATTAAGAATAGATCTCAAAAAAATATCTTTGGAAGATACCCATGTATGGAGGAATGCTTCCCTTAGATCCCTTAGATTGTCGCATTTACACTAAAATAAGATGCACACGCTAGTTTGTGTTGTTTCAGTCTGAGTGATATAACACAGACCCAATGTTACAAATTGCTTGTTCCTTTGATGCCGATCATAACAACTCTAACTGAGAGATGCAAAAGATAGTGCAGAGTTTAATGTCGCAGCAGTCAGCCCCCCATCCTGGTTATTACTAGAAAACAATGGGTGCGAGGGGCAGTTGTTTTTACTTCTCCCAAAGCTACCAGGAAAAGAAACAGTTGGACAAGAATAAGTGACAATTGAAACAGTTCAGATTTTCAAACATTCTACATTTGTGATCCTACTACTGTTACGTTTTGTGTTGTACTCTCACGCGACTCCCGCAAGAGTTTACATATCACATCCAAAGCAGATTCAGTACTACTAGCTAATCATTACAATAGTTCCAGTTTCTTCGAAACTCGGTACTAAAAAAGATTTTACTTACAGAGCTGTTTCATTCAAAAAGCTGCATTGAGGCCTACGGGGACCTTTCTGCAAGGGAAAACAAATTACATTTTTTGAATATCAATTTGCATTGTTTACTGTTGACTGGGAGCTAAAACAGTTTTATAAAGGTTATTTTTTTAATGATTTAATTCACATATATATTCTTACTTTATATAACATTAAAAAAGACACATATGTTACATATAACATACATATATATAGTTAGACAAATAGAACAGCATCTGGATTGATCCTGCAGAGAAAAGACCGAGGCAAGAAGAACAAAAATAAATAGTAGTATATTGTGCCCAATATTTCGGTTTGAAACACAATCCTATAACGGGGGCTAAAACATAGTTACACCGTATAACGTTGAGATTTCTAAAAAAGTTTCCCTTTTATACACTATTTTCAAATAAATACATCATTTCGCATTATTTTACAATACCAGATTGCTTATTACCTCTAAATGTTCCAGGCGTAGAATGACTGGTTCTTTTAGATTGGCGAGATGTTCCGGGTTTACATTCGTTACTATGACGATGGTAATGGTGGAAATTAAGGTGTGGTCCTTCGACCTTATGTGAAAAGAAGAGAAAGAGAACGATTAATTTATCTATGAAATTGATATCCAAAGAGAATGCGGGACAGTCGGAGAAGTAAAAAATAAATATTTCCTCTTGCAAAACAACCAATGAGATATCGTTTGCGTTCGATATCAACTAGCCAAGAACAGTTCTAAGCACCGGTATGACAACTATCGGAGTGACTTGACCCAATCCCTCACTCCATGTGGTACATAATCTTTCAAGACCCCTCTCCATGCCCTGTGCTGTGTATTGCAAACACAACTTTTTTTAGGTATTGTTAATATATATTTTTTCATTTTACCTTCCTCCACTTGTAGCGTTGGATAAAACATTTGGCAATCCTTTGAGAAGAGCAACAACGATTCCCACAGTATCTGAGAAGGAATAAATATTTAACACACTCAACACCACAACTGAAACTTCGAACCTGATCGCAAAAAATTAAGGAATTGACAAACTAGGTAAGTTTTAACTGAATTTAATTTACCGTTGTCATTTCTATCTCTCACAGTTGAACCGGGTAGTTCTACGCTGTTTGATGAGTTCGTTGTAATTCTTCCACCCTGAAAGGATTGTCTGTTTCTTGTCTCCACTCGAATTTCTGTAAAATATACAACGACTCAGTTTAAAACTTCAACTATACTGAGGTATACTTAACAACAATTTCTCAAACTCATTAATAATTCATCAAGTTAAAACAAAGGAAATCATAACCGTGTCGGAGGTTTGGATACCCGATCTTATTTAGCATAGATTTTTACGATCTTATTTCTCCGTTTACTCCTTAGTTTTTGTTTCGATTGAGAATATATATCAAACACTCGAGACAGTGCTTCATCAGCAAATCCAAACACCTTGAATTTCCTCAAAAATACTCCGCCAGGCTGCCCATGCGCGTCGTATTTTCAACTCTCTACCGAAAATAAGCCCACCAAAAAAGCCTTTGGACGAATATAAACCCAGGGCTTATTAGCGGAATTTTACGGTAGTTTAGTTTAGTTTTTTAAAGGAATCCCCGACTGTTGGAACAAGTTGCCGTTAAAGTGATAGAAAAATAATCTGAACCTAAAATTTGTTGAAAACCGCGCAATATTATTTCAGTGTTAACGAAAAAACTGGCTTCAAATCTCTGCCATTTTAGGTTTCAAATTACCCGCGCGCCACCATCTTGGATTTTATGACGTTTCATGGTTGCCCCTTTTGTTATACAACAAAAGAGCTATTGTTTACTGACAATAGCGGCAACCACAATACGTCATATAATACAAAATGGCGGCGCGCGGGAAATTCAACCCCCAAAATGGCTGATATGTGTATCCAATTATCCCGTACAATTGAACGTTTTTCCAATTTATTTCAACAAATTTTCAGTTTAGACAATATTTCCAACAATTTAACAGCAATTTGTTCCAACAGTAGAGGTTTCCTTTAAAACTCGTATCTTACCAATGTTGACCTTGGATATGTTTATGTTGAAACTCCTCGTTTGCTTCCTTATCAAGCGACTTAATTATTGCAGGAATTACTCCTTCCACGGCGTTTGGGATGACATTAATGGGTGTTGTTCCCTGTGATGTGAGACAAAAGATGTTGGCTGTTAAAGGGACACTGTCCTGATTTTAGCATGATTTTGGAAAGCTCAGAAACATATCTAGATCATAGGAAGTTGATCAATAATGGTTTGATTCTGTAGAAAAACACTCGACAAATGACAGGAACCCATTAGGAAGTGAGGATGACGAACGACAGCGAGGATGGAAATGGATTGCAATATGGATTTTTGAAAAAACTTCAGGATGTCAGTTTTTCAAAGTTTCAAATTTGGCTCGGAAATCTTTGAAATTTTGCAAAAATTTAGTTGCAGTATGGAATTTCTTGAAGAAATTGCTTTTTATCATTTAGTTAGAGTTTATTAAGTTCTCATTTCATAGATTTAGGGACCATTTCATGCATTTATAACAGTTTTGAGCAAATACGCCGAGACAGTGTCCCTTTAATCCCGGACTAAGCGAGTAGAGGACTAGCCTGCGTTGGAGACGTCTGCACGCAGGCTAGTAGAGGACAAGAGTTGGTGGGAGTTGGCTCTCATGAGAGTTTTCTTCAACTCTCATCGACTATCATGAAGCGTGGGCAAAACGAGAGAAAACTCCCAGCGACTCTTAAAGATATATTTAAGCTGTTTCAAATTATTCTGCGTACGTTAATGACATTCCTGCGCTAAAAGGTGGTTAATTCTCCTAACCCTATACTAATGTTTAGGGTGTTTCATTTCAAATGCCCACAATTGTAGTTTTTATTGTGAGAAAGATGTTGTTTCAGTTTGTCACGAGCGTGGGGCAAATAAATGTTTTTTTTTTTTGATCGAGTCCCCGACGGGAGTTGAACCCATTTTAAATGAGTATGAGTATACCTTGTCCTCCTTGTGTTGTTCCCATGACAACTTGTTGTCCTTATTCATCATAGAGTCGACCATCGCGCTAACATCCTACAGGACAGTAGCACATGACACAACTGTTAAGTATTATTGAAAACATACAACCACGTGATTTTTTCAAAGAATAAAAGAC
This sequence comes from Desmophyllum pertusum, assembly GCA_029204205.1. Classification (NCBI taxonomy): domain Eukaryota; kingdom Metazoa; phylum Cnidaria; class Anthozoa; order Scleractinia; family Caryophylliidae; genus Desmophyllum; species Desmophyllum pertusum. The sequence continues at coordinate 373,173 of MU827813.1, forward strand.
GGAGCGAACAAAAGTCGGATTGCGATGCACATAAGTGTACGTTAACGCTATTTTAAGCAGATAGGGGCCGAAATATCTGGCCGTTGTAGAGAGGTGGCCGTTGTAGGGAGGTTTCAATTAGAGTAAAGTGTATGTATCGGTGTACGGTTGGGGGCGAAAATACTGGCCGTTGTGGAGAGGTGGCCGTTATAGAGAGGTGGCCGTTAGTGGAGGTTCGACTGTATAACATACGAGCTGGTCTTAGAATGGAATAAAAACTCGTAGTAATGGTTTAAAACCGTAGTACATTTTTTCATACACACGAAGTAAAAATTACACTCCCGGATTACACTTAGCTACTTTTTTAAAGTTAGAATTCACTTGGTATCTTCCTCTTGATAGTCATAATTATTGCACTGTTTTGACCCCCCCCCCCCCAAAAAAAAATTCCTCGTGATCGTGTCCCTTTAATGTAGCACCGAATTATCCGAATTAACACTAAAAGAAATCAATCAATATGGGGAATTTTTTACCGTTATCAGCTCCTCCGCTTCTCTCTTACTGGTATTGAAATTCTCAATCTTTTGCTTGACATTTTGCAGCACATCAGCTGTCTTGGTCAACTCTTCACTGCTCATCTGCTTCAGATTATTCACAATATGTTTTGTTGCTTTGAGTACCGTGGCAACGTCTGGGGCTTGCTGTGGAAACAATATAGTGAGTGAGTGAGTGAGTGAGTGAGTAAGTAAAAGTAACAATAAAAGTGAAGGTAAAGCCGCTCTCGGGCCAAACTGGCCCACACCTACTGCCGGAGCTCATCCCAGTTTCTGTAGCATGAAGCCGACTACAACCCGACTACAACCTGACTACAACTCGACTACAACCGACTACAACCCGACTACAACCGACTACAAGCCGACTACAAGCCGACTACAACCCGACTACAACCGACTACAACCCGACTACAACCCGACTACAACCCGACTACAACCCGACTACAATCCGGCTACAACCTACTACAACCCGACTACAACCCTAGACAGAAGTGGTCCGAGTTATCCTAGCAGGAGTCGAACCTATGACCTTCCGCATACCGGTCGGGCGTTCTACCACTAAGCTACAGGAGGCTCTCGTGGGAGCTTAGCCATATAACAAGGTACGTCAAATGGCACAATTGCGACCAGCCCCAAGTGGCTTAATATAGGTGACCGCTTAATAGAGGTCAGGTTTACAATAGGTATGGGGAGCGATTTCCGGGAATTTGATAAGTGACCACTTTTGGTGACCGCAACAGAGGGCCGCTTAATAGAGGTTTGACGGCATAACTCCCCACTGCATAAAATGACTGTAATAGTAAATTCCTTACCGCTATTGCTCTTTTTCCCTCTGTAAGGGTTTCTGTCAACAGCTTTTTCACTGCAAATGAAAACTTTCTATTAACAGATTAGCATTGGTCAGGAGCCCATATTATGGTCTCCTGTACCTGAGGGGGAGGGGGGGGGGGGGGGTACTCCCATATGAAAGTGACGGGGGCAATCGTCGGAATTTTGGAAAAGAATCCCTAAAAGATACCAAAATCTCGTTTTGTGGGCGTGGCTCGAATTAATTTTCACCCCTAACAGGTATCAATTCTAAGACAAAACTAGTTCTTGTCATATTTTTTCCGGCTTAATACCCTAAAAGGTACCGGAATAACTCTAGATAGATAGATAGATACAAGTTTATTGTGCAATACACTTAGCTATGAAGGTGTGACATGATCTCATAAAAAATAAAATGACACACCAGCTAATTTACAGGTATTCCACATAAATTAAAATTAAAAAAAAATGAATAATATAATATATTATATATGATATAATATATCTAACGGTAGTCATTTTAGATTTCAACACCCCTAAGCGGTACCAAACCACGAATTTTAACCCCTAAAAGGTACGACGATAACCCCCGTCACTTTTATGTCGAAGTCCTCCCCCCCCCCCCCCCCCCCCCCCCCCCCCCCCCGGCTCCTGTCTTGGTTAGAAAATTACCGTAATCAGAAGCAGCGCAGGTAATTGTGTTAAGAGGTTTTTTTTGGATTTGATATTTCTTTAATAGAAGTGTCCCATTACATTAGCTAAAAAGTTTAATCACTCCTATTTCCTATTAGTGTATAACGATGACGTCTTGTTTTTCTAACGAAATAATACAACAGGAAACTAACCCTAAATTAACACGAATAAGAAGGTAATATTTCCTGATGAAAAACAAATTAATGTTCAATGCACAAAGAAAACGTTTTTGTGATGACAACAGGAAAGAAATAAGAACGGAGCAAAATAGAGCAGCGCCAAATCGCACGAAATCGCTACCAAGATACATTTCACAGTGAGGAGGACATTGAAAGACCAAAATATTGCAATCAGAGAAAGCAGTTTCTAGATTGACTTCAGATTCTTCAATAGCTCGACCCCAGGGGCGGGTACTCAGGTATAATGGTGACGGGGAGGCTCGGAGACCTTTTTGGGATTTGAAATTTGCGATCTGAGGACATTTTTTTGGGTTAGAAATTTTGTGGTGACTTTTTTGGGGTGGAAGATTTTGGTAAGGACGTTTTGGGGGGTTGAAAAAAGCGAAACCCAGGGTTCTCATTTTAATAAAGAGAAAAAGGACTTTTTGGGGGTTACGTTCTGGGCCGTTGGACTTTTGGGTCTGGTTTTAGCCTAATAGGACTTTTTTTGGGTCTAACAATTTGGCCTCATTCGAGCCTCCCCGTCACTATATACCCGAGTACCCCCTGGGAGCTCGACCAACTTTGAACGGCGTCAGTCTGAAGCCAAATTGGAATCGGAATGTTTTTGTTAGTCGGGTATTTACTGCTACACCTTTCAATAACATGCGAACTCCTGCTCAATCAACGGTTACATTTTTCATTTTCCGTGGGTTGTGATTGGTAGATTTTGAATCCATTTTGTTTTATCGTTGGTCGGGCGTAATAGGCCATTTCGAGTTGCCTTTTGCCTCTGTTTCAAAACGAGTCCTGGTTGCACAACCATTGATATAGAAATGAGTTTGATTTGCAAGACAATGAACGTGCAAGTAAAATCATTTCCATATGAAAGGTTGTGCACCAGGACTCGTTTTGAAACAGAGGCAAAAGGCAACTCGGAAATGGTCTATTATGATTGGGTTTTGAACTTCAAAGTTCACGTGGTATTGAAAGGCGCAACAATAAAGGCGTTCTGGCAGACAATTGACATCGTCGCCTCCAACAATTCGTGCTATTTTATTTGGGGAAGCCATCAGAAAGTTTTTCAAAAGATGTCAAAAAAGTTGTAAAAAAGTAATCAAAAACTTTTTGAGTGGCAACGGTAGGGCTCTTTTCACTGTAATGTTCTATGGATCAATGCCATATTCTATTTTTAGAATGGTACCAAGAGGGAAGTCTCATATTCAAAGATTGTGCAGCGTGCAATTCAGTGTGCATTTCGTAGGTGAAAATATCGAGATAATATCGCTATCAACCCAATCGAATCCTACCTTCACAAATAGTGTCATCTTCGTTGAACAAATAGCCGTCCGCGCATATACATTGAAAGTCACCGGGCGTGTTTTGGCAACTGATGCATTGCATGCTTGCACTCTGCTGACACTCGTCTACGTCTTTGCAAGATCTCCCATCCTCTGCAAGCTGGTATCCGTCATGACACGAGCAGTGGTAGCTGCCATCAGTATTCTCGCAAGTGTGATTACAAACATCGGCGCCTGTTTCGCACTCATTCACGTCTTCGCATTCCAAGCAATATCAGTGCGCATTTCATGGGTAGAAATATCGAAATAAGAATTTGCCTTTTCGCCATTACTCTAATCCAAATTTTTATATAGATTTTAATCAATCTTACCTTCACAAGCCATGTCATCTTTGTTGAACGAGTATCCCTCCGCGCATGTACAGTGAAAGTCACCGGGCGTGTTTTGGCAACTGATGCAATGCATGTCTGCACTCTTCTGACACTCGTCCACGTCTTTGCAAGATATCCCATCGTCTGTTAGCTGGTATCCATCTTGACACGAGCAGTGGTAGCTTCCATCGGTATTCTCGCACGAGTGATCGCAAATATTGGCGTCTGTTTCGCACTCATTCACGTCTTCGCATTCCATGCAATTGTCATAGCATGATTCGTTAGCGCTGCTGCAGCTGACGCTATAGTTACAATGATGCTCATCAAACGTCATTCGGTAGCCATCTCTACAAGTACAATTGTGGCTCCCTCGCGTATTGACACACACCTGGGAACAATAACCGTTGTCTTGCAGGCATTCGTCCACATCGGTACAATTTGTGCCATTGCCATCCATAGAAAGTTGGTAACCATAGAAACACGAACAGTTGTATCCACCTTCAAAATTGTTGCAGACCTGTTGGCAGTCATGTTGGTTAAGCTGACACTCGTCTACGTCGACACATGAAGTTTGGTCTGCTTGTAGTTGATAGCCATCTAAACACGAGCAGTTGAACCTACCAGGACTGTTCACACATACTTGTTGGCAACCCGATTGTCCGCTGCTGCATTCGTCTGCATCCTCGCACGTCTTGCCATCACTTGCCAGCTGAAAACCAGGTTCACACGCGCATTTGAAACTCCCCGGAACGTTTGTACAAATTGCCTCGCAGCCTCCGTTGTTTGACGAGCACTCATTGACATCTTGACAATGAGTTCCATCAGCTGCAAGAGTGTAACCCGAACGGCAATCACAATCATAACTACCCGGAGTGTTTATACATACATGCTGACACGGGTTTTGAGCCTGACACTCATCATTATCAACACAAGTAAATTTGCCTACCAACTTCCAGCCCTGGCTATGACACAAGCAGAAAAAACTTTCAACAGTTTTCACACAAGTATGGTTGCATCCGCCATTGTTAATGCTGCATTCGTTGTGGGCGCTGCATGTTTTCTTGTCCTTGTTCAGTTTATAACCGGTCAAACAGGAACACTGGAATCCGCCATCGGTGTTGATACACGTGTGTTGACAGTCGTGTGTGCTTAATTGACGACATTCATCAATGTCAACGCAAGATTGACTGCTGCTGTTGAACGTGTAGCCGCTGACACAGCTGCATTGGCGGCATTGACAGTTATTTTCTGTGTCGTTACAAAACAAACTGCAACTGCCGTTGGTAATGGCGCAGGTGTTGTTGTTGCACGAGGGAAGACTCGGTAACGTCTGGCCACCACATGCACAACTATAGTCCGTGCGTTGCTGTGTTGGTGTGGTTTGACACATTGGTCTCTGTTCATCGGTGCAAGGTTCAAGAGCTTGTGTGACAGAAAAAAATTAAGCAATTATTGATTGTGTGACAGAAGGCGAAAAATAAACATTGACGAGTAAAAATGCCCAGCCGTATTGTACAAATTTCCGCCTGAATAAATTGTTTATTTATACGACATAATACTAAAATATAGGCTTTCAACAGTGTTTTCCGTAGCGCGCGGTCAGGGGGACTAAGACGAGTGTAATACGGTGTCATATTTGCACTCGTTTTGGTGCGTATTCGCACACTAATGCGTTTTCGTTTGGCTCCGTTTTCGAATCGCTCCGTTTTCATCGAAAACGCATCAAAAGTTCCGCGTCCACCTTATCGTTTTCGTAGCGTTTTCCCCGTCCACACTAATACGCTGAAAACGATCGAAAACGCTACAAAAGTAATCTGCGCATGCGACATATAGACGCGCCCGCGATGTTTATGTCATTTCTCGCAAGCGCCATTTTCAAATCAAACTCAAGCCGTCATCAGTTTACAAGAGAAAAGCGGTGAAAAGCATGGCAACACCGAACAAAGCGAAGAACAAAACGTTAAGAGAGTAACAAATGAATATAAAGCAGCGAAAACTGTGAAAAGCGTGGATCGGAGTTCACGGCGTAATGTGAATAACGTCAGCGTTTTCAAAAGCCTCCGTTTTCGGCGTCCACACTGATGCGTTTTCGTTTGGCTCCGTTTTCAAATGTCTTCACTCTGGACAGCGTTTTCAAATGTATGCGTTTTCGATGAAAACGCTCAGCGTCGTAGTTTGGACGATAGGCGAAAACGCATCGAAAAGTATGCGTTTTCAAACGAAAACGCTTTAGTGTGGAATATGCTAAAGCTATGCTATGTCGTATAATAATATGTTTTAAAATACAAAATAAATTTCTTAGATAAAAAAAAGTATTCAACTAATATATCCAGCACGAAAGGACAGTGTTTCATCAAATTTCCAAACACCGACGAAATTTATGAGGCCGTTTGGAAATGCAATGAAGCAGTCTCGAGTGTTTGATATATCTTCTCAATCTAAACTTAGAAATAAAATCGCAACAACTGTCAAGGTTGTGATTTTCTTTGTTTTACGTTTACCAATTAATTAATTAATTAATTAATTAATATTAATGAGTTTGAGAAGTTTATTTCGTAAACGAACTAGAAACCTTCCTGAGGTGTTTGGAAATGCGATGAAACACTGTCTCGAGTGTTTGATATACTGACTTAAAATCGAAGCTAAACTAAGGAGTAAACGGAGAAATAAAATCGTAAAAATCTAATTTAAAAGATCTACCAATACTTAGGATACATCTTAGTTTAGGAGGGCTTCGTGAATTCGGCCCCATAGGGACTTCCTTTGTTTTGACTTGATGAATTATTGAGGATTTGAGAAAATGTATTTCGATGAAAGTTCGTTTTGTATTCAAGGTTAAATAGCATAATGAAACACTATTTTATGAAATGTTTTAAAATACCTTTACAAGTTGTTCCGTATCTTAGGTCATCAAAAGCGATATGGCTCCTGTTCCCCGAATCCACGAGTTTAACTCTTGCGATGTTTCCAAGGTATCTTTGAAGATCAACCTGTTTTCTCTCCATCTGAGACTGGCAGTTACCACTAATCACTTTAACAACGCTTCCATTGATCACAATTTCCATGCGAACGTTTTTAACATCGCAACCCGCTGAAACCGCAGATGTTTCAATGTCAATAATATGGTAAATTATAATAAATTATAATAAAGCAGTTTTTCTCCCTTTTCATGTGCCATGTAACACGAGTGAAGTTTGGGAGAACGAGAAATGGTGTGGAAACACGAACCGCAGGCGAGTTTTTCCACATCAATTTCGAGTTCTCACAAACTTTCACGAGTGTTACCATAACTCTATGGAAACACAGGGAAAACGTTTTCTATTGTTTTTATGAAATAAAAGCACGAAGCAATTTTCTATATTTCCATAGAGTTATCAGTTATCAGTAGTAAATAGTTTTGAGCCAATCAGAGCGCGCGTAGTATCTTGTTTATTCCATAAAATGTAGTCGTCAAGTGACCTTGTCAATTATAAAAAATAGGTACTACGTGGTACGGGCACTAAATGTTTGCGGGAGTTTAATTTTGCGGTTTGGCGATGTTTTGTGTTTTGCCGGATCTAATCTTTGCGATTGGCAGAAACTGATTTTCGTGCATGCAGGGAAGTAATTTTTGCGATTTTCAATTGGAATTACAACGTGCTCGTAACACAACGTAATATTATTGGCTTTTTGATACATGTGATGGAAATACAGGTAAAACAACGTAATGTATAATTCACCATCAATTCACCATCATCACCACTATTTATTTCCAACGTAATGTAAACTTTTTAAAACACGTTAATCAGGGTTTAATCATTAGTCTATTACAGTGACATCTTATTCTGCTGTGGCTTGTTGCTCTGATAATGGTTGAAGCAATGATAACAACATTGCACCACTTGATCGACATTCGGACGATGAGTTAATTTTTGCGGGAGTATATTTGCCCCCCCCCCCCCTGGGGGGACTCCCATATAAAAGTGATGGGGGTGAACGTCGGAAATTTTGAAAAGAACCCCCAAAAGGTACCAAAATCTCGCTTGGTGGGTGTGGCTCGAATTCATTTTCACCCCTTAAGGCCCGTTTACACAGGCGATTTTTGATGCGATTTGTCGCGGCGATTTAGCGGCGATTTATCGCGCAAGTGTAAACTACCTGCGATTTCACGGAGATTTTTTTGGCGATTTGTATGGAGAGTTGTAGGAGATGTATCAAAATCGCATCAAAATTCGAGCAAGTTCGAAACATCGGCGACAAATCGCAGTCAAATCGCCATGAAATCGCAGCTTATTTACACGGGCGATTTGGAATCGCGCGATAAATCGCCGCGAAATCGCATCAAAAATCGCATGTGTAAACGGGCCTTAAGAGGTACCAACCACCGGGATATTTACGGAATGTTTTTAGAACCCGCAAAAATTTACTGACACACGGTAACACGAAATGGATAGCGACAAATCATAGCATAAAAACCTAAACAACTGAGATGTTTTCCGCTTTATTTGCTATCACTAACATTTCATCTCATTCTACAATCGTGGACAAAACTGTTGAGACACTTGACCAAATTTCACCCAATTTGAGTACTGCAGCCTATTTTTTCAACCCCCTCCCCCATTTCAATGTTGTCGCGTTGTGAAAAAGATGTGAAAGCGAAGCAGGATGAACTGTAGCTCCATGAAACAACATTGAGCAGGGAGAGAGAGGGGGATAAAAATGTTTCTACTCGCTCGTTATTTAAGTGATTTGCAAAAAAGTGCGTGATATTCCTTTGTCTCAACTAGTTTTGTCCACGATTGTAGGTCTTACAAATTGCCGTTATAAACTTTTTATCGCATATTTGGTCTGCTAAATTGAAATATTGTTTCTTCCTTACCACCAATCAAGAACGTCAACGATGTGCTTCTAATGACAAAGGGTGGTGACGTCATCGTTCCCGTTGCCTGTTCTCCAAGCGAGGAACTTTTGGCACTTTGGCACGGCGTGGTGACATTACTGTGAGAGTCAATCAGCCAGTTTCCTTTGTGACCAGACTTCGTGGCTCCTCTATATATGGGCTGATGGATAAACGCACTGCCTTGTTTGGACCAATCATCGGCGCCGTTTTCGAAGGTAAAAATTGGACAATCTAGAAGTGGAAGATTGTTACGTGAGAGAGAAAATAAAACATGTGTTGCTTGGAATGCTGATCTTCTAGCGGATTTGGACCCCAAAAGATAGTCGAAATCCGGATGGAAATGGACAACCCATTTCGCCGTTGGTCCCGATCCACCGTGAAACCAGTTTTTAAACCGGTTTCAAACGTGCTAAAAACACGTTTCACACCTGGATTTGTTTCACTCAGTACAACAGCAGTTTAGCCACGGCTAACCGATCATCCTCAGTTTATTAGTTAAGTCAATACTCTTTCGCTGGTTTGTACAGAGTGCACGTTTTTTTCTCTCACGTATTTCATTTTATTTCACTTAAATTAAAGTCTACCACATTAATTTCAAACTGCAGGATGCAAATGGAACTAAAGCATTTGTAAAATGTCTTCTGAATTAACATTTGTTTCCAGGAAAAAGAAGCAAGCGAAATGTTAACGAAATATTAGATAAATTCCATCGCTGAAAATGTTTAAGAAAGAAAAATATCATGTGCATGATTATTTGACGTCTTGAAAATGAGCGACAATTATCTTCTACCTTTTGGTGAAAGTGATTAACCCTTTCACTCCCAGAGTCAATCTTTGAGTCAATAAATGTGGTTGTATACCTTTTGAGTCTGTCGATGAAACCCTAGTGTGTGACCATTTAAATGAAAGCTATTGAGTTGTACTTTCATGTGGTAATGTGACAATTTTGCAAAATGAAATTCATATGAATGAAATTTTCGTCAGTTTTGAACTTAGCACTCTTGGGAGTGAATGGGTTAAAATTACACGAAACCCTAGAGCACGAAACATATATGAAATAATTAGGTGCAATTACCGAGAACGAAGACTGAAACTAAATTTGTTGACTTTAGAACCTTGACTGATCTGATCATCCCTAATGATTAATTAACAGGCCTGTGAAATAATCTCTGTTTGAAAAGTTCCATAGAACAGTTTACTGAGGTAAATGTTAAAACGTCCTCGTGCACTTGTTTTATAGAACGCTTATTTAGGTAAAAAAAAAGAAAAATGTTTTCAAGATATTATTCTTATTCACTCACGTTTTGAAGGATCATCGCTTATAGCGCCGACTTCTTGCGGTAAAATACCTTGAAGCAACAGAATGCTATATAGCACCAAATTAGAGGGAAAGATTGCACACCCTCTTAGCAACATTCTCCGGCGAGCTTCGGCATCGAGTGAAAACCTTCGATTAAACTAAAAAGAGTTTATATCCAATAGAAGACAAAAGAAAACAGGATAAACCCTTTCAGTTGACTTTTCTGTGTCATATGCCACTCATTAAAAAGTCGGTAGCTTGTTTTCCAGGTGATGTTTATGCTGCACTTGAATGCGTTTTTCACGTCAATTAACCCAATCCCGGAAGAACGTCAGTTTTCATTCAAATCTAAAAGTTTAATTAATTTTGGCGACATACAGTTTCAAGCATAGAGGTTATTGTCCTAGAATTTTGTAATGCCTCACCAGGGAAGGAGATAACTTACGTATTTATTATTCAAACAACCACAAAAAGAGCCAAACAAACGGATGAAACCAGGCCAATTTTTTAAGTGCTAGAATAGGAACACTCAGTGTCTGAGAGATTGAAATACTTGTTGTTTTTTATAAAACCAAAACATTAGCAGATGCAAAGTTTCGCAATTGAAAAAATTTGAAAAGAACCCCAAGGTAATTTAAAAATAGCAAAACCAGGGACAATTTTTCAACAAAATATATTCGATTAATTATCGAGGATGTTGCTTGGACAATTTAAGAGCCCTTCTATAGAAAACACAAAATGGACTCTGACACCGGTGTGAGATAATAGTGGTGTGAGATAATAGTTTCTCTCGAATTTCTCTCGAATTTCTAGGGGACCGATTTCATATTTTTTCTTTCTATTAAAGTCATTTCAATAGCTTTTGATGACAAAGATGTCAATAAGTCGATTTGCTTTTGTCATGTAGTGTGGGAATTTAAATTCGTTTATTTAGTCTTCAGATAAAATTGCCGATGAAAATCGGCACAAGCAAAGCTAAACGCCATAAAATGAAAACAAACTCTGCTATATAAGGGATACCATTATATACTATCGAATTATGAAGGAACACGTCGATTCAAAAAAGGAAATGTTCTAAAAATCCAAAAGAAACTTCACAATAGGAATTTAACGTCAGTTGCGTTTTGATTATACTAACGACATGATAATTGACGTTTTTTCTAAAATGAGTTTTAGAATGTCTACAGAACAATCTGGAACTGCAAATCCAATAAAAAATTCCTTTTATTTATAAAACATATTGTGTAGTGGCTGAATTTGAAACTAATCCGAAGCAACTAATTCCACACAACAGGGATACAGCTTGTCCAATTTTTAATATTATTTATGTTATATGAAAGCTAGTCAGATGCTTTCGTTCTGTTGTATTCCATCGTTCGGATGATCAAAACACATTTTTTCTATTAAGTCAGTAATGGCTAACTAATAAGCCAGAAAAATATGTCAAAATATTTCGGTTTCCGAAGCTGTTTTTCATACAAATTTCACAAATACCTTACTCTTGAAAATCAAGCGCTAACTAAAAGATATTTCAGGGTCGACCACAGGTTTAGGGTTTACGGTGTACAGGTTTTTTTAAGTTGGGTATATGACGTTTTTACGTTGAAATTTGATATTTTGTTATATATAACTCAAGTTCTGCCGTGGCTTCGTCACGTGATTACGTAACAAGCCAAATTGAATGTGTTGAAGAAAAAGTTAAAAATTGTCTACCATGACAGAAACAACAGAAAAAATGTTCAGTGGAAAGAACCGGGGGAGAGGAGTGGGCAGTTTATAAAAAATAATACCGTATACCTTAAATAACACCACGGAAGAAAACATTATGCTCTAGATCAAAGATAAATGAAAAGCCTTTGAAAAGCCCCTGTATACTGATAACCCAAAATCACTGACCGACACTGAAACTTCGGTTCCTTTTCCAGACGACTCAGTCATTTACTTTATTCACACTGTTACGGTTTTGGCAGCCGTAACTAGCCATGCATTTTGACGGGTAGTAGGTAAACACGGGCTTACTTATCATGAGCGTTTGTATGAAAATATTAAGCGAGTTTAAAAAAGGCAAAGTAACATGTAATATTTTTATACAGTTGTCTCTAAAATTACAGATGTATAAATATTTTATCCGCCATATTTTATCGTTAGATGTATAAAATGTTTGACCTTACGATTGTACGTTTTTGGAAATTCACATTCTTTGAACTTGCTTGAAAATAATATTTTGGTAGAACTATATTTCGCTTTGGGTGTGAAGAAATAGACAAATAAATATAAATTTAATAAAATAAAATAAATTTAATATATTGGATTGCCAATGTTTGTCTAACCGTCAAAATGGCTGCCAAAACAGTGACGATGTGTATTTACAAGTTAGCCAAGATGTCGGTATTTTTTCATCTCAAGCGAATAAAAACCGCCAGCAACGTACATACATGCGTTCTTTTGGGTGGGTTGAAAATACACTGGATATGAAAATCAACAAAATCGTTACGTTTCCTTGAAGTTATGACATTTATTGTGAATGGTTATTGGATGATACCGCGAGCCGTTGGCAAACTTTGCCGACCGTTTCTGTAATTAGTTTACTCAAAGTTGATGAAGAGAAATGGTTATAAAGCCCAACAAAATTAGTTTGTTTTCTGTTTTTGTTCGCTTTTTTTGGCCTTGACTGTACACAAAATACAATAAGGCAACTATAAACTATTTTCGGTTACGTAATATCAAACTATAGATCAACCGTTGTGTGTCAGCGCAAAACAACGCGGACCTTCCAACTTCAAATCTTGGCATCTTTATTTGCTCCTTTGAAGTTTGCCGAGCTTTATAACCATTTCCCTCTATTAACTATGGTTTACATCGAAGTAGTTCGTTGTGTGAAGAAAAAGAGACCGTTTAACCACCTCTGTCAACAATGTTGAGAGGTGTTGTGACATGTTGAGACGACTGAGTTTGAATTCATTTAAACTTTGTCTCAACATCGTCACAACATTTCTTTTGTTCCTGAAATGTTGAGAGCACGGTTGTTGAGGCCGTTTGACCGGGCATGGTCTCAACATCTCACAACGTGTCTCAATGCAACAAATGTTGAGAGAATGTTGTGACAAATGTTGTGACCGTTTGATCGGGCCTTTACGGAACTTCGAACCCCCGAAATTCAAACAAGTTGTGATTCTGATTCTACCCTGACATATTTTGTTTACAATGATGCTAATTCACATGTTTGTCAGTGCAGTCATTCGAGTAAGCTTTGAGAAATTAATTTTATAGCGTGGCTAAACTTTCTAAAGAAATACAATAGCTTTGCAGAAGTTCAAGCTTCCACGTTCAAAACTAAAATGCAAATTAGATGGTGTAAAAAGCAGGTGGAGGAGCCAAGTCCGTCAGTTTATGGCGCGCCTTCGTGTTTTAAGATCACGTTTGTCTCCGCTGTTGTGCAAGTGGAGTAATTTGACGAGTAATACTGGTTAATGTACGAAAACGTATCGATAAAGGGGGTTGTACTGTAATAGCTGATATAAGAAATCGTGATTTTAATAGGTACTTTGTAAGAAAAAGGCATTTGGCTCTAATAGATAACATATCAAATATGCTTTCTCGTCTTATTTTTAAAATATACTTGGATAGAGTGTTTAAAAAAACGCTTTAAAATCATTTTAGGACAGATAGAAATGGACTGAACAACGTGGCAACATTTGGAAGCAATAGTGCCATTCATGGCGAAGTTATTAGGAAGTGAAGTTTTCGTATACTTTCGTATACTTTCTGTGCGGCCATGTTGGTGAGCAGCTTCTGTACGCCAGGATGGTTGCCGCCCTATAAATACTACGCCAGCATGTCTAAAAATATGGTAAACTGTTCATAAATGTTGTTGAAATTTTCTCCAATTCCAAATTTCAATGCTTCCTTGTATCCATATATTTTAGAGTGCCATTGTGCCATTCAGGAGGAACATAATGAAAAAATTTCGCTGTATCTTCAAATTAAAGCGGATTATAAGCAAGAAACCTTTCACGAATATTACCATTGCGTACATAAATAACATGTTAAAGGAAAGGTGTAGTACGATAAGTGATTCAGAATTTATGGCGTAAAATGAAGTACACGAAACTTACTGTTGCCATGGCAGCCTTAATTTGACAGGCATGTTTTTCACGTTTTTTTGAAAATTATATGAACTTTCTTGCAATAAATGTTACATTTTTAGATCATTTTGGCATTTATTCTTTTATTGGTTTTGATTACTTTGAGCCATGTTTGGGAGTTTTCTGATGTCATGGGAAAATAAACAAATCAAAGATGGCGGCTGTTCTTTCACGTTATATGACGTCATCACCTCATGTTGCGTACCTCAAATGAAACATTTTTGGACGTACTATATAGCCTCCAATTTTATTGTCATAGCTTTAATACTCTTGGAGTTACGGAGGTATAATACGGACAACGGACACTTCACAATTCTCGTCGATACGGATACAATCTCATACAAAGTCAACCTCGTCAATACGAACGCTGTTATCAATTTACAGAGAATTGCAAGCCTATACACATATGATCATAGATTCAAAGTGATATATGATCATATGCTAAAAGTTGAGTCAGTTTGGCTTGAAAGGAAGTTACAGAATTGAGTCCAAATGTCGATGAACGATTTTTGCAACCGAAACTGATTGAAAACTGTATACTCACACCTATAGTATATTGCTGACTTACAGAAGTTAAAGGAGTTCAGATTTTTAGTCGTTAAAATTCTACTGTACACTGTGTATATTCCTTGTTGTATAGTCTGATGTGTCAGCCGCCGCCTCGCCCCAACCCCCCGTGGGGCCTTCTCGCCTGGCCCCACGGGGGAGGGATTGGGGCGAAGAGGCGGCTGACATTTCAGACTACTTGTTGTATTTTCTTTTTCTTTTCTTCGAGAAATAGAAAATGGCGCGCGTTTTTTACATAGCCTGATGCAGTTTGGGAGAATTCGAAAGTTTATGTAAACCATCACCTGCGGCGCTGTCTACATAAAACACTTTCTTGTAATTATTTTAGTTCCTCGGCTTTCCTTGCAAAACAGTTACTTATTAGGTTACTGATGAAACACCGAAGGTAAATAAAGTTGTTATTCACTTTGGAATTCTCCCAATTTTCATCGATATTTTTTTTATAGCCCTGGCCCTGAAGAAGACTTGTAATGCTCAAGTTGAAATAAGGCCAAGAAACCTTCCTTTTTGTTGAAGTGGTAGCCTTGCAATTACTTTCAGTGAGCTGGTATCTGTACAAAGCTGGCACGCATGGTAACTTGGACGTTGAAAATAATTTTGCAAACGTTCTCAGTTTTTTTATTTTGTTCACTCAAATTTGACTTCTTTACGTAAAGAAAGCCTAAATTATGTTTTATTTTGACGAATTTCGCCAAGAAAATTGGTCCCTTAGTAATTTAGTAATTGTAACCTGCGTGCATATTTTATATTTTTATGCAACGTTTTATAAGGGTTGAGATAAAAGCAGACTTGTAACAATTTTAGAAAAAACACAACGCTTTTGAGTTTTGATCAATACATGTTTCGACAGAAACTTCTGTCATCGTCAGTTGTACAATGTTCGTTAAATTTGAATATGTTGAACTTATATGCAGTGTGAATAATACGTGTGACTTAGAATAACTTAACTAACTAGAAAATGATAGTGACAGTGTCCCTCTCTTTTTAACTCTTCGTGCATGCATTTTCGTTATTTGCTAGTTTTCTTTATTACACCTTTTATTGTTCTTGTTTTGTCACTGTCATTTTCTAGTTAGTTAAGTTATTCTAAGTCACACCTATTATTCACACTGTATATAAGTTCAACATATTCAAATTTAACGAACATTGTTGTATTTTCTTTTTCTTTTCTTCGAGAAATAGAAAATGGCGCGCGCTTTTTACATAGCCTGATGCAGTTTGGGAGAATTCGAAAGTTTATGTAAACCATCACCTGCGGCGCTGTCTACATAAAACACTTTCTTGTAATTATTTTAGTTCCTCGGCTTTCCTTGCAAAACAGTTACTTATTAGGTTACTGATGATGAAACACCGAAGGTAAATAAAGTTGTTATTCACTTTGGAATTCTCCCAATTTTCATCGATATTTTTTTTATAGCCCTGGCCCTGAAGAAGACTTGTAATGCTCAAGTTGAAATAAGGCCAAGAAACCTTCCTTTTTGTTGAAGTGGTAGCCTTGCAATTACTTTCAGTGAGCTGGTATCTGTACAAAGCTGGCACGCATGGTAACTTGGACGTTGAAAATAATTTTGCAAACGTTCTCAGTTTTTTTATTTTGTTCACTCAAATTTGACTTCTTTACGTAAAGAAAGCCTAAATTATGTTTTATTTTGACGAATTTCGCCAAGAAAATTGGTCCCTTAGTAATTTAGTAATTGTAACCTGCGTGCATATTTTATATTTTTATGCAACGTTTTATAAGGGTTGAGATAAAAGCAGACTTGTAACAATTTTAAGAAAAAACACAACGCTTTTGAGTTTTGACCAATACATGTTTCGACAGAAACTTCTGCCATCGTCAGTTGTACAATGTTCGTTAAAATTTGAATATGTTGAACTTATATACAGTGTGAATAATAGGTGTGACTTAGAATAACTTAACTAACTAGAAAATGACAGTGACAGTGTCCCTCTCTTTTTAACTTTCGTGCATGCATTTGCGTTATTTGCTAGTTTTCTTTATTACACCTTTTATTGTTCTTGTTTTGTCACTGTCATTTTCTAGTTAGTTAAGTTATTCTAAGTCACACCTATTATTCACACTGTATATAAGTTCAACATATTCAAATTTAACGAACATTGTACAACTGATCTGACGATGACAGAAGTTTCTGTCGAAACATGTATTGGTCAAAACTCAAAAGCGTTGGGTTTTTTTCTTAAAATTTATAAGGGTTGTGATAAAGGACGGCGATATTTTTAGAACATCAAAATAGAGCGGATGTGTTAAAATTACAGCGGCCGTTGTTATGAATTAATCATTTGATTATTCATTATTAATTCAACGGTATTCGTGCCGATCTACACGCTTATTCAATTTCCATTGTACTCAATTTAGATAAAATATGACATTTAATAGACCTCGCATTGCGGTTGTCACGTTTTGGGTCAAAACATGACATTTAAGTGGTTTCCAAAGTAAACATTTCTAAAAACTTGCCCGAAGACAAAAGGATCCGATCTTCCGCCACAAAATAAAATCGTGTTTCATTTTTGAGACAGCTGCATCATTTATCAAATGTTTCTCTGTCAGAGAGGGAAACAGGTACAACGAAAAATAGTTTGAACATTCTGCATAAATCTGAATACTTGTAGCTTATTAACGAAAGAGAATGAGATCTTCGCAGTTATATTTCGGATGGCGCATCTTGAAAAGCTCGTCAAGTTCGCCATTCGCAATCCGTCTTAATCTTCTCCATCCTCGACCATCCTTGTTCCTGTTTGGTTTATTATCACCTCTTTGGTGTTTTACTACCTTAGAAAACTATTATTTTGAGGCTTTCTTCAATTTGTAGGTGATTTTGCACTTCGCCAAAATGGCTTAAATTATCGTGACATCGGTTCCAATTCAGGCGCCAACGGGATTCGAACCCATCACATCAAACGCTCTACCACCGAGCCATGAATCCACTGGGAGCTGGTCAATTGGGAGGTTCTAATATATCCGTCAAGTGATGAAATGCTGATGATGAATATATGAAATAATTCATATAGAACTATTTCATATATCATATATCACAGTATCATTATAATATTTCATATTTCATATATGATATCGCCAGTTTTGCTTTTCTCGTGCTTATGCTTATGTCGCGGTGATTCCTAGTGAGGTTAACCAAAGAAGAATAAGTGTTTTCATTCTTCTTATGCTTGGGAGTATTCTTATGAATTAATATCCTTGCGGCGCTAGTGCTATTTATACCCGTTAAGTAATGAAATGGTGGATGATGAATATCTCACATAATTCATATACCTCTGCATTCTCACTTAATTTCGCGAGTATTAATTTTCGCGGTTTTCGCGATGTAGCAAAAAACGCGAAAATAAAGACGATATTTTCGTAAAATTTCAAAGCCTTTGAACCCTTTTTTTAGCGAAAATAAAGCTTCGCGAAATACGGATCTGTCGATTTCGCGAAATTAAGTACGTGCGAAAATTAGCGAGAATAAGGTATATGAACTGCGATGGAAAGAACTTCTGCTACCATTGCAGAAAAAGAATGCGTATGAATGAATAAATAAATGTGGCAAATAAAATTGTCATGTCAGAGAAGTCGAGGTTCAGTGTTGACATTTTGTCCTCTTAGTGAACTGCCTGGTAATTAAGAAATGTCCGTATATAGCTCTAGGGCTTTGAGAATTGGTTCCTCTAGGACCGAGTGTAATGACTATAATAAGGAATTCTCGTATCGTAAATGATGAATTTGTGTGAATTTTGGTCTCCAGCTCCGGAACCAGGTGTGATCCATTATAATAAAGTGTCCGTATTATAGATATAGTAGGTTTAAATGTGAATTTTGGTCGCTCGATCTCAGTCCATACTGTATCATAAATGTAGAATTTGTGCGAAGTTTGGTCTCTGGGGCTACGCGAATTTTCCGTAATAAGGAAGTAGTGTCCTTATTGTAGAGGTAGCGTTCATGGAAATTTATAATAACTGGCTAATGTTTGTACTATTTATAGAGATAGAATTACTGTTGATATGAATTTTGGTCTCTCCCAGTTCATTGTAATGAGCGTGAGTGACATGGGAAAAATTATAACAACAACGAAATCATCAGTTGATTTTGAGACATAAGTCAGAGTCCGAAAAGCTGTATTTTACAATACGATACGATACTGACTAGGGGCAAATACTCACTTGAATAACACAGCACCAGATCTTGTGTCATCTGGGAAAATAAATTAAAAAAACATAGTACCAGATCTTGTGTCATGTGTGAAAATAAAAACTATATGTCATTTTATCTTGAGCGTTCACAGCTTCACAAGACATTACTATCGCACGGGTCTTCCCGCCTGTAGTCCGCGTATAATTTCAGGTTTTCATCTGAAAATTGTGAAAACCGATTAAATTCCATTTTCTTGAAAAACGAAATTTTAACTCTGCAGGTGATGTTGATAGCTAAAATAATGGCTTTCATTATCACAAGCATTCTACTTGATGTGTGGTAACGAAGGGATTTATAATTCTAACATTCAAATGGATTCAATTTATCTACGTGGTGCTGTATAGTACTAGATTCATATATGACATATTCCTTCCATGGAAACTGCAATATTGTATAAGCTGTACAAGCTATACGCAGCTTGTACTGCTAAAGTTTACTTGCCATCTAAAATGCCTCGTAAAATAGTGTAATATAACATTATCTGGCATACCGTGAATTGCACTAAACGTATATTTCATGTAAAGTTTGGGTTCGGTTCGAAAACTGTCTTTTTAAACAATAGATGCAAGACAAACGACACTAACCACAAATGCGATAACTCCAATGAAAAATGAAGCCATGTTGGAAGCGAAGACCACCTTATGCTGTGAAGATCCAAATACCTTTTTTGCCACTATCAGGTTAAGGCAAGTTTCCAAGTTACAAGTAATTTAAACTCAGTCAGGGTTGCAGCTTGGTACGATTTCAACTCATTGAATGCAAGGTAATCAGGAACTGAAACGTATGCAAATTTTCCCGTTAATGGCAATACCAATTGGCAGGGTTTCTGAATATTACGACGTTTTTTTTATTTGGCCGACGTAACGGATATTTAACATAAAAAGGTACCCGTATTATAATAATTGTGAAATGCCTGCCACCATATTTCATAAATATTGAGGCGTCTTGTCTTGAAAGGATTTCGTAGACGAGAACTGAAGTCGTATCGTCTATCTGTCGGTAAAGTACAGGCTTTACGGATAAGTAGCACTTCTGTAAATTAAATTGTCCATCAACAAACAAAACAACACTGAGAATAAGCTCTTTTAGGTGATTGTTTTCCGACAAAATTTACATCAGTGTTTTTCGCTGAGGGCCGAGGCGGCTGGAAGTATACAATAAATAGTTAAGATCAATTAATTTATTGTCAAAAAGAAATTGCTTTTTTTTCTTAATATAGAAAAAAGAAATAATCAAACTACAGTTGTCCAACAATTAGCAAAGCATATACAATTTCTGTTGAGTGTCGGCTGTGCTACACTATTGCCTCGGCTGGACTCAATATCTAACTGGCGCTCATATGATGAGTAATGAATGAAATTTAATTACTGAAAGCTTAAATCAATATCTTACTGGCGCGCGCTGTATATAATACTAATCGAACTATATATTGCCTAAGTATCCTTAATGCTCAAATGCGCATTACGAATCATTATTAAAAGGTTTAAATACCCTATAGATACAAGTTCAAATAAAAGTCAAATTAACGAAAAGTCAATAAACATTGTTGTAAGCTTTCGATTCAACCTCAGCCTTTTTCAGTTTTCAAAGGAAAACTTTGGCGGAATTCTCTTGTGTGGCGATTCTAACTTTTGAGTCTGTGGATGAAATCCTAGTGTGTGACCATTCAAATGAAAGCTATTAAGGACGTTCGCGCACAATTCTTCCCACGTTCAGATTTTTTTTAAACTTTTGCTGCAGTTAGATAATGACCAACTCATGTCAGAAAGGCAAAACAATTGGGGGGTCACCATGCTCGTTTCGGAGATAAAGCGCATTGAAAACCATAGTGTTTCTAGAAGCTTTGGTCATGTGAAACGATATCGGCTTCAATGCTATCAGCGAAAAAAAAAGTAAAATGGAGAACTCTAGATAACATCGATGTGTGGATTTGTAATGGTAATAGGACTGAGTGGAGTCCAATTCGGTCTGTAATCATACTCGTGATAACAAAATCGGACGACCGCGCTTCGCGGGAGTCCGATTTGTTATCACGAGTATGATTACAGACAGAATTGGACGACACGAAGTCTTATTACCAATTAATCATAAAAATTACAATTTCCGAGGAAAGGAAAAGTGTTAAAAGAAGGGAAATTATGTCAACGGGTCAAGTTTTTCTTTTATTCTTTTTTGCTCTATAAATAGCGAGATTGTCGGTTGCTAAGTAACTCGCGAAAAATAAATATTTGTGTCAATCAAATACGCAACCATGCGAGAACTGCGCAGAACAACTTATCAAAATTTCGTTGAACGAACGCTTAGCGAGGCAGTTTTTCTTTCAAAGTACAATATTTTTACAAGCTGACTAGAAGCTGTAAAGTCTGTAAACTAATCGGAGTCAGAGTCAATGATTCTTCGCTTCCTTGGCTTTTCGGCCGGTCTTCGGTTGACTTCGTGTTGAACACGCAGTTGTTGTAAACTTGAAATGGCGCCGAGAGATATCTGTTTCGTAGCCATGCTGTGCAAAGACGGCATAAAGCTTAATGGTGCTGGATTCTCGAAGGAACAAACTCACTGACTGGATTAGAACTATCTGATGGTCAGACATTCTCTTTCATCACAGCTGCAACAGCTGCTGGATTTGATGGAGCTGACACCGAACTGTGCATTGGAGTCATTGGCAAACGACTTGTTTATGGAGCAGATGGAGAAGTGACAGCCGCACATGTTTTTGTGAGGTGGATTGTTGACATCAATGTTTCTCGCTTTACACCATTGTGCCCATACTGTCATTCATGTTTTGGTTGCTCGAGCTGCGTTTTAGGAGGCTGCCGATTCATTTATTTCCGAAATTTCTTCATCCGACACAAGTGGGAAACGAGACTGGTCTACTGACTTGCATTGTTGTTGTTGTGTTTTGTCGAACAATGGCGGATTTTCACCGGAAGTCGGCTGGATGTTTGCCTCCGTTTGCAGTTTCAAAACGATGTAGTGGAGGGCTGAAATTCATCTGAACTTGTCAAGATATCCATGAAAGAACTCGTCTGGTTTCTTGGCAAAAAACATTTGTGCCATAGGATAAACAAAATCATCATTGCCTTCTCTATTACTGTCATTGTTCAAGGGACAAGGGGAAGGGGAAACAATTATCCATTTTGCAGAGAGAGTGTTCATACTCTTGCTATGGTTATTTTAACCAAGGCTGTGATTGGTTGATTTAAACTAGAACTTTAAATGTGATTGGCTTATTAAACTGTCCGATAACAAACTGTCCGATAACGAACTGTCCGATAACAAACTGTCCGATAACAACTTGGCAAAGCAAATTAGTGGAAAATAGGAGTTTTTTCAACCAATCACAACCGAGGAAATTGTAATTTTTATAATTACAACGCAAATAGGCCTATTAAGTAAATTGTTGCAGCTGGTGACATTCCTTTATGTAAAATTAGCCTTACAGAAGGATACTTGTAAGACATACACACCCGCATTCACAGAACAATTTGATCGCAAATGAGTAGAAAAAGCGAAATAATCAAAACTTCTCACGTTCAGAATTTGTTTGTTTTTTGTTAAAATGGAGAGAATCAGTAAAGGATGTGATCTATGAAAAGAAAAGCAGGGGTCACCGTGCATCCAAGAGAGTAAAATCCTCGCCATGTTATTGAAGCGGCCTCCAGCTCTGTATTTGTCCAGTTCAATTCTCAGCGCGCGCGCTGGATGCATGACGTGGCGCGCGCGTGCGGCATGAATAGCGTGCGCTGTAAGGATGCGCGCTAGCAATGGGCGCGAACGTCCTTAAGGTATCAGTATACCCCAAATTTGACCATTTTGCAAGATTTTACTTTTTGTTATCTTCAGATAGATTACATCAAGACCTTTCATTTCCAAAAAGTTTCACGAAAAAAGATTGCTTCTAAAGAAAGTTATGAAGAAAAAACGATTCTCGCCATTAATTATTTCTAATCGAGAGCCGTCAACGGTTTGTCAACATGTACGTATAAAAAGTCACGTAACACGAGGGCCGACATGTTTGTAGATTCACCCGAAATTCGAAAGCCGCATCTTGCAATGTTCATGTTCATAGAAACATATTAAGAGACTGTGTCCGCGTTTTCAAGTAAGAATATACCGAAATGGGAAATTGTTCGGTAAGAATTGAGCCGAAGCACTCGTCTCAACCAGGTCTCAAATGACACCGGATCGCATCACTGATTAGGACAACTGAAAATCGCTCGCGGTTGCATTGTGGACCAATATACTTTTTGAAATTGAGCGCTATATTCGAAACACGTTAATCTTTTTACTTAAAATGAATACATATTCGTAATCTACAACTCTTAAGCTTTCAGGAAATATATACTTTATAGGGGTTTTTGTTAAACCGCCGACCGTAAAACAGCGCCAACGCATGATGGTCATTTGGGGTATACTGATACCTTAAGCAGCACTTTCATGTGGTACTGTTTGTTAAGTCTGCATGTGGATGAAACCCTAATGTGTGACCATTCAAATGAAAGCTATTGTGCAGTACTACCATAGATATATATATGTTGTGGTGTTTATTTTTCAATATTTGTGCAATTACTTTCAATTTTGACCTTGGCCATTCGTAGGTTCCGGAGTGAAGGGTTATAAAAACTCAGTAAATTGTTCGTGTTTCATTGGGGACGGCATTCCTTGCTTCTCTAAAGCAGACATAAAATCTTGATCATTAATTATCAGATTTTATTCCAGGGAAAGCTAGGGTCCAATATTAGAACCTTGAAAACAAGTAAGTATAAAGTTTGACTTTAAAACTCGTGAAATTTTCCGTGTGATCCGTTTTATTAACAGGAAGTGTATTCCATACTTAGGTGCAGTACACTTAAAAGAACGATCAGCAATTAAAGCACGGATGTTATTCTGTAACGGTTATAATATTGGAGCTTTGGGAACAGATGATACAAGTGAAGCTTTTTTTTAACCTCAGGAAATTGTCGATGCCTTTTTTTATCAATGGGAACTAAGTTCGCTACACACTTGGTGCACCGACTGATGTAAAATGTCGATCACTTGCAAGTATCATAAATTTAATTCTGGGAAAACGAAATAGGATTGCAGTATTGCGATTATATTGAGATGGCGGCGTAAGATGTGAGTTTATTTCAATACAGAGGAGACACAAAGGTTGGTTTTCACTAGCGCCGTAAGAATATTAAAGCATAAGAATACACCAAGCATATTGAAGAACAATGGACACACTCATTCTTCTGATGTTGTCCTCCTCGCCAGGAATCACCATGGCATAAGCATAAGCAAAAGCACGAGAAAACCAAAACTGGTGATGGTATGATATATGAAATCATGATGAGATGACATATGATATATATGAAGTAATTCTATATGAAGTATCAGTCATATATTCATCATCACCATTTTATCAATTGACGGATATATTGGAACCTCCCAATTAACCAGCTCCCAGTGGCTTCATGGCTCCGTGGTAGCCTGGATTGTTTTCAGGTCTTCTTAACTGCGAAGATCTTAATCTCTTTCGTTCTTTCTACCGCAGTTCACATATATGAATCATTTCATATATTCATCATCGCCATTTTATCACTTGAGGGGTATAAATATAACTCGCAATTGACCAGCTCCCAGTGCCGGCTCGTGCCGGCTTCATAGCTCATTTGCATCGGAATCGCAAAGGTCAATGATGAGTTCGAATCCTGTTGGAATTTTTTTCAGGCCTTCTTTTCAAGTTGAAATATAACTGCGAAGATCTAATTCTCTTTCTTTAAAAGCAATACTGTTCGTTCTGATCAGGTGTGCTTATGCTAATGTCACAGTGATTCCTAGTGAGGACAACATATGCTTGGACTTATTTTTAGTCTTGGGTAACCATGGTTACGCAAGGTTATTATGATAATGTCGCTGTTGTCCTTACTAGTTTATGTTTGTGCTTATGTTCTTTGTTACGCTTATTAGGACGGTGGAAAATTTCGAAAATGACGCGTAGAATTCAACGTTATTTCATATGACCCCGGGAATGTGTCAGGCAGGATTACAAGGGACCACATTTTAGACGACTACACGCATTCTGTTTGAGCACTTGCACCAGAGCACGCTTATTAAGTTATATGATCATCTTACCATATTTTATTCAGCATCTGTATTAGCACGATTAATTTAACATGTATATTGCACTCGCACTAGCACCGCACATCTGCAGTGATGGGCTAGCCCGGCCCTTTGTGGATTAACAATTTAGATTTAGATTCTAGAAATTGTCATGCTGTAGTCAGACGTCTCATTACGCAAGCATGAATGATATGGATCGATGTGTCTTATATTGTAATTGACAAAAAACTGAAGCGCCGACAGTTAATTTTCTCAACTGTGCAGTATAAAATCCTAACTCGTCACCAGTCGTCTCTCATGAGAAAATTGTGAGACGTGGAGGACGATGGGAAGGAGAAAAGAGGGGGAGGCCGTCTTTGCGATATCTTTGATTACAGGTCAAAGGTGGCAAAGACCGTCTTTGCGATACCTTTGATTGCAGATCAAAGGTGACAAAGGCCGTCTTTGCGATACCTTTGACTGCAGATCAAAGGTGGCAAAGACCGTCTTTGCGATACCTTTGATTGCAGATCAAAGGTGGCAAAGACCGTCTTTGCGATACCTTTGATTGCAGATCAAAGGTGACAAAGACCGTCTTTGCGATACCTTTGATTGCAGGTCAAAGGTGGCAAAGACCGTCTTTGCGATACCTTTGATTGCAGGTCAAAGGTGACAAAGGCCGTCTTTGCGATACCTTTGACTGCAGATCAAAGGTGGCAAAGACCGTCTTTGCGATACCTTTGATTGCAGATCAAAGGTGACAAAGGCCGTCTTTGCGATACCTTTGACTGCAGATCAAAGACCGTCTTTGCGATACCTTTGATTGCAGATCAAAGGTGGCAAAGGCCGGGACAAAGGTCGAACAAAGGTGCTGCAAAATTTGACTTTGGCTGTGTCAAGGGTACTTTTGATTGCGGTCAGAGCTGTTACATACATACTTTGACGGCCCAAGGTGTTGTTTACCTCAAAGTTAGTCGTCCATCTTTGTCCCACCTTTGATGCGAATCAAAGGTAGTCAAAGCCAACTTTTCGAGGGGGACATTGGGGCCTATTAGAAACTGGAAAACCGCCCAAAACGAAGACATGGACCTTAATCACGCGGCGGCCATCTTAAATCCCAGAGGATTTAAACGTAAACTCGTTGTGAAACGTCTGAATGCGAGGCTTGGGGGACCTTGGAGAATAAAAAGCTATTGTTTTTACCTACATGGCGAGCTGTGATTAAGGCCCATTTTATTCGAAATCATTGGCCGTTTTCACACTAGAGACGGGAAACTCGTCCGAGACGAAAATTGGTTGCCCTCCCCACTTCATCTTGTCGGAACAGGTCATCTGAAGCTGCATCGTCGATTACTACATTGAGCTCCACCAGGAGCCCATTACCCGGAGCGAGCAACTGTAATAGATTTGTGTTACAGCGTTTTAACAGACTGGTTTATTTTTAGATTCGCTTTTCCCGCGAATTCCTATTCCCGCTAGACAATCAAAAGTTTTTCCTCTGTAATTATTAATTGGCGTCACCGCGTAACAAAGGACGTAATTAGGTCGCCATTTTTTCTTTTCTTTTATTTCATAACATAATACTCACGTGACCAGAAACACATATTTTCCCAGAAATAAGATCAAATAAGGAATCTAAAAATAAACCGGTCTGTCAAAACGCTGTGATATGGGCGTAATATGGGAGTTGCTCGCTCCGGGTAATGGGCTCCTGGCCCCACCTCTTCATCGAGCCGGCTGCTTTCATCGAATTCGTTGTCTTCATATTTGTCAACAGACAGATTCACTGACATCTTCTCTTTTGGTTAGGTTCGTTCGCATCTTCATTTTCGTCGAATGTAAAGTTCAAGGCAGGGACGTAGCGTGCGATTTTGAAGCTGTACACACCAAGAAACTATTTAGAGCGCAAAAGACGCACCCCTCTAGGGGGGTTTGGGGGCATGCGTACCCCCAGGGTCTCGGAAATGCCATTTCCTGCGTCTTCCGCGGGACATTTTCAATTAATACTTGTTACATTATGCATCACATTTAATTTAGTAAAACAAAACTAAAAACAGATATCTGATCATCCCAATCAAAATATGAAACGAAAAAGTATATTGAATGATTATTTTATTGAATCAAAGGAGGCGCACTACGAATTGACCGAGGTGAAATAAGGAGGCCTAGGAATTAGGCAAACGAATAACCAAAACCTCTTTTCGTATTCATAAAAATCGAAAACCGAATGTTAAAAAACGAAAAAACCGAAAACCGCAACGGATACCAAAACCGAAAAACCGGAAATTTTGAGTGCAAAAACCGAAAAGCCGATCTCAAAAATGACCAAAACCGTAAAACCGAAAACCCCAATTCCCCCCTCCTTTTCGTGCACTGTTAAGTCAACATGTTCCAACACTTGAATTTAAGCTGTTGCATAATTTTGGATTCTTTATCTGATTTAATATCACGAAAAATATAGATCTTAAAATATATAAAATTGTTGCGTAATTATATTTCCCAATTCAGTAAAGTTTGTTTCATTTTACGCTATATATTTTGAAAAATTTTTCCGTGCACTTTCGCAGAGTTTATTACAATAATTATACATTTTCTATAAAATTACATGTCCATTTTGCGGCAGAGTTTATTACAATAATAGACCATATTCTTAATTCTCACGATTGAGCTAGAACAAGTTTGCAATCGAGGCTCATTCGGAGGAAATGCGAAATATTTAATTCCCAGGTTTAAATATCCATTTTCATATTACTTTTTTAATTATACGACTCATGAAAAGTTCGACGTTTGACACGCACACGATCTTCAGTCCTTATTTTATACGTCTCCTTCAGAACGTACATGTTCGTCGATCCAAATAAAATCAACTTGTTATTGCAAAGTTGTTGCATTTTACGTTTTCACAATTATCATCCAATTTTGCTTTGTACATTTTGAGGCAGTTGTTATTACTTTTTGCCGTCACGTATTCACTGAACAATCCTTCTATTCATAAGTTAAATTTAGAATCGATCCTCGAAGATGATGACTTTCAACAGCTGTTTTGAGTTCTTCTGCCGCTAGCTGATGTGATGGTAACACTCACTTTAAATACCATGCATTTCATATTACGCAAAATATATATCTTTGGAAAATTGTTGCGTAATTACATTTCCCAATTCAGTAAAGTTTGTTCCATTTTGCGCTAATTATTTTGTAAAATTTCCGTGAACTTTATATTGCATGTGTTAATTTTCATTTTGTGGAAGAGTTTATTTCAATAATTATACATTTTCCATAAAATTACATGTATATTTTGCGGCAGTGCTTATGGCAATAATAGACCATATTCTTAATTCTCACGATTGAGCTAGAAAAAGCTTGAGTGAAACAATGCTACGTGGGAAAAATAAACTGGAAAACATTTGCACACCAACTTGGCGGTATTAGCAACCGGAGCAATAAATAAACGTCGCTGACACATTCTACTCAGTCCATTCGACGTCCTGACATGATGGCCAACCTCACAGGCTCAAATTCGACCAACATTACCGGCATGTTTTCTAATATTTCCACAGAAGGCGAGACAGAAAATGTCCCACTCCAGGTAAATAATATCATCACCATAATCATCAACGTTATCACTTGTCCCTTCACAGTTCTACTTAACGTGTTGGTGATAATGGCCGTGAAAAGACGACCAAGGCTACAAACCAACGCCAACATCTTACTGGCCCGTTTAGCGGTAACTGACGCAATGACTGGTCTCACAACGCAGCCACTGTTTATTGTGTGGAAAACATTCCAGTTAATTGATTTGAAGAATTTTATTAACCCATTCTTTGGCGTTAACTTCACCATGCGCGCCCTGGCCGTTTGTTCGTGTCTTCATCTGATGCTAGTTACTTGCGAGAGGCTTATAGCGATCAAATTTACCATGGATTACCATGAAATTGTTACTAAGAAAAAGTTTAAGGTGGCAGTGATCTCCTGTTGGGTATATTCCGTTACTTCTGAATTGATACTCAGACGGTTTGACATCACCATAATGATTGCAGACTTATTAGTAGCTCTTGTTCAGATTTGCTGCATGATTCTTTTCATTGCATCTGCTTACTTCGTTTTGTATCTGGAAACACGGCGTCACCGAAAGATGATCAAAACTCAACAGCTACCGCAAGAAGAAGTGGAAAGATTCATTAAAGAAAGTAAAGCACTCAAGACAACTGTGTATGTAATCGGTGCTGTTGCATTGTGTTATCTACCCATGGCTTTTGTAATGTTTTCTTATGCAATGAAGTGGCAGGTTGATCCTTTTCTGAAACCATTTGTGCGCACATTTGCCATGTTAAACTCTTTTCTTAATCCATTGATTTACTGCTGGCGACAAAAAGAGATGAGAAAGTTTGTATTTAGAATCCGAACAACGCAGCCCGTGCATCCTGCTAACTAGTGGTAAGAGGAGGCGGTATACGGTGTAGCCAATCAGAGATCAGGATTTTGATCGCATGATCAAAATTGACCAATCAGAAGGCGTTATTTTCACATTCCGATCTCGCGCCATTTGTTAAACCTAAAATTAAAAACTTTGGAATGCAGCGGACCATACAGCGTAGTTAAATAAATCGCTTGGCTAGCATGTTGTTTCTTGTCGGATCTCTTGTTCATTAGAAATGCACGTGCCAGACGTCACTTGAAGTGTAACTGAAACAGATACAGTTGAAGCTCTTGTAAGAGGACACCATCGGGAAGCAGAAAAAGTGTCCGCAACTGGAACTGGCCGCTCACGGGAATGGGTAAATACAGAGTTTGTATGAGCTAGAGTTCAAACGAGGATTTCTCAAGGCGGCCGTAAGTAGAACTGTCCGCTTACGAGAGACTGTCCGCTCAAGCCTGGTTTCCATATAATCGCAACGATCGCAGTCGCAACGAGCGATCGTTGCGATCATATGGAAACCAGGCTTCAGAGAGCTTGTACATACATGTACAATACAATGCAATGCAATGCAATGCAATGCAATACAATAATTGACACTCTCCTTACGGGGCTTTTCAGTGACAATAAAATTACAGTAAAAATTACAATTTAAAATTTAAAATTATGATAAAAATTACAATGATAAAAATCAGATAAAATAAATTACTCCTAGCTTCGACTGGCTCTACGGCAAAAGGGCAGATTTATTGGCCGATATTTCTACTAGCAGAACTAACGGTCTTTCTCAGGGCCAGGGCCATAATGATGATAAAACTAACTTCGAAAAAGTGTACGAAAAGTAACAATCAAATGCTACAAAAGCTCCAATGATTAAATAGACATTTCTTACAGACTGATCATGATTGGGGAGCAGAAAAAGTGTCCGAAACTGCGTCTGGAGCTGGCCGCTTACGGGAATGTGTAAATACAAAGTTTGTATGAGCTAGAGTTCAAACGGGGTTTTCTCAAGGCGGCCGTAAGTAGAACTGTCCGCTTACGGGAGACTGTCAGAGAGCGTCGACTGTATATAATAACAAACAAACTGGAACAAAACAAACAAAAATTTAAGAATTTTCGCCACCAATACAGTGACGAAAACTCTCATCATAGAAATGCAAGACTGAACAGTACTTAAGGTGGCTGCATAGAGTATGAGCGCGCGCGCGCTGGCTACGCAAGCTTTTGCCAATAAGCGCGCGCGAGCTGACGCGAGCTTACGCAAAAAATGTGAACAAGTGAACTGCATGGCTCGAATTTTTGCAGCTATGTCAAGCATTTCAAAGTAAACATTCATTTATAACTTATGTTTAAGCCCGGATATTGCTGTTTGAACTTCCAAAGATGACGAATTTGTAAATTTCGTCCAAGGAATTGCATAAAACGCCCGGTAAACAAACCTCATCGATCGAAAGTTCACGCATGCTCAAATAGCGATCTTGACGAGTTCCTATTTTATGACGTATTTGTAGGGCAAAATGAGAAACTTTCGTCTTTGTTTTCTCGAGTTTCCTTCGGTGAAAGTTCGTAAAACTTAGCGGAAAGGTTATGCTTAGTTTGCTTTACTTGGTGCCCGTTTTTTAGGAAAATTTACAAGACCAGTTTTTACGCAAAGGCAAAAAAACACAATTTTGTAAAAAGCGAAGGAGCTGCCTTGACAACCCCAATTTTTTTCCTCATTAAAATTCTTATCTGGGCAGACTTTATATATTGTGAAAATTGTAGAAACTTTCACCGAAGGAAATTGAAGAAATTTACAATTAAAGCTTCGTAAGCATTGACAAACTCCTTTGTTTGGACAGTTTTAATTCAAAACCTAAAGTCAATATGTTATCAGGTATGGTTGTCGAACACTATTTCATCATTACTTATTACATTCTGGAAGGTTTGGGTGAACTGGTAGTAAAAAAGAACGCGAAAACCAGCTTTCAAAATATAACTCACGCGCGCGCCACACCAGAAATGAAAACCCTATGGAGCCACCTTAAACTGATGTAAATAAAATAGCACTCCTAATCCACCGTAGGAAAAAAGATGTCGGCGGTACACAATACCTTGCGAACCTAACACAGCCAATAGGCACATAGAAAGCCATATTTTTTTTTAGAAATTCGTCCCTGTACTAACAAAATTGTGTATGCTAGGTTTGAAGTTTTTAGAACTTTTCTGTGGGTTTTTATGAGCATTTTTAGGGTTTTGTGCGCTAAGAATTATGGGTAAATGTACCGGTCGCTATCTTTTTTCCTACGGTGGATTACAAACTGACTGTAAATATAAAAATTTAAGAACTTTGGCCACCAAACGGTTTACGAAAAGTAACAGAAATGTAAGAATAGTTACACTGATGTAAATAAAAACTAGTTAAAAACTGACTGTAAATAGCATGTTGTCGTAGTGGGTTTAGTCTTGTAAGATATTGCACAACACACAAGAAATGAGCGAAATCTATTTTTCAAGCCAGATCGAGCAGACTGCTTTTGCAGATACTGCCTCTTAACTAGCCTTCAATAAGTTTATCTTGGAGGCAAATGGTAGACATGCAACACACACAGTGTTTTCTACCTTAGAAAACTAAAGTTCCGAAAATAACAATCCCCCTGAAATAAGAGACTATTCTCACTGCTAAAAAATCCACGAAACTAGCCCACGCCTCGCTTGTATATATAAGGGCCTTGATAGACTAGAGAGTTAGTTGTCGACAACTATTATTATAATATTGCAATTTTGGACAATCTGATTAGTTCCCTACTCGAAGGATATGAGGCAATGTACCATTACTACCTTATTAGGGAAGCTCGCTAATTACGAGTTTGGGCACGTGCACGTACACACATGCAATGTTTTTCAAAATAATAAAAATCTCATTTTTTACTCTCTTTGTTCCTTCGTTCTTTTCCCGGTAATTTCATTTGCAATATCCTGTGGTGAGTATATTATAAAACAATTATTCCATTAAATCTCGTCCTACATTAACTCATTGAGTTAATGAGTTAATGTACGACTCGATTTCGTGGAATAATTGTTTTAAAATATTCGACAACTAAAATGACTCGGCATCTATTAGTGCCCGATAGAGTTAAGGCCAAAATTATCGCCGAACTTGTATTTTTATGCGAGAGCTTGATAACTAGCATTCCTGCGCCCATGCCAATGCGAGTGCACGTTTGGACAAGATGGCGGACGCGGAAGAACCATCGAAAGGCAAAAGGGGAAAACGCTAGTCGGAGAAGGAAAAAGCGTCATGTTTGTTTCTAGGGAAAGGAAACACTAATAATAGTGAACTTAAGGACGTTCGCGCCCATTGCTAGTGCGCATCCTTACTGCGCACGCTATTCATGCCGCACACGCGCGCCACGTCATGCATCCAGCGCGCGCGCGCTGAGAATGGAACTGACAAATATAGTGCTGGAGGCCGCTTCAATAACTTGGCGAGGATTTTACTCTCTTGGATGCACGGTGATCCCTGTTTTTCATTTCATAGATCACTTCCTTTACTGATTCTCTCCATTTGAACAAAAAACAAAAACATTCTGAACGTGAGAAGTTTTGATTATTTCGCTTTTTCTACTCATTTGCGATCAATTTTTTCTACTAATTCGGGTGTGCATGACTTACAACGTATCCTTCTGTAAGGCTAATTTTACCTAAAGAAATGACATCAGCTGCAAAAATTTACTTAATAGGCCTATTTGCGATGAAATCAACACATCGATCTTATCTAGAGTTCTCCATTTTACTTTTTTTTTTGCTGATAGCGATGAAGCCGCGATATCTCTTCACATGACCAAAACGTCTAGAAACACTACGGTCTTCAATGCGCTTTATCTCCGAAACGAGCACGGTGACCCCCAATTTTTTTGCTTTTCTGACATGAGTTGGTCATTATCTAGCTGCAGCAAAAGTTGAACGTGGGAATAATTGGGCGCGAACGTCCTTAAGCAAACCACTATATGTACCAAAACGTATAACACACGCACAGAGCTATTGTACTACTGCTTTCCATATAAAAACTGCGATCGCAGAAAAAAGTGTTCTGCGAGTGTCCTTGCGATCATATGGAAACCATAAAACGTTGCGATCGTTGCGATCCTTGCGATCCGGCTTGCGATTGCGCAGAGATAGAAACATTTCTATCTCTGCGATTGCGATCCTTGCGATCGTGCAGTTTTTACATGGAAACCACTCTTGCGATAGTTGCGATCATATGGAAACCTGAAGTTGCGATCGTTGCGATCGTTGAGGCCAGAACAATAGCTGCAGGTGTAGCTCTGCACGGGCCTCTTCAAAGCAACAACGGGAAATGACCAAATTCTTGGCGTAGTTGTCGACAACTTTCTCATAGACTAGGAAAAACAAGTTGTCGACAAAAAAACTGCCGCATTTGTTATCGACAACTAAATTAGTTTTCCTTTTGAAAAGGAAAGCTGTTTTGGGTCGATAACTAATATTTTTAAGAGTCGAACACATGCGCAGTAGAACCAGAAGTCCAAGAATCCTGTCATGGCGAAACGCTTTATCCTCGAGGGCGTTGTTGCCCGTTCCTGAAGGGTAACGAGGACTCTGGGAACAAGATTGGCTTAGAATAAACATGTTTCGATCATGACTTGCTTAATGCACCGCCTGATGTAAACACTTTTCATAGCGAAACATGCCAATCCAGGAGTAATGTCAACTTCTAATAGGCCATAGGCGAAAGTAATCCTGAATTTATTTGGTTTTGATTTATTACGCTCTGTGATTGGTTTAAAAAATTGGCGCCACCTGTTCAACCAATCAGATGCAAATCCAAAACCAATCGCGACTTGGTCGGGTACGTGTATTCGTTGTGTTGTTTACGTTTGCTGTGATTTGCCATTGTGATTGCTTTGGTTTTGGTTTTACGACACTCAATTGAAAACTGCTTTTTATAGGAGCTGACGTAGTTAAAAATCATGCAAAGCAAAGCAAAGCAAAGCAAAGCAAAGCAAAGCAAAGCAAAGCAAAGCAAAGCAAAGCAAAGCAAAGCAAAGCAAGCAAAGCAAAGCAAAGCAAAGCAAAGCAAAGCAAAGGCAAAGCAAAGCAAAGCAAAGCAAAGCAAAGCAACAAAGCAAAGCAAAGCAAAGCAAAGCAAAGCAAAGCAAAGCAAAGCAAAGCAAAGCAAAGCAAAGCAAAGCAAAGCGGATTAGAGTAGTGTAGAGTACAGTAAAGCAACGTAAACTAAAGTGGGTTGGTTTTTATTGGTATATTTAGAGGTTACAATGACTTTCTTTAAGTGTTTTGTATTTACAAGGTAGAAACAGTTAATTTGGTTGAAGTTTCTCAATATAACGCTTTTCCAACCGTTTTCGAGTGAAACGCAGTGACGGTTGATCAGTATTCAACAATCCCGAGTTTCATCCAAATCAACTGAAAACGGTTGTCAGTTTCGCAATAGAACACCAAACACTTCAACCAACTGAAAACTGACTGTTGATCCCACTGAACACGCTGACCTAACAGTTATCAGCAGTGTTTAAATCGAAAACTGTTGGAAAAAATGACGTCACTTTCAAACCAAGAATTTTCATACAAAAACAATGGTTTCCGCAACACGAATAAAATGATTGAAATCAATGAATATTTAATTGATTCCGCAAACACGAATAAAATGATTGAAATCAATGAATATTTAATTGATTCCGCAAACACGAATAAAATGATTGAAATCAATGAATATTTAATTAATTCCGCAAACACGAATAAAATGATTGAAATCAATGAATATATAATTAATGAATACACTTCACTAAAATTACAATAACAAAGAGCCTCGATCTCTATTTCAACTATAAAACCTTCCATATGATCATTATATCGACCTCCCCTTATGCTATAACCTACTACTTTAGACCAGCTAAAGCTAACGCTGAGACTTTAAGTTTTATAATACATTTTGCACTTCAAAACTACGAACACATTTAATAAAAAAAAACGGTTCTCTTTCTCCTTTGATAAAGCGGCCTGTCGCGCAATTAACACATCAAAAACACACTTATGTGTCTCACCAAAGATCAATAATGTCTTCTTTCTCAAACTGACGAAAATGCAAACGTGGAAACGAAGATCCTGTAAATGGCTGTTTTAAATAAAATAGTACTTTAAATATAAAATTAATATAAAACCAGATAGGACTTTGCATTGAAGGACACTTCTGCTTCAATGTCACTACGTTAAACTAAGAGAAAGGCTATGTTTTTAACAGACATGCACTGCCTGACTCTTTCCGTTTAATCTTAGTTATTTTTTTCTGTGGCACGAGCCTGGGTAGTTGTTAGCTACCAAGAGAGGATGATCTAAGAGAAGGATTCCACTCGTGCCTCGTGATAGTTTTTTTGGAATTTATTTATATTTTCGCGCCATGCTGTGAAAGTCGTTTTTATTTCCTTCTGATCGAGGCTCCGACATCACGTTACTCGAACTGACCAATCAGGTGACACTCTTAAAATAGCTCAGCTATGGAATGAATATTGACATAGATTGGAAGATACCCATGTATGGGAGAATGCTTCTCTTAGACCATCCTCTCTTCTAGCTACACCTGGACGAAACAGCTGTTTCTGGCTGCTAAGAAGACTCTTGTTTTTGTTTATTTACATTGTCTGTTATACTGACATAAGCAGGAGTTTATTATTGGAAACTGCAGGATTTTAGACCTTCTACCCCTAATCTAGCGGCTACAACTGAAGCTACCCATGCGCACTTTGTGTGCTGTCTATTGAATTGTTACGTGCTTCTTGCCCGTTTTCAATATGTAGAGTTCAATATCTTGGCCTTCAAAGGGTCTGGAAGGGATAGCGTCTAAGGTAGCGTCTCAGATGACGGTACAGTTTGTAGTTATCATGTTTTACACCATAGGCTGCTGTGCCTCTCCATGGTAAGTCGCCATTTCATGCGTTTCATTACCCCCCCGGTTGTGATTTCCATCTGGTGATCTGTCACCTGCATTGCCATCGTCACTTGTTATTCCGATTTTTGCTGAATTCTTTCTTCTTATCCTGTAACGAAACAGTCATAATATAAAACAGGTCAGTAAATGGTTGCGGAATATTACATAAAGGTTTAAGTTCGCAATTCGGATGCCATATTTTGGATGTAATTTCAAGGGTTATGTGATGCAAATGATTTAGATCAGTCTCATTTTATGGAGGTACGGTAAAATTCTGAATACAAGCCCCCCCCCCCCCCAAGAATAACACCCCGAATATAAGCCCCACAAATCTCAGACGCAAAATTCCTTTCAATAATAAGCTCTTCCCGACCTGGGCTTATATTTATATTTACATCATGTTGCTTAGCAACGTAACGGACGAAAGCCGCGGGCTCATTTAATTTTCGGAGACGGGATTTCGCCATTAGTGGTACTTCTTTCCTAATCTTGTACCCAGATCCCACTCTGTCTGACACTTTCGCGTGGCAGAGGGTGATCTGGGTACGAGATTACTTCTTTCCCTGACTGTATGGTTGAAATGAAAACTTGTAAGCTTACACAAAGTAGACGATGACTATGATGATTATAATGACCACAACTCCAACACAGACACCAATCACAATCCACTTCCACTCTTCACTCCTCTTCTCAGTCGTAGCGAAGGTTGTTGTTGGTTGAGGAGTTGTAGATGCCGATGTTGTCATATTTGTAACGTTGGCAGGTGGGCCTGTTGTTGTGGGCACGTATGGTGACTTTATGTCAGAAATGGTAACTCCAAACACCGTCTGAAGGTCGGACTTTGCGTTGTTCGCCACCTGCAAGAGAGCGGCCGCTGGGATGACGCCACCGCTCTGGAGGAATGACGGCAGTAAAATGTAGAAAGCGATCCTCAAGGAGGTATTCTCTTCTATCGGGAATCCTGGTAACAAGTGAACGTTACTTGCAGTGATAATTTCTGCAGATCGCCTGAAAGAAAATATATATATATCTGATGTAAGTTATCCGAAATAAATGAAAAGGGATGCTACGTACGCTTAGAATATGACAACGCGCGCGCGAGCGTTGTCTATCGGCGACTAGCATAACCCACTGACCGACTATCAGGTAAACGCGTAATCTGATTGGCTACACAGGGGCCGTCTAATTGTTAAATAGTCAACGATGGAACAGCCAATCAGATTTACGGATTCAAAATAGACCATGGAAGGTTTCTAATAATAATATTTGTTGAGCATAACATTGAAATTGTTTGACATGACCTTTCGACAATGTTCATTTGGCTCAGCATAGTCATCTCGGTTACGCCTGGTTGACGCCTCGTTGACTATTCCGGCTTGATCGTAGAAAGTGTGAGTTCGTAGTCTAATTGTTAAAGGGACACTGTCCCGGCGTATTTGCTCAAAAATGTTATAAATGTACGAAATGGTCCCTAAATTTATGGAATTTAATAAACTCTAACTAAATGATAAAAAACAATTTCTTGAAGAAATTCCATATTGCAACACAGGCAGCCCAGGCTCTGTATGCGAATATTAAATATTCAATGTTGATGTTCATGGCGGATATTTGAATATTTATAGCAAATGTATGAGAAACTCACGAAATACATTCTAAATGCTATCTTTTCGAAGGAAACTAACTAAAACTGACTTACATTGTGCAAGTGTTTTGTTATTTTGATGTTTGGGTGTTCCTGGTGCCAGTTTAAAGCCATTTAGACGAGTTTTGCTTTTTCAGATGTGAGAACGGATCCAATGGTCCGCACTCGAAGCTCAATAAATTCCACAAAAATGCTCCAGTCTCCTCAAAATTACCTTCATTGCAGACGTCCATGCTTTTAGCTTCTGTTCGCTACCTCTAGGGTTCCAAGGTTGACTTTAATTGCTCGAGAAACGCTCGTGTTCGAGCTCTTGTCTTTAATATTTTCTTTCGTTCGCGTTGTGCGTGTCCCCAACGTCTGAGACACCTCATTTGAAATTCAGCGACATCGTGACCAAATTTACCTCGACCGTGGAGAGGCATGGTGCAATTGTTTCCTTGAAAAAAAAAACACCATGGGATGGTCCCTTCGGTCGATTTGACCGGAAACGGAAGGAAAACAATCGGATACAACGTCGATTAAAAAGTCTTTTTTTTTTACTTTAGAATCTCGCGCTGACTCTGTAGTTTCATTCAGTTTTTTTCGGTGTCAGAACTATCCTCAGTTAGGAGCTCCTGCCTCAGTTGAATAATTTAAAGGCAGCGTTCAAATACAAAGTGAAACTTCAAAAATTCCTCGTTGCGGTTAGATTGTGCCCACTTTTAGCAAAACTCAAGACTGATTTCGGCTTTTTTTGGAGTAAGCGGGTTTATGCTCGTGATTATAAACCCTACATGATCCATAAAATCTCTTTCAACACGTTTTTACAACGTAAGTTGTAAATTAAACCGCCATAAACATAGACAACGCTTCAAGCGGTCGATTTCAAACGGCATAAAAAAAGCACGCAGTTTAATAGCTCCGCACGTGCAGTTTTATGCAAAACAACTGACGTGAAACATCCCGACCAAACTCTGGGTTTTTCGGAGAATGTGAACCGCAACGAGGAATTTTTGAAGTTTCACTGTGTATTTGAAAGCTGCCTCTTTAAATTGTTCAACTGAGGATAGTTCTGACACCGAAAAAAAAAAAAGAAAGAATGAAACTAGAGAGTCGCGAGATTCTAAGGTAAAAAAAAACGACCGAAGGGACCATCCCATGGTGTTTTTTTGCAAGGAAACAATTGCACCATACGATGTCGCTGAGTTTCAAATGAGGTGTCTCAGACGTTGGGGACACGCACAACGCGAAAGAAAATATTAAAGACAAGAGCTCGAACACGAGCGTTTCTCGAGCAATTAAAGTCAACCTTGGAACCCTAGAGGTAGCGAACAGAAGCTAAGAGCATGGACGTCTGCAATGAAGGTAATTTTGAGGAGACTGGAGCATTTTTGTGGAATTTATTGAGCTTCGAGTGCGGACCATTGGATCCGTTCTCACATAATTGTCGCCGGCCTTTAAATTATTCATAATGGACGGTCAACTGAAAAAGCAAAACTCGTCTAAATAGCTTTAAACTGGCACCAGGAACACCCAAACATCAAAATAACAAAACACTTGCACAATGTAAGTCAGTTTTAGTTAGTTTCCTTCGAAAAGATAGCATTTAGAATGTATTTCGTGAGTTTCTCATACATTTGCTATAAATATTCAAATTGCCTCCATGAACATCAACATTGAATATTTAATATTCGCATACAGAGCCTGGGCTGCCTGTGATTGCAACAACATTTTTGCAATATTTCAAACATTTCCATCCTCGCTGTCGTTAGTGATCCTCACTTCCTAATGGGTTCCTGCCATTTGTCGAGTACTATTCTACAGAGTCAAACCATTATTGTTCAGCTTCCTATGATCTAGATATGTATCCGAGCTTCCCAAAATCATGCTAAAAATTTGAACAGTCAGACTGTGTCCCTTGAACTCTTGGATGAGAAATTATAAACTCAATTTACCTCCTCCTTTTGCTTGTTATTCCACAATTAGCTTTATTCTGCTTGCAGAAATCGTCGGCGTTTTTGGCCGCTACCTTTTTGAATTCTGCGTCCACTGATGCGTTGTACTGCAAATTGTGGAAATTCAATAGAGTTAGAAAATGTGTCCTACTTGCTACAATCATTTGAAATAAATAGTTTTAACTCTTGGAGTCAAAGAGAGTCATTTAACACATTTTACCCCCCTTATCAATGTTGTCTGAATATCTCTGGATCACATCTTTGAACGGTGGAGGCGGTCAGAATCAATTTTATTGGTTTATTCTTTCAATGGGAGCATGTTGTTTTAAGAAAAATATCAATTTTTGGAGAGAGAGTCTTAACAATTTTGCAATTGGCATTTGTTACTTTAATTGCCAACAGTGACCAGAATCTATTTTCTCGTTGCAGATAAGAATAAAATAATCATTAATTAGGGAGTATTGTTTCGATGTATCATCAAATTATCAGGACTTAGGCCCAGTTCAGACGCCGTACTTCACATGAGCCGAATCGAATTCGAATTTAGGCCGACCCAAATTAATTTAGATCGGCTGAATTGATTCAGACGCCGAGCTTAATTCAGCCGAACTTAATTTAATAGGAAAAAATTGCTGTTATATTGAAAAATACATTATAATAGTTTATGCATTTGTTTCGGCTCATGTGAAGTTCGGCGTCTGAATCAAAGCCGTTATTCCCGGCTGAGCCAGGCGGGAAGAACGGCTAAGCCGATCCGAATTCAATCAGCCGTTCCGAATTGATTTAGACGCCGTACTACACATGAACTTAATTCATCGAATTTGATTCGGCTCATGTGAAGTACGGCGTCTGAACTGGGCCTAAGACTCAAAGAAATACACACAACGAGTAAGGAGAATTGATATTTCGCTACAGCATTTCTGTTAACCTACGACGGCAACGCCGTGGATTCACGTTTTTATAATCTACTTCGCGATTATTCCAACACGTTGCGGTGACCAACTCGAAAGCGTAAGCTACTTTGGTCCGTGTGCACATATGTTGTATTTTTTTCCCTTGACTTTAATTTATTTTCTTCTTCACTTACAAGTATGTATAATGATTTGTTGCTGTGTTTTTACCTAATTTATTTTTTGTAAACAGTGTTTAATAATAAAAAACTGAAGACTGAGCTGTATAACTCTAGGCTAGCCTCCTTGTTCATGATATTGAGGTGAAATTACTATAAAACCCAGGGAATACATTTGGGAAAAAATATTTGATTAGGAATACAAAGGTACACAATTTTTACACCGAAAAAGTGTCAGTTGCATCTCTGTTATTTTTCATATCCTTGTCTCGATCAAAACTACGAGTCCCCTCTCCAACCAACCTTCTCCTTCCCTCCCCTACCCCTCCCCAAAGAAAAACCCCCAGAGATATACGTCTTTCACGATGCGTCAAAAATTTATCGAGCACTTTGTCATACCCGAACAATCCCCTGTGGCTGGTGATGCACCCAAAGAAATCCTCCCACGATTCTACCTCGTTAAAGCACGGCTATCCCCTCAGTGGAGGTGGATTGGGAACACGCTCAGGAAACCCCAGGACTGTGTGACAAGACAAGCGCTATCTTGGAATCCGCAGGGAAGAAGGAAACGGGGCCGCCCCAAATTGAACTGGAAAAGATCAGCTAAGCAGGAACTGCGCCAAAGTGGCAAAAGATCGCTAGACTAGCCCAAGATCGTACTGAATGGCGGGACTTTCTGGATGCCCTATGCTCCTCCTAGGGGCTACGGGGCTAAGTAAGTAAGTACGGCTATCCCTTTGGATCGAGCAGGTAATTATGTACAAGGCAGTACGGTTATTTACCTGAGATTTTTTCATATCCGCCAGCTGGATTTCAATTGAGTTCTGCTTTTCTTTTTCTGACGCCACCTTTGGTTTTGGAACAGTTGGTTCAGGTGGTTTCTCTCCTGGTTTGAGAACTGAATCATCCGAAAAAAAAGGGTCAGGTTAGCTATTATTTAAAATTAAATTATAGTTCTATAAACTATAGTTATAGCTATTTTTAATTTTTTTTCATTGTTGCGTCACATCTCCATAAGGAAGAATCGAGAATTGGGTTTTTGTTCATTATGGGTGCATTACACTCTGTGTGTTTTGATTGGTCCATTAAACTCTTTGTGTATGCTTATTGGTTCATTACACTCTTCGTTCGTTTTCTGATAGGCTCATGACGCTTTGGGTGTTCGTCGTCTGATTAGCTCATGACACTTTGGTTGTTCGTCTTCTGATTGGCTCACTACACTCTGTTATGATTGCCTTATTGCACTTTTTAATTGTCTGGGTTTTGATTGGCCTATTACATCATTGGCTTGTGTTCTGACAGGCTCTTAGAATTCTTTGGTTTTAGTTTGACGACACTTGTTGATGTTGTTGTCTTGTTGTCTTTCGTGTGAACATAGTTAATAAAGGGAAATGGTTATGAAGCCCGGCAAACTTCAAAGGAGCAAACAAAGGTGGCAAGATTTATGTTGGAAGGTCCATGACCGTGCAAATCTTTTGTTTTTCGCTCATACACTATGCATGGATTACGTAACCGAAACGTTTCTATTGGTTAGTTGCTTGAACACACGTAGCCACCTTGTCAGGTTTTTTGCACGGTCAAGGCCAAAAGAGCGAACAAAAAGATATAACAAAGAACTTTGCCGCGCTTCATAGCCATTTCGCTCTATTAACTATGGTGTGAAATTAAAGAAGTAGGTAATGCTGTGTCTCACCTGTACAAGCGTTGTTTATGTAATGCAATCCATTCTGGCATTTACACGTGTAGTTACCCGGGATGTTAGAGCAGACACGGGATTTTCCAGGACAACTGAACAAGCTTGAGTTCAAGCATTCATTGATGTCTACAAAATAATAAAAGGTATATACTTAAACCGTAGGTATTTTGACACTTTGTAGCTGATTAGTTATTGCATAATTCTGAAAGTAGTAAGGTCGTTACTGCGGGCTTAAAAGTTCTTGGAGTTAAATTTGACTGGTAACTACGTACGCACAGTCAGTTAACTATGTTTTATTGAAGTATTTTATTAACTTTGTAAATAGACTAAATTTTAAATTATCTCATTTTAGGTAGGTGTCCCCTATTAGTAGAGGGCTTTCCCTTAGCTAAGACATTTTGAAACATGACTAAAGTTATTATTACTTCAAGGTACGTAGTAAAAGTCTGTCTGGGGCACTCCCTTATTTGGCCTAAACGGGGACGTGCCCCTGAACCACACAGCGGTGTCCACAGCGGTCAAACGTGACGCGCCTGCGCAGTTCCCGCCAAAAACCCACTGCGAAATGTCATAAATTTACGAAGTCCTCCACGTTTCGTCACTTTAAAGCTCAAACTTAAGAAATTTACTGGAAACTTAAGCTTTGT
Source organism: Desmophyllum pertusum (assembly GCA_029204205.1). Lineage (NCBI taxonomy): Eukaryota > Metazoa > Cnidaria > Anthozoa > Scleractinia > Caryophylliidae > Desmophyllum > Desmophyllum pertusum. The sequence goes on from MU827813.1 coordinate 416,566, forward strand.
ACTCGGAGTATGCACAGATAATGTAATAATTGTTATCCACCAAGTGTCTCAGCTCGTATTTTGGTTTACCACTGCATGTTCTTTAACGTTTCCTTACAAACTTCGCGGCCATTACGCTTGAATCTCTTGCAAAATCAAGGCAGCGAAAACCGGAAGTTGCGCCGGATTTTTGCGTTTGACCGCTGTGTGCCCCTGAACAGGGTATGTTTTTCAGGATCTCTGGTCTTAAACAGGGTATTTGTCTGAGGATGTTTCGCTGGAAGTGTTGAACAGTGATGTATGCAGTCACTATCAGAAGTAAAATTGCTTTTGACAAAGCATTCGTTGCGTGATTCATAACAGAAACTAAAACGAAACGACAATATTTTTTTAAAGTTTAGTTTTGAAAACAGCATGTTATACTTGGATTGTCCTTAGTTACAAAATAAGGCGTCTTGCGCCTTTTATAGCAAAATGAACGGATTTTGTCTTAAACATGGTCGGGTTCTGAAGACCTCAGCGGCACCACCCCAACCAAGCTTCAGCTAAGTGCCCTTCTCGGGTCTACTATTGTGGTTGTCTAAGGTCTAAATCTGGTTGGTTGTCGGTAGACGAATGATGGTGATGTGATTCAAACTATTACCTGAGCAGGTGTAACCATCATTCTCCAGCTTATATCCCGGATAACACTTGCAGTTGTATCCAGGGTCCTTATTCTCACACTTCTGAGTGCACTTTATGCCATCAACCTTACATTCGTCAATATCTACAACCATAGAGAAACGTTAACTGAGACAGTTTCAAATTCGGAGTACCAATAAGGGACCCTCGTAGATGAGCCACAGTAAAATTAACAACAAAATCAATTAAATAAGTGAGAAAAATCATATATCGAACTGCGGGAGAAAGATACAGTAAAAACCCGCAAGTAAAAACCTGCATTTTCCCAAGTTAGCCTAAACAGGTTCTTACATAAATGGTAATTAGCACAAATTTAGGCTATTTAGGTTCTTAAATAGGTTCTTATTTTCTGAAGAAAAAAATTACATTGTAGCTAATAGAATTTAGTGGTTTTCAGCCTATTCCTTATAGAAATTCTGCATACCAAGTAAGTGATAAGGCACCTGTGTCTCCAAAGAGGATCCAAAATGTTGACCTATCTTATTTTCCCAAGTGTACACATTTTTTAATATAGATTTTAGAAAATAAGAACCTGTTTCAAATTTTAGGCTAAACAGGTTCTTGTATAGAGGGGGTCTAACTGGCAAATTTTTAGCCTAACAGGTTCTTAAAAACTAGGTTCTTACTTGCGGGTTTTTTACTGTATTACAAAGGTATATCATCGCAGTGAAAGATTTACAATACAAATTCAGGCTTGAACGGGATTCAGTTTAAATTCTGGCTCACATGAACTCAGATTTTTAGTTTTACGTATAACTCAAAATCACCCGGGGCCCGGGGGGGGGGGGGGGGGTTCCCATATAAAAGTGACGGGGGTGATCGTCAGAAATTTTGAAAAGAACCCCTAAAAGGTACCAGAATCTCGTTTTGTGGGTGTAGCTCAAATTCATTTTCACCCCAAAAAGGTACCAGTTCTAAAACAAAACCAAATGTTCAGTTATAAATATAAAGAAGAGTGTTTTCAGTGTCACCTACCTTGACATGTTTTGCCGTCACTGGCAAGTTTGTATCCTGCGTTACAGTCACAAGCTTGAATGTTGCCTTTTTTGTAACAAACTTGACTACAATCGTTTGAGCCGCATTTTTCGGACGCTTTAAGAAAAAACATGCAAATGTGAAAGGAAGTCACAAAACACATCTCCATGGTTTGGCCATAACCTTACGCATGCGCAAAGCCTATTATCCGTGGAGTGGCAGCCATGGACAGCTGTTTCGTCCTGGTTAGGACTCATCAGCATGGCAAAGCCAGGCGAAATAAAAGGGTATTTAGGAAGTTAAAAGTAGCGTAGATGTAACGGGTCATTTTTGGAGATCTCTTTACGGAGGCTCACGAGTGAAGACAATAGACCAATTTAGCGTCGTATGTAAATTGCCCATTTCAGATCACGTGATGTTCTCTAGAGAATTGTTTCATTGTCTATTCAAAAATTATGCGTTCATTTTCACGTGAATATGAAGAAATTCGAAAGAAACAATTCTCTAGCTTTAGAGTAAGCCTATTTACATGGAGAAAAGTTGTCCCTGGTAGGAGGGTTACTTTCCATACCGACCCCCCCCCCCCCCCCCCCTGGCGAGAGAACTTTCCATACGTTTCTTAATAAATAGCAGCGAAGTTGGCTCGGGGGGCAGGGTGACCCTGAGTGGAGGGTCACTCGCTTTGAGTGTGGGGCGAGCCAATTTTTTTCCTTTATAAACACTTTGGCTGTTTGTGCTTCGACTAACAGGGACAAGTCGGGGCATATAGAGCATGCGCGAACCCAAGAGGGCCAAGTTTTGACTCTGTCAGCAGGGACATTTTTTTCCATATAAATGCTCGGTAAATGATGGCTCGGGGAGGGGGGTAACCCTCTTACATGTACCAGGGACAACGTTTCTCCATGTAAATAGGCCCTTACGTCTGAAAAACCAAGCTAAATAGGTCTATGTGTCTGACTGTTGATAAAACGAGCAGGTATTCTGTCCACGGGAGGGCACACATGCTCTAGTCCAGATATTCTCTTCTTTTACTCGATTTCAACCTTTTAGAATGTAACTGTTTACACACTGCGGCATTTTCAAGGTAAACTCATGCATCTTCCCGGTTTTGAGTGGATTATACACATATAATTAATGTGACATAATGTGACAGAAAGAGAATCGTACTATGCCAAAAATAAAGCTTATAAAGCTTTTAAACAAAATTACAATTCAACTTACGTAAGCAGCTTTTGGAGTTGTTTGGATTAACCTTAAAAAATTCATTACAGTAGCAGCCGTAGCTTCCCTCCGTGTTGTTACATTTGTGCATGCAATCGTTTGTAGGTTCACATTCGTTGATATCTGAGGAGATAAAATAAATCAGAATTTACATGGGTGCCATCTATTTGTTCTGCAAGAAACAAGAGCTCTAGTAAAGAATTGCTCTTGTATTTACATTCTCCCTGTAAAATCAATAGGCATTGTCAAGCAAACATAGGATACCTTCTTAATGTACCTCCCCGAGGGGGTACTCCCTTATGTGGCCTATACGGGGACGTGCCGCTGGACAGGGTATGGTTTTTGGCCTCTCTTCCCTGAACAGGGTATATAATTTCATGCGAGTCAGCCCTAAACAGGATGTCTAAAATAAACCTGTCCTAAACAGGGTATTGTTCCGGGGTATTGTTGCACGGAGACGTTTGCCGGTCTTTAGCAGCTCATCAGTCAACATCACATCATTTGCAAGACAAGATAAATGCTATTGTTGTTGTTGCTTAATTGCAATTGCCAATAAAACACTTTAAAATTGTTTAGAACAAGAGAGTGTGTATTTTGTCGTTTGCCCTAAACAGGGTCCTAAAATAGAGGGTACTGCCCTACACAGGGTGGGTATTTTAGGTTTTTTTTCCCTAAACAGGGTCAGGGTTTGAAACCCTCAGCGGGAACCCCTATACCCAAACATGGGTCAAGTACCCCCCCCCCCCCCCGGGTGTACCTCCAACACCTCAGACCTAATACATGTATCTAAAGAGCGAAAAAGCTTCGAAAAAATTACTACTAAATAGCACCAGATATAAATACTTCTCAATAGCTTCTATTTGAATGATTATTTTAGGATTTCAATCATAGACTTACGAAGGACAACTTTTCATGGCTAAACTTTTCATTCTAGGATGGTATAGGGTAATCGAAAATGCCTTGACGTTTCAAAAATATTATACGATATTGGCAGGTAATTCTTTGCAGACCATATATTTTTTATTTGAATTGATTAGTTGTGAGGATTCGCAAAACTTTGCAGATATTTTTAAACAGGAGTAACTGTTGATTGGTGTCATTCGTAATTGTAAATCAAATGCTTGTTTTGGTGCTCGTTTCCACTGATTCAGAGATTAGGACAACTTGTACTATGACGAAATGCTGGCGGTGCCTGAGTGGGATCGGATAGATCCCATCAAGAGTTCCTGCGCGATTATATTGTTGTTTTACTTGTCGGCTGTCATTGTCACATTCGTAGTGGGGAGGGGAGTCATTTGTCCTACTAGTGCGCGCTAGGAATTTTTCACATTCGAGCGTGCGTTTCATTTTCCCATTCACGCATCCTCTATCGAGCATTTATGGCTGTCTACAGTGTTACTTACCATCACAGCTATGACCATTGTTGTTTAATTTGAAACCAAATTTACATTTACAACTAAACGAGCCAGGATTGTTAACGCATTCGTGCTGACAGTTGTATAAGGAGCTGTTTTTACACTCGTTGATGTCTGCCAAGAAGAAAAAGAAATAAAACACATATTGAACAATAGCAGTTATTACAGTTGAGCCCGCAGTCAAATATTCTTTTGTTTTAAAAAGTATGCAAACGAGTTAGGCTCGATTTCCGCCGCTCTCTCGAGTCCGGTGTTCGTTCTGGCTCATTTTCCCGAACAGCGGCTGGTAATCGAGCCTACAAATGAGGCTAATGGGCCAATACAATGCCAGATTGACCCTTTCGCCTCGTTTGCATGTCAAACCGCTGACCGTCTGTAATAACTGCTATTCAAATCGCTGTATTTTCAGAGTTGTAATTTAGACATTTTTTTGGTACTCATGGCAGCAATTTTGTCCTATTTGGTTCCAAGATGTAAGTTATCCTTGGGAATCACGAGATCTGATTTTTTTGTATTGAGTTGCTGTGCTTACAATGTCTACACAGATGAAACACGCTACTATTTTTAGAAATTGATTTTATTCTGGACCATATTGGATTTGCAAAGTCATTACTTTAACATGAAGGTCTTTTCAAAGTTACTTTTATTTTAAATAAAGCAAAAGAAAGAACATTTTGGATACCCTAGCTGCCAGAAACCATGATTTTGAATTATATATAGTAAAAATATTATATGGATATTAAGTTCGAAGTCATATTATTATTCAACAAATCGTAACACTGTCCAAATATGGTCATGATGCACTCAATATCTGTCGACCGTACTCAACAGATATCCTGCGATATATGTAATTTCGTATGTGCGCGGTAAAAATGTTCAAGTCAGTTCTTGAAATAAAAGTGGAAGAGTATTTTTTTAGTTGTGTTATCAATTTGTTGAATAATAAAACAATTATCCAGCTCAATCTTGCGGAATATCGCCTGATTTTAGCCAACTCAGCCTACAGCCTCGTCGGCTAAGTATCAGGCGATATTCCGCGCGATTTCGCAGGATAATTGTTAAATATACAGTGTTACCCTAACTACTAATGACAGCTAACCCTCAGCCGACCTGGTTCTGGTCATTGTTTACTCTATATAAAACGCCACGAAGTGTCCAACCTGGTTACGGTCATTGTCAGCTAAGTTTTCATTCATATCAGACTTACCAACGCATTTGATACCGTTTCCAGAATACCCGGATGGGCAATGTCCACAAATAAAGCCTGTAATATTAGCTGGAGCTTGCTTATCCGTGCACGTGACACCCTTGAAACACGGTTTTCCGTTTATGTTGCAAGCATCAATGTCGCTTTTCACAAAACCTGCCCGTATATCCTGGTGCGCATGTGCAGCTCTGGATTATGAATTTACTGTCATTGTTTAATTTGTCTCCCTTTTCTGGAGCGCCGCACTGACCAGCATTTTTGCAGGCGCACATTTCGATGATTGGTGTAGAACTCGCGGAGGCGTTGTGCTCGTCTGTTGCCACGAACGTAAACTTAACCTAAAGAATAAGACAACATTGTGGAGAGCTTAAACAATGAGGCAGAGAACAAAGTTAAGTGTGCAGTATCGCTGTATATTTTTATGAGTTGTGCTTTTTTACGAGCCCGTACGACGAGTAAAAGTACAATAAACGAGAAAAAATATATAGATGTTATTGAACTAGCGTGAAGTCCGTATTGGGAAAATATTGGTCGAGTTCTTTTTTTGCAGGTCCATAAACTTGCAAAAAAAAAAGAAAGAACGAGACCAATATTCCCCAATACGGACCGAACGTTTTTATTATAAATTTGCTGACGAATTAATCGAACCATTCTCGGCTAAGGCGCGCGCGCCAAAGCTAAGCATATTCTTGCATTTTTCAGGCCACTTTGCGAAAGTTTAACCAAATTGTCCGCCAGACATGAGGAAAAATGTTTCTACTTATAGAAAACAGTTTTCTTTTGTTTAATGTTTCATAAAAGGAAAGGAGTGCGTGAGCGGTCCATCTTCGGACCGCTCAGGGAACCAATCAGAATGCTCCTTTTCATCGTGGACCAGTTTGCCATATAATAAACGGCGATACTACACACTTACCTGTCTAATAAAACATTTGTTATCCAACTTATTTTAGACCGTCGAAAAACGAAGAATTAAAAGTGCGCACTTACAGTTTTCATAGCAACTAAATAACTAACTCGACAAAATAACTACTGTATACAATATCGCGGGATATTTGTACTCTACTGACTGAAGTTGGATAATGATATTTAAGAATCTTTAAATATATTCAGTGTGTCTATAGGTTTGAAAACTAGCTCCAACTATACGAAAAATTGACCGTCGAGATCGCGTTCTCCAAAATACGCGGAGATGTAAAACGCGCGTGCGAGAATACAAATAAATGTTATTTAACTAGCGCGAGGTCCGTATAAAGGAAATACTGATCCAGTTCTTTATTTGGACGACTGCAAAATCAATCAGAATTCGCTTTTTCAATTTATGAGCCAGTTTGACATAACGAAGACAACAATAACAACAATAACAACAACAACAACAACAACACAGCGACAACAGCGACAACAACAACAACAACAACACAACAAAGCGATTGAATTGAATTGGCAGTTGTATAACATAGAACTGACAATTAGGGAAATTTCCTTTCAAGTAATCCTCCACTGTTGGAGGCAAGTTACCATTAAAATTGATGGAAAAATAATCCAAACAGAAAATTTTGTTTGAAAACCAAGTAAAATCCGTACCATATTGGATTTTATGACGTTTTATGGTTGCCCCTTTTGTTACACAACAAAAGAGCTATTATTTTCTGACAATAGTGGCAACCACGATACGTCATAAAAATACAAAATGGCGGCGCTCAAACCCCAAATGGTTGATATTTCTATCCATTTTTATCGTACATTTCAACGTTTTTCCAATTTATTTTAACAAATTTTCATTTTAGACAATATTTGCAACTTAACGTCAATTTCTTCCAACAGTGGAGGTTTCCTTTAAAGGTTAATAGTTTTAAACTATTTAAAAATATTCTACCTTTTCAGAAGAGGTCACATTCCATATAAAGTAAAGGACATTTCCCGCGCTACTGAAGCTGGCCCCTTGTGGCTTCTTCAAAACGTTGAATGTAAAGGAATTGTTATCTGTAGCAGTGACGTTGACGGACACGATTTCCCCAAGTTTGGCCTCAATCATTTTTGTAGCGTTGAATAAACTTTGGTGGGAAGTTGTCTGTGGGAAAACAGTAAACTATCAATATATCGTATCAAGAAAGGATGATTTAAAGGAGCTAACGTCACGGGTGGCGTCTCTTGAAAAAATTGGCCAATTTTTTCAAATTCGTTTATTCGCAATCCGTCTTAATCTTCTCGCATCCTCAACCATCCTTGTTCCTGTTTGATTCATTATTACCTCTTTGGTGTTTTTCTACCTTAGTAAACTGTTAATTTTTAGGCTTCCTTCAATTTGAAAATATCGTGACATAGCTTCTTTAAGATAAGGATTCCCCGTGAAAGTTTTAAAGTCTATTTATAGTCTGCGCCGAGCTGTGAAAGTTATTTTTATCCCCTTCTGATCGAGGTACATGTATGGGTGAATGTTTCTCTTAGATCATCCTATCTTGATCGTATCTGTTACGTTTCCCAGACTAACCGGCTGTAAATATTAGAAACAAAAATCGCCATATGGTCCTACAATGAATTCTGTACCTAAAGCATTCTTTTTCCTACAACCACTTTCAATTCGGTAAAGTAGTTTTGTGTTAATGTCATGGTTTCAGAAAGTTTTACACTGCTTATAAGCCTCCCTTATCTTCCGCTCAGTTGAGTTGTCCTTTTCATTGATAGTGACATAACAATACAGTTGATCAAAAAAGCGAAGCAATTTTGGGCACATATTGCAAACAATCTTGATTTTGTTGAGCTCCTTTTAAAACAGGCTTGACAGTGAAGAGCACCCGACCGTTGCCACTCGACAAAGTTGTTGATTAATTTTTGATAACTTGTTGACATCTTTTTAAACAACTTTCTGATGGTTTTTCGTTTTAGACTGGCCAATCAAAATACAAGAACAAGAGAGGCGGAGTTATCAAGCTCCACGTTCGCGTTCTGACAATCTCTCTCTGCCTGCTTAATTTGCTAGATAAATGGAAGCCATCAGAAAGTTGTCAAAAAGTTGCCAAAAATTAATCAAAAACTTTGTCGAGTGGCAACGGTAGGGCGCTCTTCACTGTTACACGACCGGATTCTAGAACTTCCGGCTCTATTGCGCATGTGTTCGACCCCACGTTTTCAACTAACGGACGCCAAGATTCTTGGACTTCCGTTCTTACTGCGCAAGTCAGGTGGATCACTCTATCCCAGAGGTCCTTGTTGGCCGCTCCACCGCTGGACAAGGGTAACGAGGACTCTGGGAACGAGATTGTTCTAGAAACTCAAGCCAAAGGGTTAAAAATGTGATTGTTTTCGATTGTGAAACTGTGTGTTTGGGTTAACAGTAGGGAGTTCAAGAAATCAAGATGTTTTGCAGTTTGTGCCTGAAATTGCCGCACTTCTAATGTTCAGCTGTATTGTTATGCAAACATGAAATGTTAACAGTTAAAAAGGCTATTTAAATATTTAGGGAAGGTTCGAGAAAATCCTAGCTAGGAGTTTGTAAACCCCAGCGGAACCCCCGGGCATCAGCTTACTTAGTTTTTCCTTCTCCTGCACCAACTTGACGCTGACATCTTTAGTGTTGGTTCCTATGGAAACGTCATTGGTAGACGCTGCATCAAACAAACAGGCAGTGTCATTTTCACAGGCTTTTTCGGCAGCTAGTTTAGTGGCATTATCCGCCCATCTAATTTCATCCACAAACATGGGCACGAAGCTGCTATTGGCGAAGGTAGCGACGCTTTCATTCTGTGCGTAGGTGAACAGTAGACTCATTGGCCGTTATTTGCCCTAGAAATAAAGAAAAAGCGATATACTATGATATATACCTGGTAAGCTTTTACTGGGGTTACCGGGAGGCGGCGTGGCCGAGTGGTTTAGGGCGCTGGATTTGAAATCTGGAGGTCCCTGGTTCAAATCCTCTACCCTGTCACTAGCTGAATTTGCTCTCGGTAGTCCCGAGTTCAACTTCCCGGCCACGCTTTGTAAATAGCCAACTGGACAGCTTCCCACCAGTTGGGATTCTTAACAAGTTTATGTTCTATTAATTTTGCAATATTTTGTTTATTCGCTAATGCATATTTAACTCCTCTTCCCTTGTAATTTTTTTCCATTACATTTCGTCTCTTGTAATTCATTATTTCTAATCATAGTTAATAGAGGGAAATGGTTATGAAGCCCGGCAAAGTTCTTTGTTATATGTTTTTGTTCGCTATTTTGGGGGTTGACCGTGCACAAAACCGGACAAAATACAATAGGTGGTTACGTGTGTTCAAGCTACTAACCATAGAAACGTTTCGGTTACGTAATTCATGCATAGTGTATGAGCGCAAAACAAAAGATGTGCACGGTCATGGACCTTCCAACATAAATCTTGGCTTCTTTGTTTGCTCCTTTGAAGCTTGCCGGGCTTCACAACCATTTCCCTCTATTAACTATGTTCTAATTTGAACAGTGTGAAATCAAAAAAAGTGAGTTGGAGGTCGTATCCAGAATTCCGACTTTCAAAGGCAAGAATTTTATTCTCCCAGTGCCTCGCCCGGTCTCCATGCCTTGGTGTTAAAACGCCGGCGTGGAGGGGGGTTATCTGACGGGGATATACAAGAGGTGCATTTTAGGGTGAAAAATGAGTGTTTTTGGTACCACTCGGCTGTTAAATTTCAAATGATCTAATTTCGCGGTAATTTTTCATGACGACCTGGAAATTAAACCTGGAGGAGTTGAAAGCAAACCATATTGGTACCTCTTAGGAGTAAAAATGATTTTATGCTCGGCCCACGAAGCGAGATTCTGGTACCGTATAGTGGTTCATTTGAAAATTTCAGACGAGCGTCCCCGTCACTTTATACTGGATTCTTCCCCCCCCCCCCGGTGTTCAAGAGTTTAGGTGTCCCATGTACACCTCAACTCAAATACTTACAATTTTGACCAAATCAAAGTGAATTTGTCTGGCAGTCAAGCTTGAAGGAAGGACAGTTCCATTTGGTAACGTAAAGTCATCATCCGGGTTTTTGTTATAAGCTCCAAGCAGACCCTTGGTCTTGCCGAGATATTGATCACTTATGGTCACCACAAACGTCATCATGCCTTTAGACTCGACGAATCTCACCACGGTTTCCGGACTCAAACGTCACTTCAACGGAGCTGGCAGATGGTTTGGCGGCCTTTAAGTTTCCTCCAATATCCTTGCTGACTTCTGTTAGACTGTTGTAGCCAGCGTACAGTGTGCCATTGATATACAACTTCACACCACCTGCACATCGAGATCAAATTAAACAGATAGTTGGTCTTTAATTATTCAGTCTATAATTAGCTTTCGAGTCAAAACGGCTGAAGCGTTCCGCTCCGGGTTTGGGGGGGGGGGGGGGGGGGGGGTATGGGTTTTGAGCCGCTCTGGTCTGAAATAGGGTATAAATGTTGACCATTTTGGTCTGAAATAGGGTACTTTTTGTGCACTCTGGCCTGGAATTTGGTTTGTCTTTTAGAAGAAACTATTTTTTCCATTAAACATCGGGGAATTTGAAGCGAAACGGAACCCATTCCTGGGTAGTTTAAAGCTTGTATTAGACACGTGTACCTATTTTATAGGTCTGAAATAGGGTATCAATTTTTGGGTCAGGTCTGAAATAGGGCATGGAAAATCACATATTGTGGTCTGAAATAGGGTAAGGGTTTCAAAAAGCAGGCCGCACACCCCACTCGAGACTACCAAGAAAACATCCTGCTAGTGACAGGATGGAGGGCTTGAACCCGGGACCTCCGAATTAAAAGACCAGCGCCCTAAGCCACTCGGCCACGCCGCCTCCACATTTCCTCCATCCCCAGTAGGAAAATATCCTAGTCAGAGTCGGTACAGCCTTCCAAGCCAGCAAGGAACCCCCAGCGGAACACCTGCTGTTGCTCTTACCTCCGCTCTTGACCCGGACTTCAACTTTGCTGCTGCCAGCCTCCTTGGCCGACCCTGCTGAAAAGATTGTTGCTATGCTGCGGTTCCCCGGTGCATTTACAGTTCTTGCTTGTAACATAAACTTGCCGTTGTCAGCATTGAGCATGGTGTATTCCCCAATACCGTTAAATGAATAGCTTTTGCCATCCAGTGTTTATAAAGTGGCGGATCACCCAAACTCCATGCTGGAAACGAAATTATAAGATGTGGTTATTTATCGTCACTTTTATGTGGATCTTGACCGCGAAGCTGCTGGTCTTCATCAGGGATAGGGCCCGGGGGGGGGGGGGGGGGGGGGGGGGGGGGGGGGTACTCCCTCATGTGGCCTATACGGGGACGTGCCGCTGGCCAGGGTATGGTTTTTGGCCTCTCTGCCCTGCTCAGGGTATATAATTTCATGCGAGTCTGTCCTAAACAGGGTCTGAATCTGTCCTAAACAGGGTATGGTTGCACGATTGTCGTCGTAAAAATATGGTTTATACAGTATTTAGAGATCGGAGACGTTTGCCGCGTATCAGTCAAACGGGATTCGCTAAATTGCAACCTAAACAGGATCCTAAAATAGAGGATAAAACAGGGTCAGGTTTTCAAACCCTCAGCGGCCACCCTATACCCAAACATTGGTCAAGTATCCCCCCCGGGGGGATAGGGTCGACACTGTGGTTGTTTCTGATTGGGGCATTTTAACCCTCACTGTGGTTGTCTGTGATTGATGAAGGCCAGCAGTATTGCGGTCGAAACCTCGTGATCAGCAACAAAGTGACAATTGGTGGTTTTCATCAATGTTACAAAAACTATTTGCTTGCATGAACAAAATCAGAAAATTAAGAGATGTTGTGTCCAAATTATTGGACACAATAGCGTTTTTCGTAAACCGAGTTATTACGAAAATAATTTTCAAAAAATTATAGTACTTAGTATGCAGCCGCCATGTTGGTGTCCTTCAGAGGGACACAAATATGGCGGCCATAAACATAAAATTGCACAAGAAGTAGAGTAGATTCTACCAGCAATTATCGTCAGCTTTCACTTCAAAGCTCTTTAGATATCACTTCTCAATTATTATCACGTCTCAAAATTTAAAAATGACATACAAATATCCGTTTTAATGACAGTTCAGAAACACGTTCATCCGGGAACATCACAAATTTAAATATGCTTTCGAACTTTTCATGAGTCGAACTTAAAATTACAGTTAAGGTCGATTCCCAATTATTTCATTTCGTCTGTAGAGGTCAAACGGCGAATTTAATTCAGTCGTTGTGTACATCGATCCAAATAAAAACAGTCGGTACTTAATTAAGATAAACGTTGAACTTCTCATGAACTTTTTAATTCATTGAAATTCGTTCGACACATCAAAAGTTCGACGGTCTGGCCCGAGCCTAAGAGAAAGATTCCCCGTGCCCCATGATAATTTTTTTGAAATACAGCTGTTTCGAGAAAGGTTGTCGGAAAAAAGCGCACGCGACAATTCCCGAAAGGTAATCTGGGATTATGATCAGGCAAGGTACGTTCCTGACACTGTAGCTGTCAAACCTACTTTTGTTGCTTTCTTTTAGCACTCGCAAACATACGTCCATGGCGTCTCTGCCATTTTCTCAGATTTCCCTGAAATGCTGAAGTCAAGGAACCGTGAACTTAAAACTACCCACAATACCTTTCGGGATTGTCGCGTGCGCTTTTTTCCGACAACCTTTCTCGAAACAGCTGTATATTAATGGTTACATTATCATTGGAAGATACCCATATATTGGGGAATGCTTCCTCTCTTGTTGTTACTTACTTCCCTACTAGTGGTTCGTAGCCTTGACAGTCATCGGATGGACGTGGCCTCGTAGAACTTGACACATTGGTCGAATTGTATCGCAGCAAATATCTTCTGCAGTCTCGTCGCTCACAATATTGTTCGGGCGGTGTGGAAAAAATTAACCATTATACGGCCGGAATCGACAGCGAATAATCCGACAAGCAAAAAACCCTCGACGGAATCATAGCAACATCTTCGGTTAACATTTGCATTTGTAATATTACTTATAGTAATATTAATATTGAAATCAATGAAAGTTTGATAACAGGTGGACAACTCGTGCACTGAGTGATGATTAAATCTGACATCAAGCTTCCGCTTGCTCTTTTGAACATGGGCAATTCGTGAGGACTTTATCAGCGATCCATTATTTGACTATTTAGGTTTTCTTCTTGCCATTTTAACCACTTCCTGCACTTTGCGTCAGAATCATCGCCTTGCCTTCTTTTCAATTCTAAAACAATAATCCCCTTGGATGCCTGTGTTTCCTTTTATTTCATCGATGTCTTTCACGAGAGATGACCCAGACCTATAGAAAACAAATAAGTAATCAAAGTTGCGACCTACAGTAAAATAAATAACCAATCAAAATGCGGACCCACAAATAACCAATCAAAATGCGACCTACAAATAACCAATCAAAGTGCGACCTAAAAATAACCAATCAAAGTGCGTCCTACAAATAACCAATCAAAGTGCGTCCTACAAATAACCAATCAAAGTGCGACCTACAAATAACCAATCCAAAGTGGCGGACCTACAAATTACCAATCAAAGTGCGACCTACAAATAACCAATCAAATGGAGCGACCTACAAATAACCAATCAAAGTGCGACCTACAAATAACCAATCAAAGTGCGTCCTACAAATTACCAATCAAAGTGCGTCCAACAAATAACCAATCAAAGTGCAAACCTACAATTACCAATCAAAGTGCGACCTACAAATAACCAATCAAAGTGCAACCTACAAATTCCCCAATCAAAAGTGCGACCTACAAATTACCAATCAAAGTGCGACCTACAAATAACCAATCAAAGTGCGACCCACAAATAACCAATCAAAGTGCGTCCAACAAATAACCAATCAAAGTGCAACCTACAAATTACCAATCAAAGTGCGACCCACAAATAACCAATCAAAGTGCGACCAACAAAATAACCAATCAAAGTGCGACCAACAAATAACCAATCAAAGTGCGACCAGCAAATAACCAATCAAAGTGCGACCTACAAATAACCAATCAAAGTGCGACCTACAAATAACCAATCAAGTGCGACCACAAAATAACCAATCAAAGTGCGTCCAACAAATAACCAATCAAAGTGCAACCTACAAATTACCAATCAAAATGCGACCTCACAAATAACCAATCAAAGTGCGTCCAACAAATAACCAATCAAAGTGCAACCTACAAATTACCAATCAAAGTGCGACCCACAAATAACCAATCAAAGTGCGTCCAACAAATAACCAATCAAAGTGCGACCAACAAATAACCAATCAAAATGCGACCTACTAATAACCAATCAAAGTGCGACCGACAAATAACCAATCAATGTGCGTCCTACAAATAACCAATTAAAGTGCGACCTACAAATAACCAATCAAAGTGCGAACCTACAAATAACCAATTAAAGTGCGACCTACAAATAAACCAATCAAAATGCGACCTACTAATAACCAATCAAAGTTCGTCCAACAAATAACCAATCAAAGTGCGTCCTACAAATAACCAATCAAAGGGCGTCCTACAAATAAACCAATCAAAGTGCGACGTACAAATAACCAATCAAAGTGCGACCTACAAATAACCAATCAAAGTGCGACCTACAAATAGCCCAATCAAAGTGCGTCTTACAAATAACCAATCAAAGTGCGTCCTAGAGGTTGCCAACAGTTTTCCGCGCGTGCGCGTGCGCGTGGGAAAGGATCGGCCGAAGACCGACTCAAAAACGATCGGCGAAGCTGCGAGAAAAAAAAAGGCAAATAGAGACAGGGCTCTATACCTAAAACTGCCCGCGCAAGAAAAGCCTCAGGCAACCAGGACCCGGTTGTTTCGAAAGCGGAATTAAGCGCTATACGAAGATTAAATCTCCCCCACTAATCGAGGAATACAAATTTATCCTTAGGTTACGATTTCTGTTCCTGAAAGCGCGATTAAACACTATGCCAGGGATAAACGAAGAAGGGTTAAATTTACCAAAACTAGCGGGAGGTCGATTTAAAACATCGGGCTAATCGAGGGAATTAAAGTTTCGCAAAACAAAAAACAAAAATGGGAGCCCCTAACTGCCAGAATCCAAGGAGGAAAGAAAGTAAAAGCAATTTCAGGCTGACCTTTTGGTAAACGACTGTGTTTCCATAAAAAACCTAGAGATTTATCTTTACTCAAGCGGTTTCGCGGAATCCTTAAATTCAAATTTTATGCGCCCGATCAAAAGAGCGGTGTTTTTCACAATGATTGAGAAGTTACAAGAAATAGCGCGAAAAGGAACCAGGCGCGGAAGAAATTTCACGGCATGTTCTCCACCAGGAATTCCACTGAAAGCATGTTCCGAAATTTGTTCCTCCATTAAATCGATGTAATGTGAAAAGGTTTAAAAAAATCAGCAGTGGAATTAAAGCTTTTGTAATTCTCCAAAAAGGCCGAGTATTCATTTGATTTTTTGGACGACAATCAAGCGAGCGTTTGTTTTGTTTGTTTTGGTTTGTTTTCGTTCGTTTCTTGCAGGTTCTCCCGCCTCGAAAATATTGTGCTGTACACGAGTTAGGGCAGGTGGATGTCAAAAACTAGATGCCGAAATCTCCGCCTTTTTGGTGGTTCGTTTTATTAAATTATTTTCCTATCTTATTTTTACGGTACAGTAGTTTTTTCACCATATTTTCCTTAAAGTGCAACTAACCCCCAAATTTTGTTTTTCTCTCATTAAAGTCTATCTATTGCCCCGAATCACGTCTGGCGAAAAAATTATCGTGATTGATAAAATCCCCGCGTTTCTACAGTTGTTTAAAGTCAGGCTTTCCATTGTTTCACACACCGCGCAAATGGGTGTCCTGGGTCGAGCAATGTGACGTCAAAGCATGAGTGTGGATTTACCATTGTTTACAAGCATTTGGACCTGGGAATCCTTCTGAGCGTAAGCGGTGTTCTTTAAAGTCGTTATTTCTCCGCAGCCGTTTTAGTGTTTCGAAAAGCCACAGAATTTGGGTAACTCAAGCTAGATATGTCATCCATAGTGACTCAATTCGGTGTAGTCTAGTTACAATTCGGAAGACTATGACACAATAAAATTGTTGAGATCGAAGTGGAAGATTGCACGGGTCGCAAGCGTTCCGCGATGATCGAAGCACACAGATGGGATGGTTTTCGCTTATGCCGACGAAACCGTATGTGGACGAGGAATGGCTGAAGAAATACGAAAAAGGAGGAAGAAGAAGAAGACAAGAAGCTAGAGGAAGCAATTCAAGCTAGGACTTGACGGCAAAGAAAGAGTGGATTCTTGGTTAGTCTTATCACTAATACTTGTCAAAACCAGATGTAGAAACAAATAGACTCGCAATCGATACTTCAAGCAGCAATGAGTAAGATATCTTCTTGGATGAACTGCCCGGTCACCTGGAATGGACAACTAAATGCGAAAAGGAGGTCAAAGCGAACGAAGAGTCGAAAAGAAAGCACAAAGGAACGCCTAGATAGCACTGAGTGAAGAGTCAGGTCAATGGTAAGCAATTATTGTCACCTATAGTACTCCCATGCATTGATATGTGCGAGCCGAATGATCATTATATTTTTGCTTTAGCGAGTATGTATTTTGTAAAGCAATGGTTATTCTGTTAAATGCAAGCTTTTCACCATTTAGAGGGTTTTGATTTTTACAAAAGCCAAGTAACTGTCGCAGTTTTTCTCTCGCTCGTGGCTTTTTTCGATCGATTGAAAATCGGCTTGCTCGGGCCTGGAAATTGAGAAAATTAAGTCATAAAAAAACAAGCTGAAGGAAACAAGCCACATCACTACAGTTTTGACATCCTCAAACGTTTGTCGTTGCTACTCCAAATAACTACCATAGTGAACTAAGTTAATTTTGAAGTAAAAACCGTCAAATAAATAACACTTTTTAAACCTCGATAAGCGAAGTGGACCTGTTCCCTCTGTAGTCCGCATTGATATTACGATGAGTATACAGTTTTATCGCACTGCTTATTTCCCGGCCTCAGAAAAACTTTTGGAGTTCAAATCTTTTGTCATTTTTCCTATTTTATCCTTCGAAATAAATTCGTCTTTGACTTTCATCAATGTTCCTGAAATTGCTTCGCACGAGGGTGAAATGTTAACGCCATTACAGATGCGCGATACTACGGATGACATGGTCGGATTCTACGCTCGCGCTACTGAATTTCATGGGCTTACATTTCTGGCTATAGCGATGGTAGAGATAGGTTCTCGGTAACATTTGGTCGATGGCTAGTTGGGTTGGCTTCGACCGGGTTAATAGCCTTTGGAAGTCAGCCTGCTAGAAGTGTGCGGACAAATTCTAGGACGGAGTTTCTTGAGCAATGGCTCTCACAGTCCCACCGTCTTTTTCGTATTTTCTCGACGATCGCTCTAGAATGGTATAGTATTAATACCCTTTCTCTAAATCTGGGGTGTTACTGCAACGGCCAATAACGCACCTGGAAGGCGTTTCTGAACACTTTTGGAATGTTGTATCGCATCTTCCTGAAGGAAATGAGTGGACGTGAAGGATCCAAGGCTCCTGAGTTGACGTCACTAGCCGCTAAATTCATTCCCAGTCAAAAAACGCGGCCGTGAACAAAAATGGCGGACGTTTTTGGTCACTTTGCCGGGGCACAGAAAATCGAGGATTCAACCAAATCCAAAAAAAATTTCGCAGTTAAGTTTCAAATAACAAGTACATTTATTTAAACGAATAAAAATTTTTGGGGTTAGTTGCACTTTAACCAAAAGTAAGCTTATACACTCTGTTTACCTTCATTCGACTCATTCAAGAAAACACAATTAATTGTATTCCGTGAGCGGGAAATCTACAAACTTTTATTTCAGCGATGATTGAAAATATATTTTAGTGGAAATAAATGTTTATTTATGAAAGGCGGATAATTAGATCTCTTTCACCGAAGTCATTCTAACGAACTTTTTGGATTTTCCATTGTGCATCGCCAGGCGTTGACCGGCGTTTGTGCTATAAAATTTGCCGACATTTTTTAACATGATTTTATGTACTCTTTACGTTCATTTCATCAGTTCCGTGGTTATAGTTTAGTTTAACTTTTTTTCGGTCGGGTTTGCAAGTCTACAACAGTGGATGCGCGAATTTGAAAAACAATCTGCCATGTTTACTATCAAACATAGCAAGAAAATAATGAAGCTTATCAGCTTTTGTCCGGATTCAATGGCGCTCTGCCGTTTTTCTCCCGCTCCTGCAATAAGAACGACTAGTTTAACCGGTT
Organism: Desmophyllum pertusum; assembly: GCA_029204205.1. NCBI lineage: Eukaryota > Metazoa > Cnidaria > Anthozoa > Scleractinia > Caryophylliidae > Desmophyllum > Desmophyllum pertusum. Next base: position 435,262 of record MU827813.1, read on the forward strand.
TAATCTGAGTTTAATCGAGGGATAGTTAATCGAGGGCTAACTCTGCTTTCAGGAACACCTTTTTATTCTTCGATTAGTTATCCCGGGAATAAGAAATTTAACCGCGGAATAATCGCTAATCGCGGGTTAGTTTAATCGGCTTTCGAACAACCGGGTCCAGGGTATTATTTAGTCTTTTTACTTTTATATAGATTTTAAAAGTGATTTCAAGTGGCTATCGTCTATTATTTGAATCTATAAGTAATTGACCAGCGAGATTTTTTTTTTAGACAGAATGAATGTATTTTGTTTAAATGTTATGTATGGCCATAGTTAATAGAGGGAAATGGTTATGAAGCCCGGCAAACTTTCAAAGGAGCAAACAAATATGGCACGATTTATGTTGGAAGGTCCACGACCGTGCACAATCTTTTGTTTTGCGCTCATACACTATGCATGAATTACGTAAACGAAACTTTTCTATTGGTTTGTTGCTTGAACACACGTAAACACTTATTGTATTTCGTCAGGTTTTGTGCAAGGTCAAGGCCAAAAAAGTGAACAAAAAGTTAGAACAAAGAACTTTGCCGGGCTTCATAACTGTGGCAAAGCAAGCTTACCTTTCAATCATGGGAAATCGGTCTGCATCCTCGAGGTCATTATCACCGGCGTTTATAGCCTCCTACAGGGAAGCCGTAATTTTCTTGAAAAAATGTGTTGGTATTCCGGGTTCTGTTCACTATAAGGTAAATGAGTTTAGTCAATCTCCAAAAATTAAATTTTCGAAATTGTGAAATTTTGATCAGCTATTCAGAGGAAGCATGCCATAAAATGTCCACGTGCCAAAAATTAGCTCCCCATTGCAATTTGCGGTCGATATATGTATGGGCACTTCAGGTTCCTTCAGTTTAGAACAGGCGCAAAATTAGAGAGGTTTGTATGGGACGGTAACAAACTTTGAACCTCTATATCTTCTGTTCTATTCGTGCTAACAAGTTGAAATTTTGTGGCTGATCATACAGCAGCAATCTTTATCTAATGATGGGATTTCGAGGCTTGCTAAAAATAATTTGAAAATTTGTGACGTCACACTTTACCACTCTATTCGGGTCTATAATAATAATAATATAAAAAACAACTTTATTTAAAGAGGGTAAAAACACTTTACAGTCAGAGACTTAAAAACTAGTGACCCTCGATGCTAATAATAATAATAATTAAAATTTAAATGATCAAATGCGCTTTACATGGATAAAAAGATAAAAATTTAAAATGATAATATATACAAAATTTACAAACATTGTAGTACATAAATATTAAGAAATAAAAACTAAAATATAGAAGTTGCAAGTTAAAAGCACGTTTAAAAAGGAATGTCTTAACATTACGTTTAAAAACTGTTAAATATTTAAGATGGCCGGCTTATTTCGCTTGCAGACTGTTCCAAAGTTTGGGCGCGGCTGACACGAATGCTCTGTCTCCAAGGGTGGAAAGCATTTTGCCATGTGGAACATCCAACGTACTTTTATGATCAGACAAGCATAATAAGTTATTAAAATTGAAATTTATATGAATTATTATAACACAGCTAAAACTGAGCGGTGTGTGACGTTCTGGAGGAGGTCTATGGTTTATTTGATGATCTTCAAAGCTCCCGTAAGCGGACACCGTCGGGAAGAAGAAAAAGTATCCGCAACTAGAGCTGGCCGCTTACGGGAATGATTCTCGTAAGCGGCCACTAGCAGTATAAGGGTTAGTGGCCGCGTACAGCAGCTTGTACCACTCACACTGGACATTATTAATGCCAAAATGATACATCGTATGAAAATGGATGTTTGTTTTATTGAATTATGCAATGCCGATCGTGGCAAAAAAAAACTGTATACTAGCTAGGACTTGCCCTTAGTGAGGCAAATAGGATTGTTTCTTTGGGGTATTCGCTTACGGGATCGAGCTTAAAAACAGTGTAAAAATAACAGAAAAATCCAAATTATACCCTTCAAAAGTGTCCGTCGGCCGCTTACGGGAATGGCCGCTTAAAGAATGTGTAAATACAGAGTTTGTGTGAGTAGATCAAACGCGGGTTCTGTCAAGGCGGCCGTAAGTTGAGCTGTCCGTTTACGAGAGTGTCGCGCTCAGAGAGGCTTCGACTGTAGTTAGTATTTAGTATACTTACAAATAGCTCGGCGATGCCCACTGAAGGGCGCCACATGGGTAATGATACTTCAAGAACGTGTACGTTCCGTCTGTTATGAGAACGAGTTGAAACGTGTTGGTCTATAATAATAAAAAAAAAAAATGTTGGTTTCAACAATATAGCAAAATGAGTGAACTTGCATGAAAATCTTATTACCGCTATATGAAATATATAGCGCCCTTCTGAATGAAATAATTGAGATCATACAATAAATGAAAAACTCCCTAATTTCAGCATGTGAAATTTCACGTGAAATTACAATATTCGTTCCCAAGCCCTCTCAACGTTTCAAATTCAGTCATGCAACATCAAATATGGAGTTGAAAACGATGACTGTCAAAACAACAAGAAACGGATAACACGCAGGAAAAAGTGAAAAAGCCGCCAGACTACCGCGTGAGGCAGGAAATTTTCGCTGGAGTTTAATTTCGTGGATTGTCGATTTTCTGCGTTTTCGCGGGAACAAATTGTCGCGAATTTGGATTTCTGACTTTACCGCTGGGAACAAATTTTCGCGGATCTCGAGGCAAGTTCATGTCTGGTATTTCACTTGTGGTAATTTTAGTTTTGTTTATAGCCAATTTCCTTGAAATTCGCGAGTTTTTTTTCCCAGGAGTTTCTTTTTACGGGATCTAATTTTCGCGGATCGTTGGAAAACCTGCGAAAATTAGATCCCAAGAAAATTTCATGCCACAGGGTAGTTATTGGGATATTTTGTTCAAATGTGCAAACAAAGTCTGAAAAATGGGGATGATACTGAAGAGAAGTTCGAAAGGTGAGATAAGTTCGTAATCCCACGTTCGATATATCATTATAAAATTTTGTCATATAACGGGCGCTCTGATTGGTTGAGCAGTCCGGTTTGCATGAGGCTATTTAACACGGTTTATGACGTATCATTGCATTTTGTTGGCTTTATTTTATAAGAGAAATAGAAAATGGCGGCTTCTTGTTTACATAACCTGATGCAAATAATCGAGAAAATAATTAGAAAGTACTTATGTAAACCCTCGCCTGCGGCTCGGATTTACATAAACTTTCGAATTCTTCCAAACTTTATTCTCTCGTGTTTGTATCAGACTATATATACACGCGCACCATTTCCTATTTCTTAAAGTGTTTCATCTGATTTCCAAACACTGAAAGTACGACGCGTAGCGGAGTCTTCTTGACGAAATTCTGTGTTCGGAAATCGGATGAGAGACTGTCTCGAGTGTTTGATATGTCTTCTCAATCGAAACAAAAACTAAGGAGTAAACGGAGAAATAAAATCGTAAAAATCTATGCTAATTTAAAGACCGGGTACCGGTGGACGTTTGTTGTATTTTCCGAGGACTTACCTCTCCTTCTTTGACGTCTCCCTCGAATATTTCCTCAGGTCGAAGACGCACCCATGTTACAACGAGCACCCACGTGGCTGAGAAGTAACTAACCGACGAACCCGCATAGGTCCTGACATCTTGACTTGCTCTATTAAGTATACTGGACGCATTCGGTAGATTAGAATCTTCCGTGTAATTTCGATAAAAGACGGCAGAACGGTTTGCGTAATCGAAAAAGCAGTTTTGCGGACTGGAACAGAAAGAGTATTTACGGTCGATGTTTGACCAGTATGGGAACAACATGGGAACGTCATACGGGAACTTGAAGTTGGAATCAAACGTTGAAACTGGTCGGATCCTCTCCAAGTTGTCATCAAAACGAATCATTCCATTGGCGCAAATCTGAAAAACAAGTTACTTCAGTTAAAGTAAGTTAATTTTAATTTCAGAGGAAGGATTTGATAGCAAAGGCATTAAAAAATGAAATGAATAATAAATATCTTTGTATACATGGACGTACATGTATACAAAACACGGACCCAGGCCCTTAAATCTCCTCGTGAACCCGGTCCATGGACCACTCATTAACGTACTCAACCGCGCAAGTTGTGATAATGGCTAATTCGTTCACCTTCATACATACAAACCGTAGTGGGCCAATTGTCTTTTTACGCCTATATAGATCGTTTTCACGTGACGTCATCAAAATTCTAAATTCAAAACTATTCATCCTACAAAGCTTTTCTTTCAGTTTATTCTATACATCAGTGTCATTAGTTGCTGGGGAAATTTTTGTGTCAGCAGATTGTTTCGTTTTGGAGATAAAGTGTTTTGAAATTTGGCCGCCATATTGGTGTACTGGTACACCAATATGGCGGACCCATACTAAGTTCTGTAATTCTCCGAATATTGTTTTCCCAATAACGTGGTTACTCCCTTATGTGGCCTATACGGGGACGTGCCGCTGGACAGGGTATGGTTTTTGGCCTCCCAGCCCTGAACAGGGTATAGAATTTCATGCGAGTCTGTCCTAAACAGGGTATTGTTCCGGGCTATTGTTGCACGGAGACGTTTGCCGGTCTTTAGCAGCTCATCACTCAACATCACATCATTTTCAAGACAAGATAAATGCTATTGTTGTCGGTATCCTACACTTGTTTTAGAACAAAAGAGTGTGTATTTTGTCGTTTGCCCTAAACAGGGTCCTAAAATGGAGGGTGTTGCCCTACACAGGGTGGGTATTTTAGGTTTTTTTTGCCCTAAACAGGGTCAGGGTTTCAAACCCTCAGCGGCACCCCTATACCCAAACATGGGCCAAGTACCCCCCCCCCCCCCCCTGGGCATATTGCTACATTATGATACTTACATACAGTTCGTAGCGCTTTTCGCCAAAGAAATGGAGACCGTAACCGTCGTTTATCTCTATTTTATCAGTACATTCAAAAACATGGATCTTTTTCATGTCCATCTCCACGTCATCATACGGTTTTCCATACGGGTACGTTATGTTCCAGAAGCAATCAACTGCGTGAAACAATTTGACATTGAACTGTGAGAAACAATTTTAACAATTCCTTTGATGACAAAATTTCACAAAAATTTCACAAAATTCCACAGTTTAAAAATGAAAAAGGAGGAATTTTGTCCCAAAAATATTAAATTGTGTGAAACAATATTGTGATTCATTCAAAGGAATTTTGTCCCAAAAACATTTAAATATTGTGCTGCGAAACAATTGTGCTTCAATCAAAGGAATTTTGTCGCAAACATATAAAAACTGTGCGAAACAATATTTTGCTACAATCAAAGGAATTTTGTCCCCCAAAAATTTTTGCGAAACAAGTTGTACTGTTTTAATTAATACTAGTAATATGCCAAGACCGACGCTTGTTCCTCTTAGGCACAATTTATACGTCGCATTAACACGCAAATAGCAAGGTAGAACTCGTTGATTCCATGGTTTACTGCAAAGTATTAGTCGAATCAATCAATACCGGCGGGCTTGAATTACATTCTGAGATGCGACTTAACGCGACGTATAAATTTGGCATTTGGCCTCACTCAGTCGTATGACTTGCGAAAAATAATCATGAAAAATATATGAAACAGCTTCATATTTACTTGGTGTTCCACAATCAACTCCAGTGTAGGCTTTAGGAATTGGACAGTTGCAAAAGAAGGAGTAGTCTTCAGCTACATAGCATTGTCCGCCATTCTTACATGGGTTCGTGTTATGGCAAGGATCAACTGTTAGACACAAAAACACACAATTAGAGCAGATTCTTTGGCTAATTCTCCTAAAACATGGTGCATACAGTCGAAGCTCTCTGAGCGGACACTCTCGTAAGCGGATAGCTCTACTTATGACCGCTTGAAAAAAACCCGTTTAGAGTTCAGGCTCATAAAAACTCTGTATTTACACAATCCCGTAAGTGGCCAGCTCCAGTTGGGGACACTTTTTTCTGCTTCCCGAGGGTGTCCGCTTACGGGAGCGTCGACTGTATTTGCATTGCATATTAGTTCTGAGAAGTGCATGGCCAATTTCAAGATATACAAAAAACTCCGAGGTAAAGGGGTGTGAAACGATTTTGGTGTTCCTCGGTATTTTTGTTGGTGAGACGCCCACAACTGAATAAGAAACCTGTGAAAAATGCTGCAATAAAAACGATGAAAAACCTTCAGAGAAAGAGAGAAAGAAAAAACTTTGAATTCCCCTGTGAAAATTGGTGTGAATTGGGCAGATGCTAGCAAGTCTAGGTAGGTGAATATTGACTGCGGTCAATGTGAGTTTTAGCCAATCAAATTGATGGATTTGGTAGCGTCCTGTTCCCAGGCAGTCAAGGCCACATACTGTAATAACTTCCACTCAACAGCTAATATCGCGAATATTATACAGGAAGTGTCATACCGTGGCTACAGTTTTTCCCAAGGAATCCATTCGTACAGTTACAGGTATAGCTATTTATTCCGTCTACACAGGTTCCATTGTTTTGACAAGGATTGGTGGCATTACACTCATCCACATCTGAAAAACAGCATAATTAATTAACTCTGATGCCAACACAGGAATTCTCCTAACTGGTCCCTGTAAAGTTTCTTGTAGTAAGAGTTGGGAGAATTTGACTTTAAATGAAGACAATTTTCCCTTTGTGGTCATATCAGTTCTTTAATTATTGTGTTTCGATACTGTATGTTGAGAATTTAAATCCTGATATTAAATATCATTTTTTCTAGTTTTATTTTCCCTGTAAAGAAAGTGTCTCTTTAACCGTTGAAATAAACCAAAAACCCTCGTCATGGGATTTCTTTGATTTTATCATTTTAATTTCTTCGCGTGCATGCGCAAACCTAAACGATACCTTGATGGCTAAAATATAGGCGTTCCGTCCTGGAAATCTAAGTGCGAAAACCAAAATCCGTAATTTACACCCCTAAACGAGACGACGAGCATCCCCGTCACTTTCACATATCGGAGTACCCCCCCCCCCCGGTACTGTACATACCTATCTCACAAGTCAATCCCTTGAAACCAGGCAAGCAGTGACATTCAGCAGTACCATTGCCATTCACTTGGCAGTTGCCATCGTTGGTACAATTTAGAAAACTACAAGGATCTGTAATGCAGAAGGCATTAAATAATTATCTAGCACAAATTATTATTCCAATACATTTAAGCGAGAAGATTTAATGAAACATGGCTGAATAATTAAAGTATTCACATGTATTCAGGGTTGCAGTAGGAAGGAAAAAAGAGGAGCGAAGAATGATTTAAGGTGATTCCTTAGTATTGCACTGCGCATCCTTTCTGCGCATAATTTCGCGCGTAATTAGCGCGCGCACATTAAAAACATGGCGGCTTTTTCATTGTGGCTATGCTCGCCAGAGAGGTAAATGATTGTTTCCTCGTAAACGAGCGTGGTGACCTATCATTTTTTTCGCATATTTAAGTCTAGTAATCATCTTCTTTCTATACAAGGAGTATAGACCAATTCTCAGTGCAGGAAAATTAATAATCACTGCAAACGTGAAAAAATACTTGTTTTTGGTTGATTTTGTAAGGAATTATGAGGTATTTTTAGTCGATTATATCTCTTTCGCGGGGCTGGTGACCTATTCTTTTTATTCTATATTTTGAAACATTACATCACAATGTTCAACTAGGGAAAGTTTCAGAAACTTCCCAGTGTAACTTTTATTTCGATGGAATTACCTTAAGGTGATTCCCTTGTATTTCCCTGTGCATTCTTTTAGTATGCAAACATTAAAAAACATGGTGGCTTTTCATTTTCTTTCTGCCGCTGAGCAAACCAGAGAATTTCTCGTAAACGAGCATGGTGAGACGTACTGACAAACATCTTGTATAGAATGAGTGTAGACCAATTTCCATGTCACAAGTGAAAACGTGAAATTTCCCAGTACAAACAATACTTTCGTAGTTGATATTGAGTTCCCTTTAGCTGATCCTATTTCTTTCGAGAGTACGACGTACATGTATTCTTTTTATTCCATATTTTTGACAATACATTGCAATTATCAACCAAATTATTAAAGAAAGGTTCAAAAAAACTTTTATTTTGAGGGAATCACCTTAAACATCTGCAAGATGATGGTTCTACTTAATTTTTTTATTTAAATTCATGCCAATTTTTTTGTAAACTGGGTTTTAAATCTGAATAGATAGGCAGGAAAGATGCAAATATACAAATCATGAACGGTAGCCATAAATTTAATTAATTGACTTTCAGACAAGAATTTTCCTAATTTTATAAAGACAACGGACAAACAAGATCACTTATAAGATTTCAGTAATATAACGCGCGCTCTGATTGGCAGTCGTTTGACATATAACACAATTATGACGCATTATTGCATTTTGTTGGCTTAGTTTTATAAAAGAAATAAAAAATGGCTGCTTTTCTTTTACATAGCCTGATGAAACTACTCGAGAAAGTTTTCGAGAATTCCAAAGTACTAATGTAAACCTGTGCCGCAAGCTAGGATTTACATAAAGTACTTTCGAATTCTCCCAAACTGTCTCTCGTATTTGCATTAGATTATGTAAACCTGATGCGCGCCATTTTCTATTTCTTAAATAACATGCAAATCGTTAAAACTGTTAAATACCTGGAGCGACTGTAGATGACATTAGGCATTGACTCAGAGCTGGTAGGATCAATAGCTGGTGCTATCAAAGAGAAAAAATAATAAGGATTATTTGAGTTATCGTGAGCACTAGAAATACTTCTGGAGTATTTTGTTTCTACCAATCAGTGGCGTGATGATAAAAAAAAGCTGTAA